>CM041641.1:21626719-21636994 GCA_023333625.1 Bothriochloa decipiens | reverse complement strand
AAAATCTTCTGTCTTAGGGGGAGCATGGCAATTCAAATCATCCGCAATGAAAGGATGGTTTATGTTTATTGTGGAGATTGACATAACCTCACCCCTAAGTTTAAGAATATATTTGGATGAGACATCGAGTGACGACAAAGAGGGCAAAGTGGTAGAAATGTCTTCCACGAGAATAGATCCTCCCTTTATGTCTTGGGAATGTTGTTGATGTCTCATACAAGAATTCAAGGCATAAATGATGGTGAAATGGGAAACTCTATGGTATTCCCAAAATCAACATCAAGAAAAATGTCATCCTCAAATTCACAGGGGCATGCAAAAGGATGAGGATCATCATCCTCAAAAGTGCAATGCATCCCCTCAATGGGAGGTTCCTCAACAACTAGATTATGAAGAAGATTAGAAAGAAATTCAAATTTGGTTGTGGGTGCCTCCTCTTGTTGGTTGGGGCATGACTCCATTGTTTCTTTAGGAGGCTCATCATAGATGCTAGGGTAAGGGGTGTTCTCTAGAGTTTTTTCCAAAAGGGCTTTCCCTTCACTAATGGACATATGCAGAAATGAGCCTCTAAAAGATATGTCAAGTTGGAGAGCATCATCTTTGCTAAGACCATGGTGGAAGTGATGTAAAAGGACTAGGTCATGCAAAGAAAGGTTTGGACCGGTATTGATGAAACTAAAGAACCTAGCCCAAGCTACTCATAGATTCTCCTCCTTCTGTTGAAAAGTAAGAAATTCGATTCGAAGGGCGGCAACTCTAGAAATAGGGAGGAAAGCAAGACAAAATTTGTCTTGAAGTTCATCCCAATTTCCATGAACACCTCCTACGGTATGAGCATACCATTATTTTGCATTTCCCAAAAGAGATAATGGAAACAATTTCCATTTAAGAGTATCTTGTGTCATGCCAGAAAAAATTAGGCAAGAACACAAGTGCTCGAATTTCCAAAGGTGGGTATAAGGATTTTCATCTTGTTGCCCAGAGAAGGGTTGCACTTGAACCATGACTATGAAAGCAGGGCGAATTTCGTAGCCATTTGTAAGAATGGGATGTGGTGATGGTGGAGGTTCCAATGAATCACCCTTTGGAACAAAATACTGAAAGATAGGAGTGAAATCCATGTGGTAGGGATGGTGGTGGTAGTGGTATGGTGGTGCATATATTTTTGGAAAATAGAAAAAGGAAAATAAAAAGGATACACAGACGAACTTGGTTCGAATCTAGAATAGCTACCGTTCCCCAGCAATGGCGCTAGAAAGCTTGTTGGTATTTCTTATCGTAAGTTGAAAAATCCAGAAGGAGTACCATTGTAACTTTCATCCGAAAGTATTCAGGGTATCGTATTTTCCATAGAGAACGGAAGTGTACTAGATAGAAGCAAGAACGTCCAAGAGAAGAAGGTAGAAAGGTATTTTTGTATGTCGAGAGGGTTTTCTAAGCTCAACCCAGGTCACCAGATAACTAAAGTCTCAGCTTACTATACTCACTCACTTCGGAACAGATGTTCCTTTTCAGTTCTCAAAAAGATTAGGAAGACTTAACTGGGGTCAGGCAGCCAAAAGCTCTACGAAAACACCAAACTGAACGTGATGGAATACAAAGGCCTTGTCGGGTCTGTCACCCCCGGGGCTACCATAACTATCCATGGGGTTGGACGCAAACTCAGGTAACTCGCTAGCCCAGACACCACGTCTATGCTAACGGCTACTACTCTAGTCCGATATATTAATTAGACTAAAGCACTCGGTCGAGCGGAGATCTTGTAAGCAAGCAAGAAAGCGCTAAACTTTAATTAAATAGATCACTAGGGAATTGCAAAGAAAGAATGCAGAAATTACTCACGAAGGAGTCGGCTCCGTAGAGGTGCAAATTGGAGGAGAACATGACAAGTTGGCTCTGCCTCCGCTCAGTGCCTCCTCTCTCTTCCTATTTTTTAACTTATACAACTAGGTGCGAGCACCTAGAGGGACACTACTACTAAAATGATATGGAAGTGAAGCTTAAGTGTAGAATATATAGTGTATGGCTCAAACTTGTAGTGTATAGTGTGTCTTACAATGCGGGAATAGCCCTATTTTATAGTAGAGAGGAGGGGGACACTTTTACACATCACCCCCTCTCTAATGACAGTGTTGGGCGCCAAACTGACCTCCCCGAGATTGGTACATTAATTAGCAACCGACCTGTGATGAAAACCGGACAAGAACCGGTTATTAAGGCCCCGAACCAGAGCTAAACCGCGAGATTAGTGGGCTGACTGTGTTTCTGGACGGAAATTTAGGTGCCTGGCCGGTTAAACCGGGCCGAACCGGCCTCAACCGTGGTCCAGCCGCGTGTCGGTTGGGCGGATCGGCAACCGCCTTGCTTTGGCCAACGAGCGGGCACCATGTGGCCCAGGCGGGCCGGACAGACCGGGATGCCCTCACGCCTCCGCGTTCAACCGCGTGAGCCCGCGGCCTGTAGGGAGCCGCCACGTGGCCGCACCTGACTGGTCAATTTGAATTCATGCTGCCGCCAATGGTACACGCGGTTGCGCGCGTTTGCCGCCCGTGGGCGACCCCAGCGCCACTTGTCGGTGGCTGGATGGCTCGCCTCATCGCGTGCCGCCTCTAGGCTGACAACGCTGCTGCGTCGGGCCCCATCAGGCCCACCTTGTCTCCTGTGCCCGCACAGGAATGCCTGGCACTGTTAGCTGCTGCTGCTGCTGCAACGTGGCAGTTTCTGATAAGAGGAGCATGGTACTGTTGGGGAGTGCTGACGTCGGCATGATGTCAGCACTCCTTTTTAATTTGTATTTTTGATATCTTTTTCCTCGTAGCTCCAAATAAGGGAAATAATATATGAATTTTGTTCAGCTCGATGAGCCCGTCCCAATGGTGCACTCTATTTCCTTGTTTGAGATACTTTTATGTCATGAAAAATTAAGTATTCCTGCAACACAAGTGAAAATAATAAAACTCGTGAAACTTGTTAGATAAATAATAATTTTATTATGATGTGTCATGGAATATTGTCCTTTTGGCGGTCAAATTATATGCAATAAGGAGTGCCAATAAGTTCCCCCACATTTAGTCCTTTGCTCGTCCTCGAGTAAAAGTTTGAAGGACTAAGCGGGTTTATCGCCTTGATTTGAAAAGCTGCATACAAGTTATTCCATGCTTCACCTGAACCTGTGAACTTCCAAGTGTCTACCTGTCATCTTGGGCAATTGAAAAATGGAATAGCCTGGATTCAAATCTTCTCACTCTATCTCTGCTCAGAAACTTAGGTTTTGGTAAGGTTTTGAAAACATAAAGATAGCTTTTGTTCCTTAAATGATTCTCTCAAGTCACTCATATATTTTTATATGGTTGCTCACCAAGGCATGTATAAAGGGAATGCCTTCACTTGATCATCCTACTTCTAAAAGGTTTATTTGGAGCTTTAGGTAGAAATGAAAAGTCTAAGGCACACTTACCTTGCATATGTTGTCAAGTCAAATCCCGGACCTCACAGAAGGGGAGTGTCATAGTCTTTGATCAGAAATGTGCAAGTGCGTGGATGATATGGAGGATATATATGGTGTCTAACCTAATTCTACTATGCTCTTTAAAACACGTCTCGCTCTTTATTAGGACTTAGAAAAAATCTTCTATGAGGGCATGGTCCATCCTTATTCCCTCTCTTTATTATTTTTTTCTTTTCTTCCACCTTTTGTTTTTTCTTTTTTTTCATATATCTATATTTTTTCATCACTTTTTATTTTCCTCCACATTCTTCTTTTTTTACTTCTCCACTTTTTTACCACTTTTTTTAATGATAGCCTCATGGTTCTAATTGCAACAAAAACTTTAAGGGAGATGTTAATAAGGATTCAGAGCATTTATTTAGAAGGAACCTAACAAATATATTTTTGGTTCACTCCCAGTGTAGGAGTAGAACATTTTTGGGTGAATCTAAGTGGAAAGATTGATTTGCGCCTACTCCTAGGGTAGGAGTAGTGCAATTATTTGGTGGATGGATGAATGGATGTTGTGCGCAACTCTCAGTGTAAGAGCTGGCAACTTTATTTGTGGGTGTATGTGAATTTTGATCTTGGGAGCATGAAACCTCTCAACAGGGGGTCACAGAACTTGACCAAAGTCAATACAAAGTAAGAGACATATGTGGAAGGTTTTATCATGAAAGATTATATATGGCCTTGGTAGGTATATGAATATCATTCAACGAATATGCTATTATTTTTTAGGGGCTTTGGTGTTTCTACCCTCGGTTTCAAGCGAAATGGTGATTTTACCCTCATTTTTTTTAACTTTGTGTTTTTACCCTTACTTTTTCAAAATGAAGGTGAAGTCTACCCTTGGTCTATTAACTCTCTGTAAAGGCGTTAAAAGGCAATTTTGCCCATGCGTTTTTACCCTTGTTTTATTATAATATTTGTGCTTTTACCCCTATTTTAGATCAGCAAGTATATATACTTTCTTAGAAAATTTCAGCAGCATTTCAACTGACTTCCATTTAATTATAATTAATATCACAATATATAAATTCCACACATATAGAAATGGACAACAACCAACCAAATCCATAGCAACCAACCATTTTCATTGCCGTCATAGTACCATTTGAGATGCCAGCATAGAGGTCCAAATAATATGTCCAACATAGAGGTCCAAATAACATGTCCAACAAAAGTAGGAACTACTACTGAGTTTCCTAGACAACTAGAAGTGAGCTACATATCAAGCATTGAAACCCAACAAAGTAGCCAGCCTCCAGAAGTTGCTCCCCTTCCCCTTCCTCTTCCTGTACCACTTGCACTTCACAAGAATAGAGTAAAAGCAAGTTAATATAGGTGGTAGTGTTAAAATTTGCTAGAAAAATAGTAATGAACAGCAGCCATGAATCACCTACTTAGTCTCATTGTTGGCCTCTCCTGAACCACTTCCTCTTCCCCTTCCCTTCCTCCTCCTCTTCCTCTTCCCCTTCCTCCTACAGTACCACTTGTAGTAGCACTACCACTTGCACTTGCACTAAAGTTTTTTTCAAAGAAGTGTTAGTACATGTTAATAAGAATAATTAGGCTAAATTAAAGGAATTGGGCAGCAAAGCATATATGTCTCACACTGGGTCATTGCTTCCTTGTTCTGGTCCAGCTTCTTATGCTGATTGCCTTTTCTTTTGACTAGTTGTAGGACCTCCTTGGCAAGTCTTAGCTGTATGGCCTAGTTCACCACATTCAAGACACCTCTTTCTTTTCTTTTAACTGCTAACTTCATCATATGGCTTGATCCTAGATTTTCTTGGCCTCCCAGGTTTCCTTCTTAACTTGGGTTTCTTGATTTTGTAGCGTCAACATGAGACCATTGATCTTTGGATGTCATTAGATTAAATGTACTTGCATATGTCTTTCTATACCTATCAATAAGAAGTATTCATGGACAAATTCATCCATTTGTACCTCTCTACTGATCTTTCCAATGAAAGCCAAAGCATGGCTGCATGGTTTTCCAGTCACTTGCCAAGCTCGACAGCTACAAGTTTTTTCCTCCAAATTAACTGCATACTTGAATCTATTAATAGTTACTTTAGCCTTCGCAGCCCCACATATTAGAACCTCATGTTCTTTGATAGTCTTTGATTTAGCATTCAAATCTTTGATAATAGCTTGGGATTATAATGCCTAACATATTTCTACCAATCATGGACCTCAAAATAAACTTGACAATGATCATTTGTCTAATATGGTCAAGCATTTCTACAATCTGAAAGTTCTTAGTTTCTGACACCCAACTATTAAAAGATTCAGAGAGGTTGTTATTGATGTAATCTACCTTGCACTCTTCATTGAATTTTCTTCTACTCCACACATATGGATGGTTATGATCCAACCACTCAATGGCCTTAGGATCCTTCTCCTCTATTTTTCCAATGAAGTAGTCAAACTTTGAAATTGTGAAGCTCTTGGCAACACACCACATATTCTTTCCATAAAGATCACCACTGAAACTTTTCTTCATGTTTTTCCATAAATTCCTCATACATTCTCTATGTTCTACTCCTGGATATACAGCTTCCACTGCCTCTTCTATTCCCTTTCCAGCATCAGTGCTAAGGACCAAGCTTGTATGAACATTATAGTATGTCAAGAAAATACTATGAATTGAAATACGAAAAAGAGAGTAAAAAATAGGGAATGTGTATACCTGGAGGTGTACCAATTGCTTTCTTCACATTATTGACAAACCAAGTCCAACTTTCCTTAGATTCAGTATCAATCACTCCATATTCCACTAGAAATAACCGGTTATTTCCATCCACCACGATGGCTGATGCCAACTGACCTCTCCCTGTCCCTGTCAAGTGTGTTGCATCCATCACAATATATGGTCTATAACCTTGCAAGAAGCCATCTATGCATGGTTTAAGAGCAATAAAGAACCTCAAGAAACACACATCACCTTTGTGCTCTTCTGTCTCTAGCTCAACAACACTACCAGGTAGTGATCTCAAAAGTTCAGCTTGATAAGTAGGCAACAAATTATAACTTTCATCCCATCAGCCATAAATCATGTCTAGAGCTCTCGACTTGCCTCAGACTACTCTTTCATATGGAATATCCACTCCGTATTTCTTGTGCAGCTTGCCTTTCAACTCAGCCTCTCCCTTTTTTGGGTCTTCCATCAACAATTCATCCATTCTATCAGCCACCCATTTATTAGAGGCCATTGTGTCACCACACTCATTGACTTAACCACAAGTATGCTTCGGTCTGCTTGTCTTAACCTGCATTTAAAAAATGTACCACAATAAGTTATCACAATCGGCACTCTGGCAACGTTGTAGATGCATAAAATAGACCAAGTAGTCAGCATTTACCTTGCATCTAGTGGATTTCTTGCTAGTAGATGCATAAAATTTCCACTGGCAACCATGTTCAGCTCTCTTGCAAATGGCCTTAAATCTTGTCGTGTCTTTTTGCAAAGTTTCAAAAGCATGATTATGCAAGATAGCATGATGTGTGATAGCTAACTTGCACTGATCCACATCTAGAAACCATGCATTTACATCAATACATGGATCATCAGCATCATATGAAAACATGGGAGGATCATACTCATCTTCCTCATCAACAATTTGACCATCAGGATTAAACTCAGAGTCAGAGTCAGATGATGCTGCCAGGTCAGTGTCATAGCCGCTATCACAAAGTACCTCTACATCACCCTCTTTGGTGGAAGCTCTCTTTTCTTTAGTGGCCATTGTCTTTTTTTTGATGGGGCTGTGGCTATTTCATTTATGGATGCAGCATTTGTGGCTCTCTCACTAGTGCCTTCCTCAATTTGGAGCATGCTAGTCCTCACTGTAGGGTGAAACCTTCTTTTTGTTGGAGAAAATTGCAGTGGTGCCTCAAAATCATTTATCTCAGCATTGATACAAACTAATCTGCTCTCTACATTCTTTAGAAACCACTCTAATAGATTTTCATCAGATTTAATTTCCATGCAATTATTCTCCTCCAAATCATGCCACAAGGTAATGTACTATTTAGAACCCCGCAAACAATGCTCACCGATGAAATTAACTAGCTGCTCCACCCCAATACTATTTATGGCCACAACCTTGGTTGGCAAAGACCTACCTTGAAACCATGTTTTTGGACCATTGTTCGGCAAGCTAAAAAATAAGAGTACCATAACAACAATTTCCAATTTACTGTGATTTAGCCTACAAATCACAGCAGAGAATAACAAGTTAACACATCAACTAATCTCTCCTATTTTTGATTACAATAAAACACACATATCAAGAATTGGGGAAATACCTTGGCTCTTCCACGGTGGCTGTCCCGAATGAGGCCGGAGACAGGACCTCGGGGTGAGGACATCGGGTCGAGGGGAACAGCGATGAGAGACGGGCCACCGGCTGCGGCCACTAGGAGCAGCACCACTGGCCGCTTGGAGCAGCTGCGTCGCCTGGTACCTGAAACCCTAACTCATCCCATCACCCCTCGTGCATGAGCCTCAGCTGAGGGAGACGAGGAGAGGGGGAGGCTGAAGCAAAGAAGGGGGAGGGCAAAGGGGAGGAGCCGCCTGGTTCCTTCCACTGGAGATGAGGACAGTCATAGCAGCGCCGCCTCATGAGCCGTGACAGACACGAAGGAGTCGCCCGACGCTTTTTCTAGGTATGGTAGAAAAGGCTTCACGAGAGAGTAGAAAAGGACCCAAGGGCACTTTTGTCCTTTTGGCTCTCTATCTTTTCTTTTTCTGTGTTTTTCGTCATTTAGTTCATCCAGTACAAACAGTGTTACAAAATGAGTGTAGACGGAGGTTTCATCTTATAAAAACGAGGGTAAAAACACAAAGTTAAAAAATCGAGGGTAAAATCACAATTGAGGTTGAAAATAAGGGTAGAAACACCAAATTCCCTTTTTATAAATAAATCCCAAGTTCTTTGCAAGAAATGAGCAAGCGTTATGTCATCCTACTATATCTCATCTGTTAATTACTTAGACAAAATAGGGTCCCTATGATAAGTGTCCACAAGTTGTAGGAATATTAGCAAGGAATAAAGGGTTTGCAAACTTTAATCATGGGATAACATGGAGATGGAGCATCGAAAGTTTCATCATAAAAAAATTGCTCAATGTTAAGATTCAAAATTATGAGAAGAGTGAGGGTAGAGATGCACAAACCGCCGTTTAAGATGGAGTTAATGAAAGTCATTTGCCTCATCCTTCTGTATGATGCGTTGCTCGATGTTTGTGCCATGTGTTGGGGATATCTTGAATTTGTTTTAGTTATGCTTGAGAGATCTCCCCCATACTTATTTTTGTACCTGTTTTATTTTATAAAGAAAACAAGACAAGAAAACAAACAAGGGTCCTACCGACTATAAAACCAAGGAGTCAAAATTTTATTATTTAGATTATTATTACTTAATTATTTTTTACTAAAACTTGTTCAACCAACTTTTATTAGAGCTCAAGCAAGGCTAAGATAAAAGATGCAATGTAAACATAGCCACGATTTATCTCCATTTCAGATTACTGCCATTGTTCATGAAAATGACTCAAGTTTCATTAATCAAATTTTAACACCATGTCAAAACTTGATTAAAGAAGGCTATTTCAACCTAAGCACCATGCTTAATTTGAAAAAGCCTATGGATGTTACTCTCGAGAAAAAACATCCAAACTAGAGCATATGACATAAACAAGGAGGCATGAGTTTGAATGATCATATGGAGACAAGTATGAGCGAAAGGGGTTGGTGAATATTTATTACCTTTTGCATACTTGAGTTGTTCTTACCTGCAGCATTTGTGGATTCCTTTGAAGATGCTGCATCGGTGCGTGGTTGTACGGGCTCCAACTCAGGTGAACCATAAGGCCAAGTTATACACACAACTAGTGTATATGGACCTTGGGCCTTATTGGTAGCAAAGGTGTAAAGGAGGAGGACCCTTTTTTTTCTTTTATGTTTTTTTTTCATATCTCAATTTTTTTACTTTTTTTAACTCTTTCTGTCTTTTTTTCAATTCTCTTTTTTCCCCTTTTTTACACTCCTTTTTGCTTTTCCTTTTTTATCTTTTATTTTTTTTATAGCAAGGCAAAGCTAACATCGACTTTCATTCATTTTCATGAATGACCCTTGGTGTGAGTGGGACTCGAGATTCTCACCATCCTCCCCCACACTAGTACTTTTGTACAAAAGTCAAGTGTATTGGGTCAGGCTCTCCCTGTGAGTGTGTTCCACCCCTCAAGAGCATTCTGGTTTGTCGTTGATGTTGCTCCATGTTCTCAAGTGCCACACCTGGAATAGTTAGTGACAAGAATACCCGAAGGTGCATACTAACTTGAAAACACGTCCTTGCTTTTATTTGAAAAGGAAAGTTTTTTTAGGATGACAATAAAATATATATAAATATTTTTTTCAAGATAGTCCGGGGTATCTCCCGACAGTGCTTGTTTTAGGACAAAAGCTCGTCCTTAGGAAACCTTTTCGAAATGAGTCCAATGTTGATGATGTGGTTTCCCCTCCAACATCAACCTTTGTGGGACAAACTATAAAACTCATGCTAAAACATTTCAAGATTTGCAAAACTTGTGATAGAGAAAAGCATCCAAAACAACCCTTTAAAAGATTTTATGAACCGAAAGCGAAAAGGGGTTGTAGATCCTTTTGATGCTGGCAGAGTTTTAGATTGATCCTAAAGATTTTTCATATGAGCATGCAATGAATAGGATAGTTAGAAAATAACTTCCATGCTCATTGATAAAATCTTCTGTCTTAG
>CM041641.1:21605863-21617900 GCA_023333625.1 Bothriochloa decipiens | reverse complement strand
CGGCTGATTCTGAGACCTATGAACGGACAAAGTGCATATCGGGAGAAACATGGGATACGGAATTTCTCAGGGTTGCCGATTATGAACTCACACCGATCCAAGAAGTCAGTTCTGAAGATGAATTTTAATGGATCGGTTTGCCGATGGTGGAAAACTTGGTCATGGGTTCACATCGGCTGATGATTTAGTAGAAATAGATATTGGTAACGGTGATAGGCCGAGGCCAACTTTTATTAGTGCTAAGTTAGATCCTCAATGTAAACAGCAAATGATTAATATTTTGAGGGAATATAAAGACTGTTTTGCTTGGAATTATACAGAGATGCCTGGACTAGATCGATCAATAGTTGAGCATCGGTTGCCTATTAAGCCAGGATTTCGGCCTCATCAGCAGCCCGCACGCCGATGTAATCCTAAAGTGTTACCTGATATTAAGGCCGAAATCACAAGGTTAATTGAAGCTGGCTTTATTCGACAATGTCGATATGCCGAATGGATTTCTAATGTGGTTCTATTTATAAGAAAAATGGAAAACTTCGTGTGTGTATTGATTTCAGGAATCTTAATAAAGCCACACCGATGGATGGCTATCCAATGCCTGTTGCCGATTTATTGATTGATGCTGCAGCTGGACATCGGATCATCAGCTTCATGGACGGTAATGCCGGTTATAACCAAATTTTCATGGCTGAAGAGGATATTTCCAAGACTGCTTTTAGGTGTCCAGGTCATGTGGGTTTATTTGAATGGTTTGTCATGACCTTCGGCTTGAAAAATGCCGGTGCTACCTATCAGAGGGCTATGAATTTTATCTTCCATAAATACATCGGCACATTGGTTGAAATCTACATAGATGATGTGGTGGTCAAATCTGAAGGTTTTGAGAGTCATCTTGCTGATCTGCGGAAAATCTTGGAGTGCACCAGAAAGCATGGTTTAAAGATGAATCCTACTAAGTGTGCGTTTGGTGTATCGGCAGGTCAATTCTTAGGCTTCATGGTACATCAAAGAGGTGTTGAAATCAGCAGGAAATCTATTGATGCAATTAATAAGGTCGTTGCTCCTGCCGATAAGACTGAGTTGCAATCCTTGATCGGCAAGATTAATTTTATTCGAAGATTTATATCTAATCTGTCGGGGAAGATCAAAGCCTTCAGTCCTTTATTAAAATTAAAAGCCGATAAGGAATTTGTATGGGGAACAAAGCAGCAATTAGCCTTAGAAGAAATTAAAAAATATTTGGTAAATCCTCCAGTGTTGGTTCCACCTCAACACGGGAAACCTTTTAAGTTGTATTTGTCTACCGATGATAATGTTATCGGATCAGTATTAATTCAAGAGTTTGAAGGGGAAGAACTTGTGATATATTATTTGAGCAGAAGACTAATAGACACTGAGACCAAGTATTCGGCCATTGAGAAATTATGTTTGTGTTTGTATTTCTCTTGCACAAAGCTAAGACATTATTTGTTATCGGCTGAATGCACTGTTATATGCAAAGATGATGTGGTTAAGCATATGTTGTCGATGCCAATTTTGAAAGGAAGGATCGGCAAGTGGATCTTAGCATTATCAGAATTTGATTTGCGTCATGAATCGGCTAAAGCGGTTAAAGGACAGGTAATGGCCGATTTTGTTACTCAACATTGCAGTGTGGTAGATTATGCTGAAATTGCTCCATGGACACTTTTCTTTGATGGATCTACTTGTGGCGAAGGAGCAGGAATCGGTATTATGTTAATCTCACCTCGAGGAAAGAAATATGAATTTTCATTGCCGATTGCTGGCACTTCAACAAACAATCAGGCTGAATATCAAGCTTTACTGAAAGGGTTAGAATTGCTCAGAGAAATACATGCCGATACAGTTGAAGTCTTTGGGGATTCCATGCTAGTCATTAATCAATTGATCAGAACATATGAATGCCGAAGTGAAGTTTTGATTACTTATCATGAGAGGTGCCTGCAAATATTAAAGAAGTTTAAAATTTTTTGCCTTGAACACATTCCCAGATTGCACAATGAAGAAGCTAATCGGCTAGCACAGCATGCTTCGGGATATCAACTGATCCGAGAAGTGCTGACATCGATAATTGATGCCGATGACTGGAGAAGGGATATTGCCGATTATTTAAAAAATCCATCTAAGAAAGTGGAGAGACGTATAAGGTTTCAAGCTACCAAGTATGTGCTCCTTGATACTGAATTATATTATCGCACTTTAGATGGGGTTTTGCTCAAATGCCTTAGTGAAGAGGAATCGAAAAGTCTAATAGGTGAGATTCATGAAGGAGTGTGTGGGGCACATCAGTCGGCATTTAAAATGAAATGGATGATTAGGAGGAATGGGTATTATTGGCCGACAATTCTTGAGGATTGTTTTAAATATTTCAAAGGATGTCAGTCATGTCAGAAATTTGGTAATGTTCAAAGAGCACCTACATCGGTAATGAATCCTATAATCAAACCTTGGCCGTTTAGAGGATGGGCTATTGATCTCATCGGTCAGATTTACCCGCCATCGAGTAAAGGACATAAATTCATACTCGTTGCTACCGTTTATTTCACAAAGTGGGTTGAAGCAATTCCTTTAAAGAAAGTGTCATCGGCAAATATGATTGATTTTGTGAAAGAATATATTGTTTACCGATTTGGTATTCCTCAGACTATTACTACCGATCAAGAAACTATGTTCACATCAGGAGAATTTGATGAATTTTCCATCGGTATGGGGATTAAAATTCTAAATTCCTCTCCTTATTATGCTCAAGCTAACGGTCAGGCTGAGGCATCTAATAAAGGAATAATCAAGCTTATTAAACGGAAAATTAAGGAAAATCCTAGGAGATGGCATACTCTTTTAAATGAAGCCTTATGGTCATATCAGATGGCGTGTCATGGTGCAACTAAGGTTTCACCATATCAGTTGGTATATGGGCATGATGCAGTTTTGCCTTGGGAAATTAAGACTGGTTCTAGGTGTATATTTTCTCAGGATCAGTTGACAGCCGATGAGTATGATACGCTTATGAGAGATGAATTAGAAGATTTAGCAGGTCATCGGCTAAAGGCTTTAATTAGCGTCGAAGAAAATAAAAAGAGGTTTGCTAGGTGGTATGATAGAAAGGTGAAAGTAAAAGAATTTGCAAATGGAGATTTAGTCTGGAAATTGGTTTTGCCGATGGGGACTAAGAGTTCAAAATTCGGCAAGTGGTCCCCTAATTGGGAAGGTCCTTATCGAATAAGTCAGTCTGCTCCTGGTAACGCATACATCTTAGAAACCCTCGAAGGATTTATATTTCCCAGAGCATTAAATGGAAAATATTTAAAGAAATATTACCCCAGTATTTTGATGGATGCATAAAATGCAGGAATAAAGGTATCAACATTATATTACATTCACAGTTAATTGGCAAAGTTCAGATTGCCGATAACTTGACAAAGCCGATGAATGATGTTTACGAACTAAGGAAAGATTGAATAGCGGTTATCGCGCGCAGGCGAATTTGGTCGGCTTCTTCCACTTCCCTGACGTCCGCATCGGCAGTGTCCTCAATCGGTTTAAGTTTTTTCCTCAGCGTCAGCGCCATACAAGCTTGATTGTCCCTGTCTTTTTGAAGAATTTTTGAAGTGTTGGACAAGTTGTCTTTCTCCTGTACAACTTGGTTCAAGGCTGTTTCCACTTCTTTCAGCTCGGCCAATAAAGCTGTTCTCTTTGCCGATAGATCAGTAATTTTCTTTTCAAGATCGGCGCCCGAAGCCTCTAAGTTGCTCATGCTACTATGCTTTTCTTCGATAGCCTGCTTGAATTGTAGTATTTCTTCTTTGAGTTTTGCTTGAGCGGCTCTATCGGCAATTCGTCGAGCAGCCTTTTGGTACTGGAGTTGTCGGCTCTCAAGGTGGGCAGCATGAAAAAGGATTTCTTCAACGTTGTCGGGGACTTGGCCACGAATCGCTTTGAAAATTGCTCTTGTGGAGTCTGAATCTTGGACCAGCTGAGGTGTATCTTGATGCAACAAGGATAATAATGTTTCTAATTTGGTTCTAACTTCAGCTGGTATGGCTTCTAAGGCAAGCACAGAACTTTCTTCTTCATCGTCAGGAATGTTGACGGTAAAAGAGAATAGGCTATTTGGAGAGTCTTGTTCCTACAAGGGAATTAGTCAGTTACAGGAGAGTAAATATTATAGAATTTTGGTTAAATTAACTTACTTGCTTCAAAGCAATTTCTTGCATCTGGCTGGAGGACGCAGCTTGCAATACGTCCTCCGCAATGCTTGCCGATGGATCAGTCATCATGATGGCAGGGCTGGTTGATGGCAGCTCTGTGGCTATATCGGCAGGTGTTTCTTGAAGTGCTGTTGGTGATCCTTGTGCTGGCACATCAGGCAGTATTGGCTGAAGAGGTGATGCTGGTGCTGGTGCCGTAATTGGAGCTGATGGCAAACTTGGTGTTGGCTCATCGGCTGGTCTTGGCTGAGGAGATGGTGCTGGAACTGTGGATGGTGCCGATGCAGTTTTTGATCATTTTGATTGAAGGGCTACGTTGGATGAAGCTTTGCGCTTAGGCTATGATTCCTTAAACCTAGATGACTGGGGGGCATCGGCACCAGAAGACTGTGACATTGGATCGGCTGAAACAGTTGCCGATGTGTCCACTTGTTGCTACAAGTAAATGGAGTAATTAATGCCGATTATAATGGTTGAAATTGGATTAAAATTGAAGAAACATACCTCTGGAGAGTCGATAAGGATAACATCTGGAGGTGCGTTGACGGGAGATGGAGGACGAATTGCCGATGAAGAGCCGGCAGGAGTAGAACTCGTGCCCTAAAATGCAAGATTAGTATCTTTCAAAGTCAGCATGAAAAGAAAATAAATAGAATAGTTACATGGAATGTTTTGGCTAAGGTTGTGGTGGCAATCGATGAAATCTTCTTGGGGCGAGTTCCCCGATAAGTTAACGCTATCAGAGTGGGTGCTTTACAGCCAATGAATGATGTCGGGTTGATTGACCATAATCTAAATATCTTCCCACTTCTGCTTGTCGTCGGTGGTGGATCGCTACCCTGTTACAAAAGGTTAGTTGCCGATGAATCAAAAATCAAAGGGAAAGGATCAGCAGCGAGGCTTACCGCATCGGCAGGGATGTCATGGTCAGAGTCGATAAGGTGCCAGTAATGGTGGACAGATACAGAAAACAATTGATCTTTCCATTCTTGCCACCATGACTTAAAAGATTCAGTGATAAAAGAAATTGGCACCCAAGTAGAGAAGTCAACATTTGAAGTATCGGCATCAGGGGAAAGGTTGACTACTTTCAGCCACTCTAGGTTACTAGTAATGATTTCTCTTGGCCTGATCACATCAGCATAACAGAGTTTGATTGGTAGTTGTCCAAATGCCAGTTGTCTTGCTACTACTGATGGATAATAAAATTCATAGGTGGCATTAACATTTTTCCTGCTACCAAATATATTGACTGGGATGGCGCGGGGAGTGATTATAGCCTTCATGATTTCTGTATTTTTGTTCAAGGCTTCATCGACAATGTTGAAAGAAAGAGGGAATCTGGCCTCTTCATCAATATAGGGCATCCAGGCTCTGTTGTCGTGAGGGATACCAGAGTAGAATCTGTTGAAGAAGCGGCCAACTTGGTCTGTGTTGACTTCTGTTCCTGGTAAAACTATTATTGCTTCACCAAAGTTGAGGGGCCCACGTAATGCCGATTCATCCTCTGCCAATACATAATCTTCAGGGAGATCTCGGGGGAACTGCTGAGCAAATAAGTTGAATTGCAGCTGCTTGTGCATGTGGGCATTCAACCACATATTAATGAACCACCAAGGGCCTCCCAAATTGCCAATAGGTTCACCTAGTAAGAGTTTTTTTGTAACTTGATGGAAAAGGTGATAAGCAGAGCTAAGAAGGTATCAGCCAAGAGGGAGACTTACACCGTCGACCAACATTTCCGCTGAGGAGATACATGTTAGTTGGGCCGACTGTTCTGCCACAAAAAATGAATTTTTCTAGCCACATATTCAGAAAAGTGGCGTGCTCTCTCTGACCAACCAATCCGGTTTTCTCATATTCCCGAATGTATCCTGTCCAGCCGCCAATGTTGCGGGTATTCACTCGGTACTCTGCTTTTCTATGAAGAACAGTGGCATCATCGGCAGTGGTGATATCTAGGTCGGTAAGCATGTATACATCGGCAAGTGTGGGGGTGACAGGCCCATGTTTAAATAAAAAGGCGTTCATGGTGTCAGACCAAAAATAGGAGGCAGCAATCAGCATGTTCTCATTCCTGGCCATATCGGCAATAGATAGCCTAATATATTGATCTAATTTGCGCTCCGCCCAGTATATTCGCATTGGCCTAGCGAGCCTCAAGTACCAATTTTTCCATCCCTTGGTGGGTTTGGGCCAGGAACGGAAGGTGTCTGACCATAAGTCCAAACCTAAGTTTTCGGCTCTGAAAGGGATCCTATTGGTTTCTGTATTTATAATATCAGTTGGATCTGGGTTCCCCATTGGACCTAAGCACTGTACATGCGGTTGTTCTATGGGGATAATAAGTTTATCGCGCAGCTCCTGTGTTCAGAGGATCAAAAGAAGAAAGGAAGAGGAAAGAAAAATCAGGAATGGTGCGGAAAATAAGAACAGATTAAGAAGGTTGCAGAAAAAGGCAAAGAAGGAAACTAACCGAAGGGACGTTGAAGTTGAGCGCCATTACTAGAGATTTGTTGAAAGAGTTGGAAATCACTGTGGAGAATCAAAGGTTGGAGAAGAGAATCGCCGCCGAGAGTTAGGGATGTTGCAGGATGGTGCCGGTTGAGATTGCTGCCGGGTTCGTCGGAGCCGCCGTTGGAGAGAGAATGCTTGGGTTCATGTGTTGAACGGCCCCGGTGAAAGAAGTATTTATAGGGCAGCTGGTGCAGGGGTATTTTAGACTTATCCTTCATTACCAGTGGGTGAATCGAAGCGCCGGGATAGATATGGTGCCTATGCACGTGATAATCGAGGTGTTGTACAGGTGATTTTTGACAGGAGGTAATCATAGCTCAGAGAAAATCTCTTCTAAGGAGCTCAGAGAAAATTTCGGCACATAAGATATTTTATACTCCGAAATTGGGGGGCATGTGTTGACACCGTTTTTTGACATGTGTCAATATAAGCCAAAAACTGTGCCTATCGGCAAGGGAGTGGTTGTGCTTTTAAGCTTACTTTGCTTTAAAGTATGGCTAACAGATGGTTGCCGATGAAGGTTAATATGATCTTGCCGATGAGAGCAGAAGGCTGTTGCCGATGGAGAGAGAGGCATGGTTGCCAATGGAAAACAGAGCTGAAGAACATGGAAAGCAGAGCTGAATCATTATCGATGGGTTTTGCCGATGGAATCTACAGAGATGAGGAGCGTGCCGATAGAGGTTTCATCGTAAGCAATGGATAAGGAAACTGGCAATATTTATGCCAATATTTTAATAGTTTACTTTTGAGTCCGACCTTGGTACGAGTCATTATTTTTTATTCCTTAGAGATAAGATTTGTTTAGGAAATACTTTGTCATGTCTGTTTAGGACTCATAGTACTAAGGTATAAATATGTACCGAGAGGCAACGTAGAAAAGGACAATCAATCAAAATACTACAAATCTATTACTTTTATCTACTTTTCAAGCAATTTACTTTTCGACGACTTTGTCACTAGTTTTTCTTCGTTTTCAATGAGTTCTTTCAAGAATCAGCGGGCTGCATCAACTTGATCTCTGACGAGCTTGCAAGTTCCGCTTTCCGAGCAATCTGAGCCTTGATGTCCGGGCGTATCACTGTCGTCTCGTTCAGCTCTTGTTCAAGTTATCTTTCCTTGTCGATTAATAGGTCAAATCGACTGGCACGCCTTGATATCGAACTTGGGTATTAGCCCAGTGTGTTTGCAAATCCAACACCTTTTTGCATCAACACATCTTTTGGCACGCTCGGTGGGACCAAGTCAATAGATCTATCATGAAGAATCTTACTGATATCAATCCAGAAAACATCATCGACATATCAGAGTCAGATCTCAAGGAGGATCATAAGCAAGGTATGGAAAAAGCTATGTAGGATTACAGGCAGCTCTGCTTGAAGTCTTTTAGCAAGAACAGGGGCAGAGAAGTCATCCAAAAGCAAGATCTGCCGTTGCCTCGGCAGGTAACCTTTGACTCTAACCCTGGTAAATTACAGGAGATGGTTAATTCTGCATTAAATCAAGCTTTGATCAACCACTCCACCGTGCTATCCAATACTGTCTACAATGCTGTTGTGCAAACGTTAAGGGACGGACAAGCACCAGGGTATGTCAGGCCGGCATATCATCAGCCGGGATCAGCATCTACCAGTACTCCATCGGCAACTCTAGCCGTTGAGAGTATAGAAGCGCCTACTCTTCCAGCTATATCAGGACCATCCATCATCAAAGCCACACTGATAGGATCAGAGCTAATGTCTCAGGAGAGGCCTAGTACTCAGTTGAGCATAGATCTATCGGCATCGGCAATGTCAGGTCTTTCAGGTCAACATAGTCAAACTGCTGCTAATTGGTGGGGATATGGTATGCCTCCAGGTCCATCTACTGCCAACTCTGGACTACCTCAAGTGCATGATGTAGCAGGAAGGGTCCAATGACATCGGCTACTCCAATTCGGCCGGTGGCTCAAGTGCCGCATTATTCTACTGTACCTCCTGCTACACAGCCATTGTCAATGGGATTCTACGCGCCTCCGCAACAGATATCTTATGCGAATCCATTGACTAATCCTCCACCAGTTCAACAGAGAGCTTCCACTGCAGAGCAGCCCATAGTACCATTCATATCTCAGTCTGGATTACCTACAATTCAGGGCAATTATGCTGGCTATCATCCATCTATACAAGAGCATCAATTGTCTGCAAGCTATCAGCCATCGACAAGTCAGGTGCCGATGAGTTATAATCTCAATTGGTCAGGGCAAGCGCCAGTTCAGCAATCTGCTATTCAGCCAAGCTACCAAGCAATGGGGACTCAACGGTTTAGTCCACAGACAATTTTCCAGGAACAAGCATCGGCAAAACAACCGATGAACTTTACTCCGCAGATTGGTGCCGTGAATATGCCGATTCATCCAAGCCAAATGCCACAGGGGTATGTAGAAGCATATCAGCCAACGCCTCCAGTAGAGATCCAGCCACTGCATCGGCAAGATCAGGATGCACTCTTGACTGATAAGATTGCAGAAGTGATGAAAGAACAATTTGGGATTCAGCCCAAGATCAATACTTACTCTTATCGGACTCCATACCCTTCATCTTATGATTCAATTCCTTTCCCGAATCGGTACAAGGTACCAGATTTTACTAAATTCTCTGGGCAGGACGATACTTCAACAATGGAGCATATCAACCGCTTCATTATTCAATGTGGAGAAGCAGCTAACAGGGATGAATTGAGGGTTCGATTATTTTCCTCATCATTGTCTGGATTGGCTTTTGCGTGGTTTATTTCGTTACCACCTAATTCTATTATTACATGGGCCGATCTAGAGAAGCAATTTCACAAGTACTTCTTTGCTGGAGTACATGAAAAGAAGCTGACTGATTTGACAAAATTGAGACAACGCAGTGATGAATCGGTAGAAAGTTTCATACACAGGCTAAGAGATGTAAAGAATAAATGCTACAACTTAGTACTTGATGATCGACAGTTAGCCGATTTAGCTCTTCAAGGGTTACTGCCACACATCAGAGAAAAATATGGGTCACAAGAGTTTGAAAGTTTGAGTCATATAGTGCAAAGGATTTCTGATCAGGACACTAGGGTTTTTGAACCCAGAAAGAATTGGAATAAAAAGGTGTCCTTTGTAGAAGAAGCAGAAGATTCAGACTCTGATGACGAACCAATTATCGGCTTGGCTGAGTGGGTAAAGAATAACAAGCCGATATCATGTCCTTTCGGTCAGAAAGAGCCAGAAAAGTTTCTATTTGATATCACCAAAGCCGATAGGATATTTGATCTTTTACTCCAAGAGGGTCAAATTAAGCTGTCTCCTAATCATGTGATTCCATCGGCAGAAGAATTGAAAAGGATTAGGTACTACAAATGGCACAATGCTACCTTGCTTAGTACCAATGATTGCAAGGTATTTAGGCAACAGTTGCAGTCGGCTATCGAATCCGGGAAGATCAAATTTGATAATTCAAAAGCTCAGAAGCCGATGAAAATTGATCAACATCCGTTCCCTGCAAACATGGTGGAGGCTAAAGGCAAAACCAAAGTGTTAACATCGGAGGCTGCGAGAAGAAATGCATCGGTAGACCCTAAAAATCAAATAACTGTTGATGACGTAAAGAGAAAGGAACCTGCTGATGGCGTTAAAGGGAAAAGAATTGTTAATGAAGGTAGTAGCTCCAGAAGACCCCTGAGGCCTGCTCCATATGGTGTTTGGTATCGGCAACAATGTGAGGATCGGTATCGGCAGCAACAGGAAGAGTTACGTCGGCATGAAGATCACTGGAATTGCCCGTTTTTCATTCATTGCTAGGAAGAAGGCATTAAATTGCCCACTGCCGATACCTGCCCTGAATGTAATGGTTACTATTTAAATGATCGGGCAAAGAGACAACATCACTCCAGTAATCGAGAGGTACGCATCAATAAGCCGATCAAAGAAAAGGTGTCAGCACTTGATCGGCTGGGGGGCAGAGTTAGTGTGCATGACAGGCTTGGCGGGCATATTGATTGTTTTCCAAGGGGTCAGGAAGAGCTTGGAGAGATAGCTAATGAAAGGGTTCTTGATGAAGGGATATTTTGCAGGGATTCAAACATAGGCCTCCATAAGCAGAACACAAAGCATTATCAGCCTGTTTGGAAAACAAAGCTTCCCCAATGGTGCCCTGAAGGATTGACGAAAACTCAAAAAAGAAGGGTACAGCGTATGCGTCAAGAGGATTTACAGTGCCCAAAAGAAAGCATCCCAAAGGTAACAACTCAAGTATGGCAACCAAAACGCAAGGGTGGAAGTCCATCGGCAGATGTTAACATGGTCTTCATGTTGCCGATGGAGTTCTTGGCGCCAGATGACAAGGAACAAGCAGTTTTTGCCGATGAAGCAGCTCAACTAACTCTGGATCCAATGATGGCTGTGTTTGAAAAGCCTGTCGATGATGAAAGGCAACACCTCAAAGCTTTGTTTGTTAAAGGCAGGGTTGATGGACAGCCAGTGTCAAAAATACTCATAGATGGAGGAGCGGCAATTAATATTATGCTGTATGTCATGTTTCAAAGACTTGGAAAAGGGGACCAGGATTTAACCAAGATGGATATGATGCTTAAAGATTTTGAAGGCAATGTGTCTCTGGCAGCAAGACTTTGCCAACCACCTTCTTCATCGTTAGCGGCAAAGGTAACTATAATTTGCTCCTAGGAAGGGATTGGATCCATGCCAACTGCTGTGTTCCTTCTACGATGCATCAGTGCCTTGTACAGTGGGTTGGAGACAAGGTTGAGGTTATCCCTGGTGATTCTTCTTATATAATCGCATCGGCTGATTCTGAGACCTATGAACGGACAAAGTGCATATCGGGAGAAACATGGGATACGGAATTTCTCAGGGTTGCCGATTATGAACTCACACCGATCCAAGAAGTCGGTTCTGAAGATGAATTTTAATGGATCGGTTTGCCGATGGTGGAAAACTTGGTCATGGGTTCACATCGGCTGATGATTTAGTAGAAATAGATATTGGTAACGGTGATAGGCCGAGGCCAACTTTTATTAGTGCTAAGTTAGATCCTCAATGTAAACAGCAAATGATTAATATTTTGAGGGAATATAAAGACTATTTTGCTTGGAATTATACAGAGATGCCTGGACTAGATCGATCAATAGTTGAGCATCGGTTGCCTATTAAGCCAGGATTTCGGCCTTAATATCAGGTAACACTTTAGGATTACATCGGCGTGCGGGCTGCTGATGAGGCCGAAATCCTGGCTTAATAGGCAACCGATGCTCAACTATTGATC
>CM041641.1:21562561-21574773 GCA_023333625.1 Bothriochloa decipiens | reverse complement strand
GAGTTTAGGGCAAAAAGTATTCAGGCTACAGGGTGCGGCGGCGGTGCAAGCTCTCGGCAGTGGCAATGGCGGGTGGCGAACGCTTGCTCGGGCTCTGGTGGAAGAGGAGGGGCAAGGGCGCGTCTGGTGGCGGAGAAGAGAGGGAGGGAGAGACTGACGCGGTCGGGCTGGCTTGAGGTGGCTGGTTGAGCTCGGACTGAGGCAGCGTGGCGTCGGAGCTCGTTGAGCGCGTGGCAAGCATGCGGGCAGAGCGAGGGCGCGTGGGCGAGCTGTGGGACCAGGCGAGCGCGGTGCGGCGGATCCGTGTGCGGTGCTCGGGTGCGGGGGCGGAACAGTGGGCAGCGGCAGCGGCCCGGTGTACGGACGCCACGCGGCCGGCGTCGGGTCGTACAGCGTCGCGAGGAAGAAGAAGAGAGGAGGAAGAAGAGACTGTTCGGTGGGTCCCACTGCGCCAAGATTCGTGCAGACTTGATGAACCCCATATTTTCCAAAATAATCTGAATTTGAAGAAACTTATAAAAGATGAAATGTTCCTTTTGATGAGTAGAACATTTCACTTTTAAACATCAAAACCTAATTCTGCCTAGAATTTGAATTTCAAAAATGGGGATTAAAATTTAAAAAAATCATTTTTACAAACTGTTTTTGACATTTTTGACCCACTTCCAAGCCTTTTCATGAAATGACCCCAAAATAAGTTTTGCTCCAAATAATTTTATCTACAAACTTCATTTAACACTCAACCTCAAACAAGCAACCTATCACATAGCTTTAGTTCAAATCAAGGTAAGCACATATTTAAACTTTATCATTTCATGTAACAAAATGATGCAAATGAGATGGTTATGCTCATGAAGTGCAAGATGATGCATGCTTAACACCAGGGTGTTACAACCCTTCCCCCCTTAAAGAAATCTCATCTCAAGATTTGAGTAGACTAACCATTCTTTATGAAAATCGGGATATACTTCTTTTAAATAGTCCTCTGTTTCCCAAGTGGCATCATTATCATCATGATTGCTCCAAGAAACCTTATATTGCCTGACCACACGATTTCTGGTCACTCTATCTTTGACATCCAGGAGTCTCATAGGTTTCTCTTCATAAGTTAAATCTGAACTCAACTTAATGTCTTTAACTTTAACGGCTTCCTCGGTTGGAACACGCAGACATTTCTTGAGTTGGGATACATGGAAAACAGGAAACACTGCACTCATCTCTTCAGGCAGTTTGAGCTTATAGGCCCACAGTCCTTTTCTTTCCACTATCTAATATGGACCGACATAACGTGGTGCTAGTTTTATTTTAACACCAAAATGTTGCACTTTCTTCATAGGAGAGACCTTCAGATATACATAATCACCAACATCAAAAGTTAGAGGTCTTCTTCTCTTGTCAGCATAACTTTTCTGACGAGATTGTGCAACTGCTATGTGTTGTTGAATTGTTTGAACCTACTCTTCAGCTTCTTTAACAAAGTCAATACCATAATATCTTCTTTCTCCAGGTCCTACCCAATTCACAGGCGTTCTACACTTTCGACCATATAGTGCCTCAAAAGGAGCCATCTGTGTACTCTCTTGGTAACTATTGTTATAAGAGAATTCTGCCAAAGGTAACCATTTCTCCCATGAACCCTTGGATGATAAAACACAAGCCCTCAAAAGATCTTCAAGAACTTGATTCACTCTTTCTATCTGGCCTGAAGTTTGATGATGATAAGCTGTACTATGATTCAGCTTTGTCCCCAAATCCTTCTGCAAGTGTTCCCAGAAATGAGCAGTGAACTGAGATCCTCGATCAGATACAATTGTCTTGGGAATTCCATGCAAGCGGATAATCTCCCTGAGATAAATATCAGCATATTGGGCGGTCGATAATCTGTACGAACTGGAATAAAGTGCGCACTCTTGGTAAGTCGATCCATGATTACCCAAATAGAGTCATGCCCTTTCTGAGTGGTGGGAAGTCCGGTAATGAAATCCATACTGATATCTTCCCATTTCCATTCAGGAATTGGCAACGGTTGAAGCATTCCGGCTGGCTTCAAATGAACAGCCTTTATGCGACAACAGATGTCACACCGTGCGACATAAGCTGCAATCTCCTTTCTCATTTTGGTCCACCAATAGTGAACCTTCAGATCATGAAACATCTTACTACCGCCAGGATGAATAGATAACTTTGATAAGTGAGCTTCATCCATGATTCGATTTCTGAGTTCTCTATCTTTTGGTACGACCGACGATCATCAAACCATAAGATTCCCTTCTCATCTACTCGAAAATGCTTGAGCGGCTGTTTCAACATTTTCTCCTTGATATGACCTATACCCTTGTCAGTTTTCTGACCTTTGATGATCTTACTGTCAAGCGAGCAACTAATTTGGATGTTACACAGCACAACAGGATGCATGAGGCTAAAACCATCTGCTAACAAAGGTTGAACAGCATGACAATGTGATTTTCGACTCAATGCGTCAGCGACTACGTTTGCCTTGCCTGGATGGTACAAGATCTCCATATTGAAGTCCTTAATAAACTCCATCCATCGATGTTGTCTCATGTTCAACTCGAGTTGAGTGAAGATATACTTCAGACTTTTGTGATCAGTATAGACTTTACAGAAGTTACCCAACAAGTAATGCCTCCAGATTTTTAGAGCATGCACAACAGCTGCTAGCTCCAAATCATGGGTTCGATAATTCACTTCATGCTTCTTTAACTGACGTGAAGCATAAGCTATGACTCTTCCTTCTTGCATAAGCACACATCCTAAGCCTGTTTTTGATGCATCGCAATATACATCAAAAGGTTTCTCCAAATCTGGTTGCGCAAGAACAGGAGCAGTGGTCAACAATTCCCGCAAGGTACAGAAAGTTGCTTCACACTCCTCTGTCCAGACAAACTTCTTCTCTTTCTACAACAGATTTGTCATAGGTTTGGCAATCTTCAAGAAATCCGGAATGAAACGACGATAATATCCGGCTAGACCAAGAAAACTCCGAACTTCATGCACAGAAGTTGGTGCTTCCTAGTTCATAACCTCTTGTACTTTGCTCGGATCTACTGAGATTCCCTCATCAGATAGGACATGGCTAAGGAATTTAACTTTCTTGAGCCAAAACTCAAACTTGCTAAACTTAGCATACAGCTTATGTTCCCTAAGCCTTTCTAAAACAATCCTCAGATGCTCGGCATGATCTTCTTCATTTTCTGAGTACACCAAGATGTCATCAATAAACACCACCACAAACTTGGAGCATTTGTCAAGCCAAAGGACATAAC
Organism: Bothriochloa decipiens; assembly: GCA_023333625.1. NCBI lineage: Eukaryota > Viridiplantae > Streptophyta > Magnoliopsida > Poales > Poaceae > Bothriochloa > Bothriochloa decipiens. Next base: position 21,571,486 of record CM041641.1, on the reverse strand, counting down.
AAGATACTCATACAATCCATATCTGGTAGAAAAAGCGGTCTTAGGCACATCTTCTGGTCTAATCTTGATCTGATGGTAACCAGACCTAAGATCAATCTTGGAAAACACTCTCGCCTTGGACAACTGGTCAAAAGAATGTCAATACGGGGTAACGGATACTTGTTCTTAACGGTGACAGCATTGAGTGGACGATAATCCACGCACATCCGTAGAGATTTGTCCTTCTTCTTCACAAAGATAGCAGGACAACCCCATTCCGACACACTAGGGCGAATAAGACCCTTGTCCAACAATTCCTTCAACTGATCTTTTAGCTCTGCCAATTCATTTGGCGGCATCCGATATGGCCTTCTAGAAATTAGGGCGGTGCCAGGCAATAACTCAATGCGAAACTCAACGTCTTTATCGGGTGGAAGACTCAGAAGCTCTTCAGGAAAAACATCCGGAAATTCATACACGACAGGAATTTCGGGAAGAGGGGTCACACGAGTAGAATAGGACACACTCTCTAGCTTAAACTTTTGGGGTAATGGCACTTGAAAAGTACCCTCCCCAAGAGGATTTCTAATAGATAGCATCCTATTACCTGTATCGATCACAGCACCCTAGAATTTCATCCAACTCATTCCCACGATGACATCCACTCCTAAGCCAGGTAGAACTATCAAGTTCAACCGAAACCTCCACTTATCTAGGTCTAGGGTTGCACCCTGAATTATCTGCTTAGTAGTTATATCAGCCCCAGCTGAACTAACCTTGAATTCAATGCTCAATTCAAGTATCTTTTGATCAGGCTTCTGTGCAAATGCTTGACTCATGAAAGAATGCGATGATCTAGAATCAAACAAAACAGCGGCAGGGATTTGATTCACAGAAAACATACCCGCAGTCACCGGTTCACCAGCAAGAATTTCCTCAATCGAGGTGTTGTGCACACGAGCTTGATATGGGCCCTGCTGCTTCTTGGGAAAAGGGCAATAAAGAGCAAAGTGCCCTGTCTGGTTGCAGTTGAAGCAAGGTCCATTGATAGGTGTTTTGTTAGCACCGGTCAAGCTGCTCTGTACTGGTTTCCCCTGTGGAGCAGGAACTTTGAATGCTCTGTGATGCTTCTGTGGATTCTGAGCTGGATAATTATTATGCCTTTTCTGCTGCGGGGGCCTGAATCTCGCACCAGACATCGGTGGACGAAACGGCGTACGGAAAGCAGTTGGGGCTCTTGACTGAGAAGAACCACCTCCATCATGGGCCCTCTTGCGATTCTTGACGGCAGCATGAATTTTGTTACTGTTTTCTTGCATAATACAATCATTCAAGAAATCATTAAAAGTAACACGGGCAGAAGTGCTCATGGTCTTCATCAACTTGGAACTCAAGCCTCTCTTGAAACTAGCTATCTTGTTCTCATCAGTGTTGACAAACTCAGGAGCATAACGACTCAAAGTATTGAAGGCGTGCAGATACTCCTTCACATTGCGAGTTCCCATAGTGAGCGACAGAAACTCAGTCTTCTTCATAGCCATTAGACTGGGAGGAATGAAATTCCCCCGGAAAGCATGTGCAAAGCGGTTCCAAGTAATAGGAACACCCTGCGGAAAGGTGGTGCGATGTTGCTTCCACCACGTCCCTGCTTGTCCCTCAAGTTGATGGGCTGCATACTCCGCTTTCAGCTCTTCTGTTAACCTTAGAAGATGAAATTTATTTTCCATGGTGTTGAGCCATTCATCTGCTTCAAGTGGCTCAGGAGCATCCTTAAACACAGGAGGTTTAGTGTCCTGGAACTCCTTGAAGCTGCTGTATTGATTTTGTTGAGGACCCTGACGAACATCATGGGCCAAGCTCTCGCGAAGAAGCTGCTCCACATTGTGCTTGCTGCCCAAGAATTGAGCAAACAGCTGCTCCGCATTGGTCAGAGGTGGGGGTGGCACACCACGTGCAGTGTTATCGGCACCCTCTTCAGATCCACCACTGCCATTAGCACCTGAACCACTACGGGTAACCGGCATCTGCATATTTCAGCAATAAGTATGTATCAGGTGAATGTTGTCATAATGAGAGGTGAATGTAAAAATCATGCCAAACTGAATTTATCGAGGGAAATAAATTCGCACAATAAATAGAGGCACAATAATTCCAATTTTTTCACATCACAACATCACTAATAATATTACTGCGAACCATCGCAAAGCATCTTACAACAACCACATTTTTGCCAACATACATACACTGGACTTTTAAAAGTTGCACGGATATCATCACATCAAACCCATGTTCCAACATTACATCAAAGTCTCGATAGCGAGCAAAAGGGTTACGTGACCACCTGATAGGAACGCAAAAGAACAACTAGAGACTAACGATCCTCAGCAAGGCTACTCTCCATTATTGCTACTAAGGCTGCTCTCAGCTGACGGATCTCCTCCTGCTTCTTGTGCACCTCCTCGTGAAGGCTAGCATTGTAAGCACAAACCTCCTCCACGTCCTCTAGCACCTGCTGCTGGCGGATGCTAAGACGACGAAACTCGGACCAGGCTTCATCCTAGCCTGAGCCATCTTCTGGCTCTCCAGCACAACCTTGTCTCGATGATGAGACACACGGGCTACCTCCTCTCGGGAGCGCTGAAGCTCACGAGTCAACTCACGCTTCTCCTTACGTGCATCAGCTCGAGCCTCCTTGAACTCCTCATTCAGATGAAGTGCCTTAGTCTCCATGTTAACATAGGCCCTCATCACAGCAAACATGGCACTCATGGCAGGCGTGCTGCTACCCTGTGCCTCCTCAGGACCTGCCTCCAGTGGGTTTCCCTCAGCATGTGGCCACCTAGAATGGCGGTGAGCAATGGGGAACACCCCAGGAAAAACCTCGGCAAGCTGGTGAGGTATCTCCTCCATCAGGTGCTCCACCACGTCAAAAGCTGCAAACGTGGCACCCGTCTTGGCAGTCCTGCCCGCACCAAAACAGTGCCACCCAACCCAGTGGGGGTCACCGTCCAAAGGTGGGACTACTACCTCCACACGCGCCTCTCCATAGTTCACCAAATCATCCTTGTCCCAGTAATAGTGAGGCTCCATGCCCACCGTGTACCCAGCGTTGGAGAGAATCCTCCAAAGAAGGCTAGGCATGGCGTGCTCCTCAAGAAAAGTGTCCACCTCCCTTGGTGCTGACTCATGGATAGCCAAAGGACCACGGGGCGCTCTTCCTCTAGTGGACTTGCGAGCAGTCTGCTTGGTTCTTGCCATCTGTTCAAAAGTTGTATATCCCATAAGTTATAATTTTAAAGAAATGAGACAATTTAATTATAAGGGAAGGAACCATGAATGTATGAATGAGCAATTTTAACCATGATGCATGCACGTTTCATACATCCTCACGAGCTAATAATCTAACGCTCTATGCGGTGGCATACATCGTTCTCTCATTATACGTAACTACTTCGTTCTACCGTTCACGCGGTTAGTGTACCTGCAGAAAATTCATTTCAGCCCATATCCCATATGAATGCAATTCAACGTAAAAATTCACGCACCTTCCGACACCGATTACTTAATACCCCAACAAGTTGCGCAGAAGATGACACCGCCAGAAGACGGTCCCAACATGTGATACCTTCATATAAACATGTGTGCAACATGTAAATAATCCGGCATCAATAAGCACTCCCCTAGACTGGCATTGCATCCAATCATGCTCTCACAACTCACACTTACCAGGGCGTAGAGGCAATTTGATCCATACATTACCACTCAAGTGAATGGCACCCATACGACTCCGTCATTGTATAGGCAACGACAAAACAGAAAATATGATGCAATTTCCTCCAAGTCAGTACTTAATTAAGCCACCTGAATCCTATTGGGCATAAAGGATATGACCCCTGGCACACTCTAGTTTTCAAAACCTTAGATTTGAACACCTATACTTTTTGTAAATACTTTTCGCAAACCAAAACTGTTTTATTTTAAATACCTATGAACAGTAACACGCTAAACCTGCTCCGATGCCAGCTGTGACAGAACCGACCAATTTATTAGAGCACAAGCACATAATTCACCATTAGCGCAGCAAACTACATGATTGAGATCTAATAAACCCGGTAGTCATACCGAAATCTCGAAGGATTTCAAACTTTTTTGGCATGACCAAGATCGTAATAGTTTAGCGTTCCCATTCACAAGTACATAGTTCGCACATAGTTTAAATCATCGGAGTATGAATAAAGTTATTGCAAACCAAGTTCAAATTTCAAAATAAAGCGGAAACAATTTAGTTCAAATCCACACACGCACTTAGTTCAAATACAGTGCCAGTCCCTTGGTCAACATCCAGCAAAAGCATCAAGTAGAGAAGAGTGACCATGCCCAAGGTCTAGTCATCTCCCAAAGCGGGATAGAAGCAGTTCTGACAATAGCCATATAACATCTCACCATCTGCAAAAACATGGAAAATAAAACCCTGAGTACGAGAATGTACTCAGCTAGACTTACCCATCATAAACTAAAATAAAGTGACTCCAAGGAGTATGCAAGGCTGTATAAGTAGGATAGCTGACTCATTTAAGTGCGGAAAAGCTTGCATTAAAGAACAATTAATAAGAACCTTCTAGCAATGTATTTTAATCTGATTAACCGTATCATACTACATTAGCACCTGTACTAAACAAACATGGTAATAATTATTCAACAAGAAAGTAACCAATCCCGGTTGAGTATCTTTCAATCGCAACAGCTTAACCATCACATCTCTTGTGCAAGTTCTTACTACGATGCCGCTGCTCAAGTCAAATGTTCACTGTCCAGGAACGATGGCGATTATAATTGATTACTAACCAGCTGGCGGGTATTCCTCACACAAACCACACTCACCAGCCACGGTGAGCTACAGATCATCGACATTCAATTCGGGAAAAGCGCGAGATCAACAGGTACCATCGTATCCAGGAACCGCTCGGCTGCCTTATTTAGGGCGACAGTGACCTTGGACTTACTCTCTGCGTAACCTGTGGTCCCCCATCTTCACCAATACGATGCGTACAGCAGGTCGACTCCCAGCCCAAATCAAAATTAGGCTTCGCGGTCGGAACGACTTATCCTTCTAGCTAAATGTGAGGCATAAATTCAATATGACTTGAGGACGTACAACGGACGGGGTCCTAGTTCAACACAGACGGGATAACCACACCAAACCTCCAGTTCAGTCTCAACACCAATCCCGCCCGGTCTCAATTTATTATCTCCACATGGTTATCCAAGATAACAATGTATTCAACCATTCCGAGTCACCACCTATAACTCGCGGATGACAGGAAATCACCCGACTTCTACCGATCTAGTTAAGCAGGGCTAAGCATATATTCGTACCTGAACCTAACAGGGTTGAAGTATAAATAGTGGCAAGGAATATAAGTAATGCAGCAATGGTATAAAACAACGCCTATAACTTAATGCATCAAACAAGTAAAGGACTCAAGTTAGATATTTTGCAAACCACAGGGAGAATGCTCCGGGGCTTGCCTTTCAGGAAAGAGCTTGGCTGGTGGTTGGGACACTCCGGAAGATCAGCTTCGGGATCCTCTTCTGCTGCTGCTTCCCGAACCAAAGCTTCCTGCTGGCCTTTCTCTCCTTGTGCTCCGGGAACTACCGTTTCGAGCTCTGACGACCCTGTATGATGCATAGTGCGTATGAATACCATGTATATATATATAGAAATACAATGCTCATGCTGATGGTGAATGAATGCTCAGCTAAGATGAATGATATGATTTTTGAAACATATGAGATAAGCACATGTCATCTGCATTCTCTTCTACCGACAATTTTCCAAACAAGACTCGCATTACAATTTACTCGCACACTATAGGAAATTATAAACAACCATTATTTTGCACACTACACTCTACTGAACCACAACCAATAGCAGATCACACATGTTACAAATAGCACAAAAAGCATTTTTACACACATGAAATGATAACTCTAAAGCATTATTTATAATTAAAAGAAATCAGGATATAACTACAACATGACTTTAGACTACTCAAAAATTCTGTAAAAATTACAGGAGCTTAATCATACCAAATAAAGACCACCATAAAAATTTTAAGTCAAAATAGTAAGTACTTTATCCTACACAAAAATGACAAGGCAGCACAATTTCAGGGGCATAAAATACTTTGTACATAAAAGTATGTCAACCAATAGATCTTAGAACATCATTAGCTCTAGATTGACATAAAAACATTCTCCAAAAAGTTTCATGCACAAATTCCTTATATATTATTTATTATGAATTATTTATCATCACATGAAAATAGGCACCATAACTAGACAGATCAAACTTTCCACATGACATAACCTTGTAATATTTTTCACAGATAGAGCATGACATAAGAAGACTAACAAACTTGGTTTCACATTTTTCTGAGCAATAGAGAATTAATTATGCATTTTCTAAGATAAAAGCAATTAATAGGGATAAATAAAGCTATACAGAAAAGTTTCACAAATTCCATATTTCATATTTTTCATTCATAGATCATCTCATAAGAAAAATACTACAAGTTGAACCAACTCATTTGGATGAAAAATGAGCAAGTTATGAATTTTCAAAGGTTTAAACAAAATCTGGAAACAGTTTTGAAAAAAGAAAAAGAAAAAACACTTTGCACCGGGGACCCTGAGGTTTTCAAAAACTAACCGAGCCCTAAAAAGAAATGCGCTGAGTCTGGCAACTTTACACTAAAGTCTGGGAAAGAACAGGAATCATGCCCGAGGTCCACGCGGCGCGGGATGGTCGTCGGCGTCGGGATTCCTCGCCGACGGCGAGGTCTCCGGCCGAGCCACGGTTACCAAAAGACTCAGATCATCAAAGCGGGCACATTGGTGTACAAAATGCAAGAAAACATCGGTGTTTCGACCGGCGGCGATGCACGGTGTCGGACGGCGGCGAGGGTTGGCGGTGTGCCGGCCAACTCGGGCCATGACGGGGCAAACAGACCAGTCTACCAGCTCTAGCAGACCAAGATGGTTTAGATGGACTAGACAAAGTGATGAATGGATGGCCGGAGCAACGACGGCAAGGTACGCCGATGAGCGGCGGCGCGAATCCGCGACGGCGGATGGCCAAATTCGTCGAACTCGAACCCTAATCGGCCTCATGAACTACACCAATCGACCCTACTCAAGCAGACGGACACGATGCACTAGCTAATTGAGGGAGAGAGGGATTGCTGGGCACGGTGGACCATGCGGCGGTCGGGCGGCCATGACCGGCGAAAGGAAAGATGGTCGATTCGACCTCTACCTCGGGTCTCGATGGCAGGAAAGGTGCACAGGGAGTGGCTCGCGTCACGGCGGAGCGATTAGCGAGTTTAGGGCAAAAAGTATTCAGGCTACAGGGTGCGGCGGCGGTGCAAGCTCTCGGCAGTGGCAATGGCGGGTGGCGAACGCTTGCTCGGGCTCTGGTGGAAGAGGAGGGGCAAGGGCGCGTCTGGTGGCGGAGAAGAGAGGGAGGGAGAGACTGACGCGGTCGGGCTGGCTTGAGGTGGCTGGTTGAGCTCGGACTGAGGCAGCGTGGCGTCGGAGCTCGTTGAGCGCGTGGCAAGCATGCGGGCAGAGCGAGGGCGCGTGGGCGAGCTGTGGGACCAGGCGAGCGCGGTGCGGCGGATCCGTGTGCGGTGCTCGGGTGCGGGGGCGGAACAGTGGGCAGCGGCAGCGGCCCGGTGTACGGACGCCACGCGGCCGGCGTCGGGTCGTACAGCGTCGCGAGGAAGAAGAAGAGAGGAGGAAGAAGAGACTGTTCGGTGGGTCCCACTGCGCCAAGATTCGTGCAGACTTGATGAACCCCATATTTTCCAAAATAATCTGAATTTGAAGAAACTTATAAAAGATGAAATGTTCCTTTTGATGAGTAGAACATTTCACTTTTAAACATCAAAACCTAATTCTGCCTAGAATTTGAATTTCAAAAATGGGGATTAAAATTTAAAAAAATCATTTTTACAAACTGTTTTTGACATTTTTGACCCACTTCCAAGCCTTTTCATGAAATGACCCCAAAATAAGTTTTGCTCCAAATAATTTTATCTACAAACTTCATTTAACACTCAACCTCAAACAAGCAACCTATCACATAGCTTTAGTTCAAATCAAGGTAAGCACATATTTAAACTTTATCATTTCATGTAACAAAATGATGCAAATGAGATGGTTATGCTCATGAAGTGCAAGATGATGCATGCTTAACACCAGGGTGTTACAACCCTTCCCCCCTTAAAGAAATCTCATCTCAAGATTTGAGTAGACTAACCATTCTTTATGAAAATCGGGATATACTTCTTTTAAATAGTCCTCTGTTTCCCAAGTGGCATCATTATCATCATGATTGCTCCAAGAAACCTTATATTGCCTGACCACACGATTTCTGGTCACTCTATCTTTGACATCCAGGAGTCTCATAGGTTTCTCTTCATAAGTTAAATCTGAACTCAACTTAATGTCTTTAACTTTAACGGCTTCCTCGGTTGGAACACGCAGACATTTCTTGAGTTGGGATACATGGAAAACAGGAAACACTGCACTCATCTCTTCAGGCAGTTTGAGCTTATAGGCCCACAGTCCTTTTCTTTCCACTATCTAATATGGACCGACATAACGTGGTGCTAGTTTTATTTTAACACCAAAATGTTGCACTTTCTTCATAGGAGAGACCTTCAGATATACATAATCACCAACATCAAAAGTTAGAGGTCTTCTTCTCTTGTCAGCATAACTTTTCTGACGAGATTGTGCAACTGCTATGTGTTGTTGAATTGTTTGAACCTACTCTTCAGCTTCTTTAACAAAGTCAATACCATAATATCTTCTTTCTCCAGGTCCTACCCAATTCACAGGCGTTCTACACTTTCGACCATATAGTGCCTCAAAAGGAGC
>CM041641.1:21472609-21559013 GCA_023333625.1 Bothriochloa decipiens | reverse complement strand
CACTTACTACAAAATTTGTGAACCAAAGCTAAAAACTAAATTTGTATAACATTTTCCTAGGAAGTGTCAGAAGATTAGGGACCGCTCAGATAAGAGAAACAGTTCCTCTTCTCACGAGAATCGGAAGAATCAGCTCCAAACAGTATTTCCAGCCAGAGATTCAGAATCAGTACAATTCAGTGTTCCAACGTTAACACGCTAAACGGTAAGATTTTTTTTTCTCGAAAACGCAGGAGAGCTGCGTATCATTATATTAGTAGAAAAAAATAAGTCATACGTAGACCCAAACATAACTTGTGGCCGCATAGATCCTAGAGAAGGATCATGGAACCGCATGTTGCCTGCAAAAAATAAGAACTCTAGATGACTGATGCACACAGAAAAGGTGTATAATTAGACACACGATTATAACATGTGTTCATCTACGATATGGAGCAAAACTACCCATCTAACTAAAATGTATAATGTTGCCGTTAGATCTCTGAGCTACAAAACATTTTAAGTTTGACCACGCTAAATGTAAGTCCCGTTGCAATGCACGAGCATTTTTGCCAGTGCACATCAAAAGCCAAAAAAGACATGTTTGGTTACGCTCAAATGCACGGTATGACCGGGAGAAGTAGCATGGTCACTAAACACGACTCAGTCAAACTACCCTAGCCTCTTCGGGCACCCCTTTCTCTCCCTCCGTAGCAGGTGTTGTCGCCGCATCCCTCCACCCACATAGGCGCGTTTGATTTCGGTCAAAATAGATGGCCCGAGCTATCCAGGTTGATTCATTTGGCTCATATCCCGCCCTGTCTCGTCTCATGCAAAATCCACTCTCTGTCCTGCATCCCAAAAACCGCTCCTAGGTTCATTTTCTAGGACCAGTCTCGCTCCGTCCTCTCGCTGTGCATCCTGTCACCTCCCGTCTGAGCGACTGGTGACTACCCAAGAATGCACGTCGCCATGGTCATGGCACCGAAGCCCTTCACTCCGCCGCTAGCGTCGTGGCACCTCGCTGAGCTCCACATCGACCCCACGCATGACAACGTTGTCGCCTATTCTGTGCCCTGCACTCACCGACGTGGGTCGCAAGCGCCATTGCCTCATCCCAGCCATCCGTGCGCAAGAGGATGATGCTCGAGCTGCTCCCCTTCGAACCCGTGCTGAACACACCGTCGCCACCGCCGACGGCACCGCCCCCGCCGCCACAACGACGGCGTCGCGCACCGCTGAATTTTGGTTCGAGCCGGGACTCTGCCCGTGCCACCTGACCTCTGCGATAGAATGTGCACAGCTGAAAGCTCTTGTTTGGTTTTGGCTAATTGATGACACACCTAGTTGCTATGGTTTCACTAAGTATGTATAGAAAATATTAGCAACATATGATGAAGGAGCAAGGTGGCATGGAGATGACCACATGATCACAGTGATGGACGTGGTGTACATGGTGTCGTGATTAACCTCCGAGGATTCGAGAAGAGCCCATGGAGATCAAGGCAAAGGTATAACTTGATAGGGCTTTCGGGTTTGGTGATCAAGACATTATAGAGAATATGATCACATTTAGGATAGATAGCCGTACTATTTAGAGGGGAAGTCACGGTTATCTTGACGGTCAAGTGCCTCTAGGTCCATACATTGAACATATGCATTTAGGATCTAGAGCACTAACATGTTGCCTTTGAAAATGGTTTGAAAAATGCTAACACACGTACACTTGAGATGTATACATTTGGTGTTGGCACATAAGGCAATATGGTTGAGATTGGATCGACGAGAGCTGTCAGACATGCGTCGAACGCTGAGTTGTTGAGCGTCGGACGCTGGCCAGCGTCCAGCGCATTACTGTCGATCATCGCCCTGAAGACCGGAGCGCCGGACGCGTCGGACGCATGACGTCAGCTTCGGACCCGACTGATGGAGGCCTGCTAAATCTTCAACGCGTCGGACGTCAGAGGCCTAGAGCATCGAACGCTGTTGGTGGTCCTTAGAGCCTATTTTCTACCGCCAATATGTTACTAAAATAAATAGTAGGTCAGGCTTTAAACTAACATTTCCACAAGTTTTGGTGTGTACTTGACTTGCAGGTGTGACATGTGGAAATGCACAACAACTAGAAGAAAGCACAAAAGCAGAAAGATGAATTCAGGAATGTGCAAACAAGACAAAGAGAGAAGCCCACCTTCGGTACATACCTGGGCCTGATCGTAACCGCAGGAGAGGTCCAGGCCCAAGGAGGAACCGACCACCCGAAGGCGGTGGCCAGATGGCCCCACTAGGGGACAGCCGGTCCTGGGGGCGGCCGTTCCCCCGGTGGGCCCTCCCGGGCCCAGTCTTCTCAGGCGGTGCTTGGGTCGGTTCCCTCAAGGAGGTTTCGCCTCCTTCCATACTTGGAGACACCCGAACCGTCCTACTTGGCATATAAAAGAGAGGGAGAGCTCCCCTCCAAGACACACACACCATTTGGAGCCATTTACCTCACCTCTCACTTGTATTCTTTAGATTAGTTTTAGTATTAGAGCAAGGCAAGAGCTAGCAAGGAGAGCTTGTCTCCTTGGAAGAAGGAACACCTCGGTATGAATACAATGCAGTTCTCTTCCAAGTTCAAGTTCTTATCTTATTTATATAGCAATGCATATGAACTAGAGTATAGTCTTGTTCATGTTATGATCATGATATATGAACTAGCATATAGTTTATGTGTTATGTTCTTGACATGTTCATTGTTGTTCTTCATCATTCATCGAATTAGTATGAATAGAGGAAGAACTAGGGATGAGGTGACGGTTCATCATGCCTTCTCGTTTGCTCTTAACCTAGGTTTGGCGAATGGTACGACTAGGATAATATAGCGAATGGGACTTGTGCTATACCATTATTTATATTTCACAAAAAGTGGGTTTCTCTAGACTGTAGCTATAAGAAGACATCTTTGAATCATTTGATCTAGTATCACATGTTTCCTATCTAATAATGCTCCTTATTCTCTTTGGTGGATGACAAGTTTACTTCCTAGTCATCTTTCTCTAAAGAGTAGGTCTCTTGCCTTTAGTGGAAGTCACTTGTGACTAAAAAAATTCCCAAATATTCTCCATAGCTTGTTCTAAGAACGTCTGCTAAGTGTGAGGTACCATTACAAATTGATCTTGCACGTGGTAAAGCCAATACTAGGCTAGTTTTGTCTTCCATTTAAAGAGTCGAGGAACAATCAGATGATCCATTGTCCAAGATGCCGATCAAGTGTGGTGTGTAGCCATGGAGATCTCTCAGTAAGAAGATGGTGAAACTTGTGCATGAACATGGATCGCTTTGGAGTAAATGCATTGACTATCAATAATATCCACCGTCATGTACCTTTGACATGTTTGATTCTCGAAAAGGTGCTCTAGTGTTCTCCAATATTGATCTATAATCTAGTTAGAACCAGAATCTGGTAGAAAGGAGGATATTGGGAAGAAAGCATTTGTGACCTGTATGGACCCTATCAACCAATGCACCTCCTTACCTATAGACACAATGGACAATGAAGTATGTAAATTTGATCAATTTGTGGTGGAATTTATTGAAGAATCATGACATAGTCATCCAATCAAAACCGAATGAAGAGCATGAGCAACATTGACAATGGTACACCTGATCTTGTGGGATAATAAAGTTTACACCAAGTTGTAGAAGTGTGATTTTTTGGCCTTTTGAAGTTTGTTTTTCAGGGAATGCTATTAATGATAAAGGCATCTCTGTTAATCCAGCCAAGGTTTCTATGGTAGTTGATTGGAAAAGACCGTCTAAGAGGTAAGAATACTTTTTGGCATGGCTAGGTATTGTTGAAGATTGGAAGGATTTATCCATACTTGCTAAATTGTTATCCATGCTAACACATAAGAATGTGAAGTTTGAATGAGCTAGTGAGTAAGACTATAGATTAAGTGTTAGTTTAGGAACTGGTCGTTACTTATGTTCTCACCATTCTTGAGCCTAGTAAGTGTTTACTATGTATTGAGTTGCTTCCATACTTCTATGTGGGCATGTCCTTGTGTAGAGAAGGTCAATGCTTCGGCATCAAGGTAGTTTTGAAGGGAACTATCCTATTCAAGACCTAGAGAGCTTGCTGCAATTGTGTTTGCTTTGACGATACAACAGTCTTATGACAATTCTTGAGATATTTTTCACATACCATAGGAATATGAATTGTATTTTTCTCAAAATGATTTGGAACTAATACAAAGATGATACAGTTAATAAAGGTTTCCAACCTCACTCTTCAATACGTTGTGCTATCTCGAACTAACGCAGGGACGGTCCGGCCCATACATACTAAGCAAAGGCCGGATAAATATTCACTTTATTACCTTCCTGTTACAAGGTTGCGATGGTCCAACCGTAAAAAAACACAAAACGCCATTCCTTAGTTTTGGTTTGGCAAGAACTGAAACCAAACTCTTCCTCCATCCCCAATTGTAAAACGCCATTCCTTAGTTTTTTGAAACAAAGTTTGACCACTCATCTTATTCAAAAAATTTGTGGAAAGATAGCCAAATTTAAGTCATTTTTGAAGAACTTCTATTAATAAAGCAATCTATGACAAAAGAAATGGCATTTCACATAAAATTTTGAATAATACGAGTGGTCAAACTTTGTTTCAAAAAAGTCAAATGACGTACAATTTAGGATGGAGGAAGTAGGGCCTAATACTTTGTAAAATTGTCTATTGTGCCCAAGGAGACAATACTTTGCGGTGGTTGATGCAAAATTATAGTGTTTTCAATCTATGGAGGTCGATGCAAAATTATGGGATAAATGTGGATCTCTTAGTATAGCCAACCTATGCGGGAAATTTGTTTTGACAGGAAAAGAATTTTCTTCTACATTTTTCTAACTAATGCAGGGAATATTTGTTAATAGGTTTCATTATATTTTACCAAATAATACAAGAGACAATATTTGTTATGAAACGACAATGACAAACAAGAGATAATAACTGAAACACTTGATCAACTACGAGATGGTGCTAAACTTCTTGGTCATCCTTCACTCGCACACTTGCGAGGAAGCAAAATACTGGTCAAACTTGATCCTTGACTCGCACACTGGCGAGGAGGCAAAATCAACCTCCACTATCACGCTAGCGAGGAGGCACATTCATCATCCACAAACTATTACAAACTACTACTTAAACTACTTAAACTAATTTAAACTAAATACTTGTACTTCTAAACATGATTCTCTCGCAGGGAGGATCATAATTAGCCTCCCTTTGCACGCTTGTGAGGAGGCTCATCGGCCAGGTGGTTCTCGCTGATGGATTCATCGGATCCACCGCCGTTGCCGTTGCTGTTGCCGCTGCCATTGCTGGCGTTGCCGCTGCCGTTGCCGCCGCCGTTGCCATTGCCGTTGCCGTTGCCGTTGCCATTGCCGCCGCTGTTACCGTTGTTGCCACCATTGTTGTTGCCATCTCCATTGCCGTTGCCATTGCCATTGCCTCCGCCGCGATTGCCATTGCCATTGCCATTGCCGCTGCCGTTGCCGTTGCCGCCATTGCCGTTGCCATTGTCACCGCCGCCGTTGCCATCCTCCTCTTCCTCTTCCTCTTCCTCCTCCTCCTCCTCTTCCTCAGACTTGGACTCCTCCTCCTCCTCCTTGGACTCAGCGCTGTCCTCCTCCTCCAATTCCTCCGGGTCCGAGTCCTCGACATCGGACTCGAACTCAGACTCGGGATCGGAGGGGATCGTGGAACTGTTGCTGTCATAGCCCGCATCCCCATGGTCAGGAATGTCGTCATCGGAGCTCGGGGGGTAGGGAACTTGGGTTGGCTCTTCCCCATGGTGGTGGGTTTGGAGCTGGAGGAGGGAGTGGTGGGTTTCAAGCTGGAGGAAGGAGAGATGTTGCTTTGGAGTGGGAGGAAGGAGATGGCCAGATGATGTGGTGAGTGAAGAAAGAAGAAGATCAGATGACGGGCATTTGTAGCCAAGGTTGGGTGGCGGCGGAGGGACAAACGAAAATGCTCCAACATTGTCTGAGATGACTATTTTGCCCCCCAACAGATAATTCATGAAGCTTCCTTCGGTTTGAAGGCAACCACCATCGGTCGTAGCTAGAAAAATCTCTAAAAAAGCAGTAGTCCGTCAGTCAGCGGCATTAATTGTGAAGTGACTACCTTGGAATTACAGCTGACTCAGATATACATTTTGAACTCAAAAGCATCTTATTCAAATTTTTTGATCGTTTGTTTTGAGACAATTGTGAAGTGACTGCCTTGGAACTACAGCCGACTCAGATATACATTTTGAACTCGAAAGCATCTTATTCAAATTTTTTGACCATTTGTTTTGAGACAGAGGGGTAGCCCGTGATTTTCTTGACTCCATTTTAAAATAATATACATTTTCAACTCAAAAGCATCTTTTTCAAATTTTTTGACCGTTTGTTTTAAGACGGACGGGTAGCCCGTGATTTTTGACCATTTTCTTGTCAGATTCTCCTTTTTGCATTATTTTCAAATTTTTGTGTTGTAAACACCATTATCACACCTCCAGCCATCCTTATACTCTTTGAAGATAGTTTGACTTAAATGTAAAATGTAAAATAGTTTTACTTAAGATAATCCTAAAATTGATCTCATTTGTGTCAAAGTGAGTATAAGAAAGAGTCTTCTAAAGAATAATAGTTACATGCACATTATTTTTCACTACATTGTCGTGCTTTACTTAATTGTGATAGGAAAATCTCCTTGTTGCTACAAAAATTTAACAAACTGTCTTCAAAGAGTTTTGAATCATATGGAAGTAACCAATTTCTTCCAAACAAAAGAAATTTCAATTCCACGTCCGAGTTTTGAACAAATTCCAATTCCATGTCGGCATTTGCATTTTTTTGTGGTGATAGACCATTCCCTCAGGCCTAGTTGGGCCAGATTAAAGGCCATAGTTCCTCTAACGACACTGTATAGTGTGAAGTTTAGTCGTAATTAAGTACCATACTGGAATTGGAGGAGAGTTCAAACCAACATAAAAACCCAGGCCAAGGACATATGCTAACAATGATGCCAAGCATTTGTAACTAAGCATGGTAGTTCATGTCCATTTGATACATACGTGTATCAAATGGACATAAACTACCATGCTTAGTTCCAAATTCTACAAATTTTTGATAGATTTCTTAATGATGTCTCTTATTTATATTAGAGTTTGCAATATACATGAAGGACAATGCAATTCCAAAAAGGATTGTCATTTGTTTGTCAGATGTTTTCATGAGATGTGTCTTATTTATATGAGAGTTTGCAAATAAACATGATGTCTCTTATTTATTTGAGAGTTTGCAATATACATGAAGGACAGTGCTACTCCAAAAAAACTAAATGAGCGCCAAGTCACACGCATGGCATGAGCGAGCAATGGGAGCAACTAAAATCATTTGTCAGAGGTGGATGGATAAGACAACCGCCTCCAGCAAAAGTAAGGTTCAGAATCGGTTGAAGAACCACCCTTGAAACTCGTCTTATAGAGGTGGATGGTTTAAGACAACCACCTCTAGAAGATGAAATCTTCAGGATCGGTTGACGTAAAAGAACCGCTTCTAAAGATTGTTCTTCCGAGGCGGTGCACATAACTCAACCGACTTAGAAGTTTGCCTAGTTTTAGATGCGGTTTTCGTAACTTAACCGCTTCTGAAGATAGATGTTCAGGGGCGGATGCGTAGCTACAGTGCGGCCTCATGAGATCAGAGGCGGTGTGCTATGTTAACCGCCTCTACTAAAAATGGGTGGCGTTACTGAAGTTCATTTTTGTACTAGTGTCATACGAGTTCAAACATAAAGGGGTTGGACTTTCTTGTGTCCAACAACATTTCCATTAATAGAACTTGCTGTAGAAATACCCTTGCACGCGATCTATGGTTGAACTTTATATTAAATTAAACTCTATCATGCCGCAACTACAGACTGACCAAAATCGTAACCGTCAGCGAGCACTCAGAAGACTGGTTGCTAGGGCTTCCAAAATAGAAGCATTCACACTTTGTCCTACAAGATCAAATATGGAGCGATCGGACTTTCTTGCTTTCACAGGAAAACAGAAGAGCTATGTATCACCCATAAAGCTATAGAGCGTGGTGAGACTTGTTGAGATGGACTCCTAGCAGCATACGGTTTACAACAAACTGATAATAAGAACAAAACTTAAAAGAGAACTCTAAACGCTAAAGAATGAGACCCCATTGACAGAAATGTATATTGAAATCAATGTACCTGCCCTGAGGTGAATGGTCGTACAACCCCACATAGCGAGGTAGAACGGGTCGGACATACACATGCTCATTTTTTTTATAATTTGCATTTTAGGATTACATATATTTTGTGAAAAGGAAAGGAGAAAATCTAGTATTATCAGTACAAGTCCTACTTGTTACAGCCTAACAACTACATGATGCTATAGAGCGTGGCGAGACTTGTTGAGATGGACTCCTTACAGCATACGGCTTACAACAAACTGATAATAAGAATCAGCAGGGTGTTATAAAGGTAAACAGAAGATCATGTGCATAGGTATTATAATGGCAAGTTAAACTGTTGAACATCACGATTGTCTCCATTGAGCATGTCCTGACAACAAAATACAACGGATTTTGTGGCCGTGACCTTGAGTGGTCATGGTGAAGATGAGTACCAGTCTGGTCTGCTGGTGGATCCGTGCCGACGTGCCAATGAGGCCTTGTGACCTGGAACGAACCAAAAATTGTAAAACTTATTATATGACCATAATAATAATACAATCAAAACTAACATACCCATTATGCTTTGTCCTACGTAATCAGTTATGTAGTGGTCGGATGTTCTGAACAAGAACTGCCTGGAGATAAGACTTGGGACTTGCAAGATCAAGAGACGGGACAATCCGACCCTTCCTGTTTCATGTATCATGGGGAAGTCCGGCCATACCTCTTTTGTGTACCACGGGACAATCCTTATATGGGCCTTGTGATAATTGGGCCGTTCCCGCTCCTAAGGGACAAGTCGTGTGGATATATTGGATATATATCCCCTGAAATGGTAAAATATCTGCCCACCATTGGACTTCCACAGGCTGGGCTGTGGAGCAAGAGGCCGCGGTGGAGGATCCCCGGTGTGCTGTGATGGCTCCGGTGTCCATTTGGAGGCAGGCAGCGGGGCTTTCCCGGCGGGGCGCGGCATCATTACCGTCCGCGTCACTTGTGTGCCGCGGCAATGGCAGAGGCGTCAGATTCGATCCGTAGGTCTCCTTTGTCCCCTTTTTACTGTTTGTTTCTTCATTTGGGTTTTACCTCATCATGGATCTACTACAGGACTTGGGGATTTCACTAAGAATGAACACCTTTGATGGTTAGACTTGATTTAGCTAAAATTGTATTGGACTAATGGTTACAGCCACAGTAACTGCTATTCTAGTGAGTTGTCTATGTCTATGTGCTGGTACTCTAAATTTGGATGAGCTTGTAACATTGAAATTGTTATATGCTGTTAAAGTTGCATTTTGGTATTGTAAGTGTGATGGTTAGACTAAACTAATGGATCTTTGTTGCATTATTTTCGACTTCATTGATCTCATGACTTAGGAACCACGGGGCTATTGCGCACTGACATAATGGAAGAAGCCCTAATAACAGGACGGACACATTGCCCTGCTCCCAAGCATGAGCTGTAGAAGTCACTGCCGACGCCTACGCTTCCTTGTTCAAAGGGTCCTCTGCATAATCTCTTGGATTTTTAATTGAAGTCCTTTTCCACTATCTATAAGCTGATGTTTAATGTTTGGATTTTGCAGGAGGCAATGCTTCATGGACAGCTTGCAACTGAAATGGGATATTCTATCGCGCTCGGCGATCAACTGAACAACATGATGGATGCAGTGGCCAGCACCCTAAAACTAGAACTCATTAACAAAGACATCTTCCTCCTTGTTTCAAGGGTCCTCTGCATAACCTGTTGGATTTTCAATTGAAGTCCTCTTCCACTATCTAAAAGCTGATGTTGACTACTTGTATTTCGCAGGAGACAATGCTTCGCGAACATCTTGTGGTTGAACAAGAATATTCTGCTGCGCTCCCTAAACAACTGAGCGGCATGAAAAGGCATGCATTACTGGTTTGACGGGAGTTTGAGGAGCTCAAGAGAAAGATACTGGAGGAGTTCAGTGAGCTTCGTGAGAATGTCATGCATGCTGATAGAAAGAACAAGGAGCAACTCAATTAGTTCCGTGAGTATGCCATGCGGGTGGTCCTCGGTGTGCTATGGTGGCTCAGGCGTCCATTTGGAATCAGGCGGTGGGGCTTTTCCAGGTGAGGCACGGCGGCCTTGGCATCCGCTTCAGTTCTGAGTAGTGGCAGAGGTGTCAGATCCGATCCACAGGTCTCCTTTCTCCCCTTTTACTGTTCGTTTATTAATTTGGGGATTGCGTATACCTTTGATGCATACCACCATATCCCTTAATTTTAGATAGATGTGGGACTGATTTGTTAGGAGACAGCAAATGGAAAGAGCTGAGCTACTGATTGTTAGTGTGATGGTTAGACTTCATTTAACTGCTAGTCTGGTTAGAGTTGTCTTTGTCAATGTCTTGCTACTATAAATTTGGATGACCTCAGAACATGGAAATTGTTAATGGTTGTTTAAGTTGCATTTTGCCTATGTACTACTACATTGATGGATCTTTTTGGATTGGTTTCAACATCAGTGATCCCATTGCATAGGAAGCCGAGGCCTATTACACACTGATGAAATGGAGTAGGCCCCCATCAAGAGGACGGACTCAGTTGTCAAAAAGAGGACAAAACAGTGTGTCAAAACAAAGAACAAGATGACCAACTCAGTTGTCAAAAAAAGAGAGGACAAAATGGTCTGTCAAAAAAACAAACAAGAGGATGGACTCATTTGCCTGCCTCCCAGATGATCTCGTTTGTGACATCCTCCAGAGCCTCCCTGCCCTGTCCTTTTTTGCTGCAAAATGGTCTGTCAACACTGGGAAGACCTTGTCAAAACTTCGGGCATCAATGACAAGCTGGCCTGCCATAATGTGATCGATTTCTTCTTTGATAGGGTCAACAAAAATAAGCGACATTTCATCAGCTTCAACGGTGACACCCCTGCTTCAACTTCTTGCCCTTATTCACATGTTAAGTAGCTTTCTCAGATTGCTGCAACAGCCTCATCCTATGCTGGTGCAGTTTTACCCTGGAATCCTGCTGCTGGGCCGTCTATAATCTAGTGACCCAGAATTATAAGGTACTACCGTCTAGCCCTCATGCTCATGGCCTATCTTTGGAGGGTTTCGTTCCAACAGCTAGGGAGGCTCACTTGTGTTTCGATCCGATAGTCTCCTCGAACTTCCATGTGATTGATTTTGTGGAAAATGAAGACTGCACGTGCGAAAGTGTGCAGATCTACTCGTTGAAACTAATACATGGACAAGTAAGGAATGTGAATGGGGCGAGGGTATTGACCTGGTACCAAGTCAAATGCGAAGTGTGCTTCTTAACGGCTATCTGCACATTATGGGGTTGCAACTAGAGGTTGGTGTCACATCTATGATACTTGCTGTGGATATGAAGGGGGACTTATGGAGGGAAATTACAACACCTACTGGTAGTGATGATCACACCCTGCATCAAACTCAGAGTCACTTGCTTGTATGTCTTGTTGATGGTCCTCCTAGTGAAATAAAGCTTTCAATGTGGAAACTTAAAGACTATGGTAAGGATATTTGGACATTGCAGCATACTGTCTTCCTTAATGAGGTTTTCAGAAGCATCAATGTTGGAGTGAATTTGACCCCCAAGGTGATTGTGGTTCACCCAAAATGCAATTTGGCTTTCTTAGCTGGGCATGAAAGAAACACAATCATCGCATATGACATGGACTGCATAATAAGACATGTAATCCCTCCCAACCTCTTTCAGTATAGTCCATGTTTGGTTAATGATCGTGGTATCCTTAACAGAGCACAATATATTCCATATGTTTCTCTCTTCTCGGATTCACTAGAAGAGGAGGATTTGGTGCCATTGTCCCGCTACCCTCTGCGCTTGTGGAAATGGAATCATCCAACGGATCGGTACCACGATGATCTGAGCTACTTGACAGAAGACACCACCTCATCAGACTCATACTAGGAGGAGGGTGGCAAGACACACGACGGCGGGGGCCGCGGCGTCCATCGAAAGGTGCAGTTGGGGCTTTAGCAGTGGAAGTGCAATGGCGGGAGCAATTGTGGTGTGTAATTTTGGTCTATTTTTCAATGCCCTCATGTACCCAGGATGGTTAGACTTGATTTAGCTGACTTGTATATGTCTATGTGCCTCTACTCTTAATTTGGATGACCTATTACTAACATGGAAATTGTTAATTGTTGTTAAAGTTGCATTTTAGTACAAGCTATTGACTTCAGTAATGAACCTTTGTTGGATTATTTTCTACTTAATTGGTCTTATTTCTTAGGACACCAAGGCCTATTGCACAATTCCTCCTATGAGATCAAATATGCAACAGTCGGACTTTCTTGCCAGCTATAAAATGACCAAGCGACATGTGCTTACACCATGCTCAACAGATTTTAACCCACCAATATATATTTCAACGAAAGATCATGTGCGTGGGTATTATTACAGCAAGATGAAACTGTATAGCATCTCATTATGAAATGGAGGCGGCCCCCAACAACAGGACTATCTCACTACGATGCGGCAAGACTAGATCCTTGCTACAAGGATGGAGGCAGAAGGTAGATGATTGATGCAATGCTATCGGCTTTCAAGCAGAGTGATTGCTAAGAGATTCAAAACAGACAATACTACACACGTCATCCTACGAGATCAAGTATGCAATGGTCGGACTTTCCCACTAGATCGAGGCGAGACTTATTTAGATGGACTCCTTGCTCCATACGGTTTACAACAAACATTAAATTGTACATCATCTTAGTTGTCCCTAGTTAACATTGAGAACACAAATCAGATCATCGGCTATCAGGTACTTGAACACATCACACCTTTTTCAGAAACAAAGAACAAAATACGCATATGCACCTTTACTACTCTTCTTGCTTTGCCTTCAACATGGGAGCATAAGGCATACAATGAAGTCCATTAAAATCCCACTTTTTGTTACCACATCTTGTGAGCTGATAATAGAGGACTTGGATGTTTCCACGGCGTATGTCATATGCCATCAGTCCTCTGATCAGCTTAGAAAGGAAAACCAAATTCCACTCTGGGTAAACTGCAATAACACTATACTCCTCATTGGAAGCAACGATACCCGACCATGAAACGGCCATTCCAAATAGCTGCAGCGTGTTCACCCTATGCTTCAATGTCCATATATTAGTACCATAGTCTTCAAGGATCCAGATTGAAAGCTCAGCCAGGTTGACACTATCAACAACACATACACAAAGCCGACCCTGATCTCTGGTCATGGATAATGGATAACCTCTTGCAGGCAAAGGAATTGTCCTCCATGTCTTTCCATCCATATCAAAAGCAACAATTTGGTAGGGCAACGCACGCATGTGCATAAAACCTTTAACAAACACACCTCTGAGAAGATTTAGTACTACGGTACCCAGTACCCATTCAGATTGTTTACAAATCCATTCACTAGTTGCACTTGAGAAGTTGAAGACAATAAAAGAAAACACTTGTACCACATGGAACTACGAGGAGACTGTCGTATCGAACTCCAAGAGAGCTGAACTATCACAATGGTTTGTACGTGGCAGTACCTCGTATGTCCCCAACACCGGGTCTACTAAAACATGACGACGCTCACTGGTCCAGATGAAGAGGACGACGCCATTGTAGCAATCTACGAGGATTAGATCCATGTGCCCTAGCAAGAAGGAAAAGCTAGGGTATTCACTAATGATGGTGGCAAATCAGGGCCCGCCTATTGCTCGCATGAAGAATCCACGGACAAACTGCGGTAGATCCTTATGGTACTCGAATTCCCTGAAGATGATGTTGTTCCAGGAGCTACAGACACACCTGTAGCTGCACAAGGTGCGGGCGCTGAGATGGCTGAGAATGAGGACCAAGACATCTATGGGGACGCCCAATTCGTTTCTATTGTTGGTCGCCTCCTCCTCCATGCTGACTGCATCTAGTGGAGCTGCGCCAGTGATGCAAGCAGCGCCGCTATCGCCTAAATCAGAGAAGGAGCACCTGCGGGGATGTTTCAAGGATATCGTTAATAATCAGATGCAAGCTTGGTTCGTACTGAGATGAGTGAAGAAGTGAATAAAAAATCAAGAAAGAAGGATGAGAGAAGTGCGGGTTACCGTTGACTGCGGATCTTGCGGTGGTGACCTCGAGCGGTCCTGCTGAGCATTAGTACCAACCTGGTCCACCAGTGGATCCGTGCGAGCATGCCGTTGAGGCATACCGGCGCGGAGTTGTAGCTTGTCGGCGCTGAGTGGCGGCTTACATGCCGATGTGTAGGTGCCATGGAGAGAAGGGAAGATGACGAGGAATTGATAAGCACTGAGGAGGAGACTTACTGGGTGCGACTGGGATGGTAGGTAGTGGTATTTTAAGGCAACTCTTGCAAAATTAATGTTGTAAGCTCGCGCGAGACTGACAGAGAGGGACGGTATTGTCAGACGCGTTCAAATGTGTAGTGGTCGGACTTCCTTACGAGATCAAATATGCGGCAGTTGGACTTTCTAGCGTTAGAAGTAAAACTTAACGGCTTATCCCATGCTTAATGCACTAGATCAACATGGGTGCCTTGGTTTAAAAAATAAAAAAATGCACTAGATCGAGGCAATACTTGTTTAGATAAACTCCTGGCTACCAACCCGCACCCATGAATTGCCTATAACAGGATTAGGGTGGCCAACCTTGGCCACCATGGCTGCACTTGTTGGTACTGATGCCAATAGCTCCGGTCATAAGTATTTTTATATCTGGAAGGCTGCTGGAACGATCCAAAATTTTTAGAACAATTTATATGAAAATAATAATACTACAATCAAAACTGACAAATCCATTATGCTTTGCCCTTTGAGTTCAATTATGTAGCGATCAGACTTTCTGGCATTCGCAGACATGAGCTGCTAGGAGACGACTTGCAAGATCAAGAGACAGGACAGTCCGTCTGTTTCTCTTTCGTGTACCATTGGAAAGTCCGGCCATATCTCTTTCGTGTACCACGGGACAGTCCTAATATGGGTCATGTCATAATTCTCCCATTCCTGCTCCTAAGGATAGTCATTCTCCTCGTGCAGAACATGTTGACCTATATATTGGATATATTCCCTGCAAGTGGCAACATATCTTAGATAGATGCGGGACGGGGAATGGTTCTGGTAGTCCCTATAGCACTGGCTATAAATCTTTGACCTGATCGACTGGGAACGTTATTGTTAGGTGTGTTCAAATGCTCAATGGTCAGACTTTATTATGTGCGCAATAGCATTCCGGCATCAATTAATCCTCGGTTCTGGTTTATGATGCAATGATTGATGCAATGCTATTGATTTGCCAACAGACTGATTGCTATGACATTCAATTAGACAACACACTTCGTCCTCTAGATCAAATATGCGTCATTCGGACTTTCTAGCGCTCGTAGTAAAACTCAATAGCAATGTCCCATCCTTGATGCACTCAATCAAAATGGGTGCCTTGGCCAACAACATCAATTACGCATTAGAAACTATTTCTTGACAATGTTTAAACACGGTGTCAGCTACGCAATTGACAAAGCATTCGGTACCACACCACGCCCAATAGTGTTTAACCCACCAAATACGAAGTTCAACATAACAACACGAGCTGGGGTATTGTTAAGTAAGATAAAACTGTACTCCATTTTGTGACAGTCTGTCCATTTTGTTTTCGTGTATGAGGGGAAAGTCTGGCCATATTTGTGTACCACCGGATAGTCCTCATATGGGCCATGTGATAATTGGGCCATCTGAAGGGACAAGTCATTCTCCTTGTCTGGAACATGTTAACCTATTATTGGGTATATATATATGTCCTCTGAAAATGGGAAACTATCTGCCCATTGAACTTGCGCTGACTGGGCGGCAAAGCTAGAGGCGGTGGCTTGCAGACAGTGTTGACAAGAATAGCGTGCAGCTGGGGGCCCTGATGCGGATAGGATGGACATCAACGGCATCGTCATCATAGTGGGATCTATCGGCTATTCTTTCTTTGGCAACTGCCAGTAGTGATTTGGCCATTGAGCCATGTAATAATGCATTGAGTACCATATCCAGGCTTAAGCCTTCTCAAGTTGCTGCGCTTTTGCACCAAAACTTTCTACTGGACAAACATGTTTTGCTTTGTAATAAAGCAGGGGAAACCTTCTCTCTAAAAAAGGAGGAGTTCAGCCATCCCTCTCCCCCTCACGCCTGCTGTAAAAGCCCCCTCATGCCTGCTGTAAAAATTCACGGGTTATGGACCACCCCAGCCACGACCACCACTCGCCACCATTGCCCTTGACCAACGAGCACATTTGGCGGCTTCGCCATGTCATGTGAATGCGATGGGCTACCAGTCGACGTCCCTGCTGCAGGTTCATGGCCCCACCCACGCGCGGGAATCCAAGAGCCTACTATGAGACATCACTCTACTGTGCAGTGATGATTTCCTATGGTCGGACCTTTAGTTGTCCTCACTATGCAGTCCAATCCAATCGGTCATGAGTCACGAGTAGTCGAAGCGGTTCCACTTGAAATTCCATCGTGCAACTTTCCCCATGTTCATCTTGCAGCCATTTAACACCGGCTTTCCCATTCAATCATCCTCTACCATTAGTTGATCCAGCTCCAAACTAGTACAAACCAAAGCTACAAACAAGTCCACCAGATCCGTTGAGTTGCCATTGCTATGAGCTCCGCCTGAAATCAGGATCCCAGCATTCCTCTTTTGAATAGCACATCATGTCGAGAAAGAAGCGGATGAAGATCACCACCGAGGAGCAATCTCGCTGGAGTAGCGGTCAAGCAGCGTTCTCTGTGACCCTAAAATGCTCGGTCACTAGGACCCTCAAAGTCGGCGGTCGCCGACAGTAGGTGTGGATCCGGCAGTGGGATGAATGCGGTGCCAACATGACCTTCATAGCATAGTAATACGCTGACATCCCTGGCATCGAAAGAGGTGTCCGTGATGTCCTCCTCGGCTTGATGAAGAACACTACTAGAGATATGACCTACCATGATGAACTGTTTTTGTCATGGTAGGTGCGATATTCTTCATTATTCTAGTTCCGTGATGAATTTGTGACCAAAACACCACCGTCGCGGAACTCGTGTCACACTTATGTACGTATGATGATTTTAAAGAGGCGTCACTGAAAATGCACCTTCAATGACCAAACCGTGAGCGTCACAGAGGTTTTTTTGTTCGTTAGAAGACGACACAAGATGGCCGTTATGTTGGCATGGACACCGTCAGCTGACGTGGCTATAGATATCTGAGGTGGCTATAGTCAGGCGACATCGCTAGAACGATGTGGCTTTCTCCTATTGGACCACGTGTCATGTTTTAACTAGATCATGTGTTGCTTTATGAGAGGACCATGTGTCATGTTTTAACTGGATCACGTGTCGCTTTACGAGAGGACCACGTGTCATGTTTTTATAGGATCATGTGTCAGTTTATTCATTGGGCACGTGTCAAATTACTATTGGACCATGTGTTTGTTTGTTATTGCAAATTGTGTCATGTTCCAAATGGACCACGTTTGATGTTCCTACCAGACCACATGTCATGCCAATGTTGTGCCACCTTTCAGAGCTTTATTGGCACACGTGTCTGTCGTTCATTCAACAATGTAGCATTTTTTTGTCCACGTGTTCATTTCTTATTAACTAACGCGTCACGATAGCAGTCGTCCATGTTTCAAATGCTGGTTTGTTAATGTGTCACAAGCATGTTTTCCCATGTTACCTGTCAGGTATCATCCACATGCTCAAATACCATTTTGTCACATAAGTAATTCAACACAATGGCATATTCACCACAGATGTTAACGGCTGACAATACAATTATTCAAGATGACTATCAAATTACAACAGTTTTTAGTTCAATCATCAGAAATGGGCCACTGACAGTTTTGCCATATCAAAGCAGCACAAATCCACATCAAGTCACAAATGTTCTCTCAACTGAGCCCACAGGTGTTGAAGACTGAGGGTTACCAGACTGGGCAACGAATATGATAACCTTATGAAGCTTATTGAGATACTCCCATCGTGTTCTCTTGAACTCCTCAAACTCCATGTGAGTCTCTTCTGTAGTCCTCTTTAGTTCATCCAGTTGTCTGGCGATGAAAGCAGAATATTCATGTTCAGCAACAATCTGTTCCTGGAGCAGTCTCTCCTCCGATGTCTCTGTTGGAGTGGATCTTGTCTGATCTCCAACTTTCTTCCAAAAAGGGCCGTTGCCGCTGAACCTGGAGGGGGCCTTGGACTTAGAGAGGCGTTGGACCAAGGACAATTCCTTTGCCTACAAGAGGTTATCCATTATCCATGACCAGAGATCAGGGTTGGCTTTGTGTATGTGTTGTTGATAGTGTCAACTTGGCTGAGATTTTAATCTAGATCCTTGAAGACTATGGTACTAATATATAGATACTGAAGCATAGGGTGAACACACTGCAACTATTTGGAATGGCTGTTTCATGGTCGGGTATCGTTGCATCCAATGAGGAGTATAGTGTTATTGCAGTTCACCTAGAGTGGAATTTGGTTTTCCTTTCTTAGCCGAACAGAGGACTGATGGCATATGACATACGCCGTGGAAACATCCAAGTCCTCTCTTACCAGCTCACAAGATGTGGTAATGAAAAGTGGGATTTTAATGGACTACGCTGTATGCCTTATGTTCCCATGTTGAAGGCAAAGGAAGAAGAGTAGTAAAGGTGCATATGCGTATTTTGTTCTTTGTTTCTGAAAATGGTGTGATGGTTCAAGTACTTGATAGCGGATGATCTAAGTTGTGTTCCCAATGTTAAC
Source organism: Bothriochloa decipiens (assembly GCA_023333625.1). Taxonomy (NCBI): domain Eukaryota; kingdom Viridiplantae; phylum Streptophyta; class Magnoliopsida; order Poales; family Poaceae; genus Bothriochloa; species Bothriochloa decipiens. The sequence continues at coordinate 21,540,030 of CM041641.1, read as the reverse complement.
TAGGGACAACTAAGATGATGTACTATTTAATGTTTGTTGTAAACCGTATGGAGCGAGGAGTCCATCTAAACAAGTCTCGCCTCGATCTAGTGGGAAAGTCCAACCACTTCATACTTGATCTCGTAGGATGACCTGTGCAGTATTGTCTATTTTGAATCTCTTAGCAATCACTCTGCTCGAAAGCCGATATCATTGCATCAATCGTCTACCTTCTGCCTCCATCCTTGTAGCAAGGATCTAGTCTTGCCGCATTGTAGTGAGATAGTCCTATTGTTGGGGACGCCTCCATTTTGTAATGAGATGCTATACAGTTTCATCTTGCTGTAATAATACCCACGCACATGATCTTTTGTTGAACTATATATTAGGTGGGTTAAAATCTATTGAGCATGGTGCAAGCATGTGTTGCTTGGTCATTTTATAGCTGGCAAGAAAGTTCGACCATTGCATATATGATCTCGTCGGACGAATTGTGCAATAGGCCTCGGCATCCTAAGCAATGAGACCAATTAAGTAGAAAATAATCCAACAAAGATCCATCACTGAAGTCCACAACTTGTACTAAAATACAACTTTAACAACAATTAACAATTTCCATGTTAGTAATAGGTCATCCAAATTAAGAGTAGAGGCACATAGACATATACAAGTCAACTAAATCAAGTCTAACCATTCATGGTACATGATGGCATTGCAAAATAGACCAAAATTACACACCAAAATTGCTCCTGCCATTGCACTTCCGCTTCTAAAGCCCCAACTGCACCTTCCGATTGATGCCACTGCCCTCACCATAGTGTGTCTCACCACCCTCCTCCTAGTCCGAGTCTGATGAGGTGGCTTCTTTTGTCAAGTAGCCCAGATCATCGTGGTACCGATCCTTTGGATGATTCCATTTCCACAGGTGCGGAGGGTAGCAGGACAATGGCACCAAATCCTCCTCTTCTAATGAATCTAAGAACAGAGGAACATATGTAATATATTGTGCTCTGTTAAGGATACCACCATCATTAACAAAACGTGGACTGTACCGAAAGAGGTTGGAAGGGATTACATATCTTATTATGCAGTCCATGTCATATGCGATGATTGTGTTTCTTTCATGCCCAGCTAAGAAAGCCAAATTGCATTCTAGGTGAACCGCAATCACCATGGGGGTCAAATTCACTCGAACATTGATGCTTCCAAAAACCTCGTTAAGGATGACAGTATGCTGCAATGTCCAAATATCCATACCATAGTCTTTAAGTATCCACACTGAAAGCTTTATTTCACTAGGAGGACCATCAACAAGACACAAGCAAGTGACTCTGAGTTTGATGCACGGTGTGATCATCACTACCAGTAGGCGTTGCAATTTCCCTCCATAAGTCCCCCTTCATATCCACAGCAAGTATCATAGATGTGACACCAGCCTCTAGTTGCGACCCCATAATGTGCAGATAGCCGTTAAGAAGCACACTTTGTGTTTGATTAGGTACCAGGTCAATACCCTCGCCCCATTCACATTCCTTACTGATCCATGTATTAGTTTCAGACGAGTAGATCTGCACACTTCCGCACGTGCGGTCTTCATTTTCCACAAAATCAATCACATGGAAGTGCGAGGAGACTGTCAGATCAAAACACAAGTGAGCCTCACCAGCTGCTAGAACAAAACCCTCCAAAGATAGGCCATGAGCATGAGGGCTAGATGACAGTACCTTATAATTCTGGGTCACTAAATTACAGACGACCCAGCAGCAGCATTCCAGGGTAAAACTGCACCAGCATAGGATGAGGCCGTTGCAGCAATCTGAGACAGCTACTTGACATGTCAACAAGGGCAAGAAGTTGTAGCAGGGGTGTACACTGTTGAAGCTGATGAAGTGTCGCTTATTTTGGTTGACCCTATTGAAGAAGAAACCAATCACATTGTGGCGGGCCAGGTTGTCATGGATGCCCGACGTTTTGACAAGGTCTTCCCAGTGTTGATAGACCATTTTGCAGGAAAAAAGGACAGGGCAGGGAGGCTCTGGAGGATGTCACGAACGAGATCATCTGGGAGGCAGGCAAATGAGTCCGTCCTGTTGTTTATTTTTTTGATAGACCATTTTGTCCTCTCTTTTTTTTGACAACTGAGTCGGTCATCTTTTTCTTTTTTAACACACCGTTTTGTCCTCTTTTTTTGACAACTGAGTCCGTCCTCTTGTTGGGGGCCTGCTCCATTTCATCAGTGTGCAATAGGCCTCGGCTTCCTCTGCAATGAGATCACTGATGTCAAAAACAATCCAAAAAGATCCATCAGTGTAGTAGTCCACAGGCAAAATGCAACTTAAACAGCCATTAAAAATTTACATGTTACGAGGTCATCCAAATTTATAGTAGCAACACATTGACAAAGACAACTCTAACCAGGCTAGCAGTTAAATGAAGTCTAACCATCACACTAACAATCAGTAGCCTAGCTCTTTCCATTTGCTGTCTCCTAACAAATCCGTCCCGCATCGATCTAAAATTAAGGGATATGGTGGTATGCATCAAAGGTGTACGCAATCCCCAAATTAATAAACGAACAGTAAAAGGGGAGAAAGGAGATCTGTGGATCAGATCTGACACCTATGTCACGGCTCAGAACCAAAGTGGACACCAAGGCCACCGCGCCTCACCAGGGAAAGCCCCGTCGCCTGACTCCCAATGGACGCCTGAGCCACCACAGCACACCGGGGACCACCCGCTACAGCCTCCGCCTCCACCGTCGAGAGTCCAACGGGCAGATATGTTTCCTCTTTTAGGGGATCCAATCCAATTATATTATTATTAAATCCTCCCCCCATTACAAATAGTAGCTCATTTGACATTTTGGACCTCAAGTTTGGCCGTTGTGTGCGTGACGGCGGTGTACGACCAACTGTGAAGGGTAAGACGTAGCTGTTAAATTTTACTGCGGTCGCAATAAAGTCAGCTGGTTGCATATTTGATCCAACCAAACCAACTGATCAGGGTTGTCTATTATGAATGTCGTAGCAAATCAGTCTATTAAAAAACCGACAGCATTGCATCAATTGAATATCTTCAGCCTCCCATCTCGCAATGAGGAGCCAGTCTCGTTGTATCTTTTTTTTGATAGTACGTATCTGTATATTTAGATAAGGAAAATGTATAAACCAATGTTGTGTTGAAATGCTATTGGGCATGTAAGAAAGTTCGACCACTGTATATTTGAACTCATCGGACTGTATCCTCCATAGTGACAGGCCTATTGCTGTTGTGATAGGTATCTTCGGTACTTATCTCAAAGAGAAAGTTCAACAATTCTTATTAAAGTCACTAGCTCCTTTTTACATATTTGTTACCTCAATCTAGTGCATCACGGATGAGTCTTAGTTGTTGAATTTTACTACTGACGCAAGAGTTTAACCCACCTAATACAAAGTTCAACAACAGATCACATGCATGGGTATTATAATAGAATGTTTTATTGATGGAAAAGACAACAAGATAAAATTGTACAACATAACAATTATCTTTACTAAACATTGAAAACGTCATATGACCATTTGTTGGGAGAACTACACGAACATGGATTCCAAGGGAAATTGTTCACAAGCACTGAGACTCCAAAACATGAAACCACAAATGTTCACTCAGCCAAGCCCCTAGAAGTTGAAGACTAAGAGTTACGCATGATACACATGGCATCCTCACAGAACTCATTGAGCTGCTCCTGGTTCTTTCTGTCAGCACGCATGACATTCTCACGGAGCTCACTGAACTCCTCCAGTAGCTTTCTCTTGAGCTCCTCAAACTCCCATCGAACTAGTAATGCGTTCCTTTTCATGCCGCTCAGTTGTTCGGGGAGCACAACAGAATATTCCTGTTCAGCCACAAGATGTTCGTGAAGCATTGTCTCCTACGAAATCCAAGCAGTCAACTTAGCTTTTAGATAGTGGAAGAGGACTTCAATTGAAAATCCAATAGGTTATGAAGTGGGCCCTTGAAACAAGGAGGAAGATGGCTTTGTTAATGAGTTCTAGTTTTAGGGTGCTGTCCGCTGCGTCTGTCATGTTGTTCAGTTGATCGTCGAGCATGATACAATATCCCATTTCAGCTGCAAGCTGTCCGTGAAGCATTGCCTCCTGTGAAATCCAAGCAGTAAACATCAACTTATAGATAGATTATGCAGAGGACCCTTTGAGCAAGGAAGTAGTAGGCATCATTAGTGACTTTTGCAGCTCGTGCTTGGACACTGGGCAATGTGTCCGTCCTATTGTTGGGGGCTTCTTCCATTCTATCAGTGCATTAGCCCCGTGGTTCCTAAGTCATGAGATCACTGAAGTCAAAAATAATGCAACAAAGATCCATCAGTTTAGTCTTACAATACCAAAATGCAACTTTAACAACATATAATTATTTCCAAGTTACGAGTTCATCTAAATTTAGAGCACCAGCACATAGACATAGACAACTCACTAGAATAGCAGTTACTGTGGCTGTAACCATTAGTCCAATACAATTTCAGCTAAATCAAGTTTAACCATCAAAGGTGTTAATTCTAAGCGAAATCCCAAGTCATGTAGTAGATCCATGATTAGGAAAAACCCAAATGAAGAAACAAACTGTAAAAAGGGGCAAAAGGAGACCTGCGGATCGGATCTGATGCCTGTGCCGCTGTCGCAGCACACAAGCGACGTGGACGCCAATGCCGCCGCTCCCCACCAGGAAAGCCTCGCCACTGCCTCCAAATGGACGCCGGAGCCACCACAACACACCGGGGATCCTCTGTCGCCGCCTCTAGCTCCACCGTCCAGCTAGCGCAAATCCAATGGGCAGATATTTTCCCATTTTTAGGGGATATATATCCAATATATAGGTCAACATGCCCCTTAGGAGCGTGGACGGCCCAATTATCACATGGCCTGTATAAGGACTGTCCCGTGGTACACAAAAGAGGTATGGTCGGACTTCCCCATGATACACAAAAGAGAGGGTCAGACTGTCCCGTCTCTTGATCTTGCAAGTCCCAAGTCTTGGCTCCTGGTAGTTCATGTCTGTGGACGCCAGAACGTCTGACCACTACATAATTGATCACGTAGGACAAAGCATACTGGGTATGTTAGTTTGATTGTATTATTATTATGGTCATATAATAAGTTCTAAAATTTTTGGTCCGTGGTTTTGGCATGATAGAGTTTAATTTAGTATAAAGTTCAACCACATATCACGTGCAAGGGTATTATTACATCATTTTTTAATGAAAATGCTTTTGGGAATGTAAGAAAGTCCGATCCCTTTATGTTTGATCGTGTATGACAGAGTATGATGGAGTATCGACATCTACGACATAAAACGCATGGGTATCGACTGCACTCCCTCTTGCAATTTATGCTTCGCCACTTGAAAAGAACATTCCCAAAATAATAAAAAGCACATAAACATTGCTCGAATGACATTATATTGATTTCTAGTATTTTTTTTGGTACATGAGGCCATTTCAAAATAGAGCAAAAGTCCACTAAAACTGTACCCACTGTTACACTTCTACTGCTAAAGACCCAACTGGACCTACCAGTCGATGCCGCTGCCGACGCCATTGTCTGTCTCGCCACCCTCTGCCTAGTCTGAGTCTGACGAGGTGGAGTCATCCATCAAGTAGCCCTCATCGCAGTCCTGATCCGAGTCTGACAAGGTGGAGTCATTCGTCGAGTAGCCCTCATCGCTGTCCTGATCGGTCAGACGGTGATATATCTAAGGGATATGGAAAACCCAAATGATGAAACAAACAGTAAAAAGGCAAATCCCCAAGTCCAGTTTGTCATGGATGTCAGACTTGTTGATGAGGTCTTTCTAGTCTTGACAGACCAATTTGCAGCAGAATAAGGAGGGGCCAGGAACACGACGGAGGTGTCGAGAACGAGATCATCTGGGAGGCTGGCAAATGAGTCTATCCTCTTGTTTGGGGCCTACTCCATTTCATCAGTGCGCAAGAGGCCTCAGCTTCCTAAGTAATGAGATAACTAAATAAAGAAGAAAACAATCCAACAAAGATCCATCAGTGAAGTGCACAACTTATACCAAATTGCCACTTTAACAGCATACAACAATTTTCATGTTACGAGCTCATACAAATTTAGAGTAGCAGCACATAGACATAGACAACTCAAACAAGAATAGAAGTTACTGTGACTGTAACAATTAGTCCAACACAATTTCGGCTAAATCAAGTTGAACCATAACACTTACAATACCATTACAAATTCAGCTTACGGCTAAACAACACAACATAGCACGTATTGAGATCACTGAAGTAGAAAATAATGCAACAAAGATCCATTCCATCAGTGAAGTCCACGGCTCATACCAAAATGCAACTTTAACAACCATTAACAATTTCCATGGTACGAGCTCATTTCAGCTAAATCAAGTCTAAGAACCACACTTACAATACCATTGCAAATTCAGTCCAACAGCCATGAGCTGTAGGGACTGCTAGAACCATTACCGTCCCGCATATATCTAAAATAAAGGGATATCACGGTATGCATCAAATGTGTTCATTCTAAATGAAATCCCAAAGTCCTTTAGTAGATCCATAATGAGGCAAAACCCAAATAAAGAAACAAACAGTAAAAAGGGGAGAAAGGAGACCTACGAATCGGATCTGACGCTTCTGCCACTACCGCAACACACAAACGACACGGATGCCAATGCCGCTGCTCCCCACCAGGAAAGCCCCACTGCCTGCCTCTAAATGGACACCGGAGCCAGCACAGCACACCCGGGATCTTCCGTCGCTGCCTCTAGCTCCGCCGCCCAGCCAGCGCAAGTCCAATGGGCAGATATTTTACCATTTTCAAGGGATATATATTTAATATATAGGTCACCACATTCCACACGACTTGTCCCTTAGGAGCGGGGATGGCCCAATTAGCAAAGGCCCATATAAGGACTGTCCCGTGGTACACAAAAGAGGCATGGCCGTACTTCCCCATGATACACAAAAGAGAATGGGTCAGACTATCCCGTGTCATCTTGCAACTCCCACAAGTCTTGGGTTTAGGCAGTTCATGTCTGCGAGCGCCAGAACTTCTGACTGTTACATAACTGATCACGTAGGACAAAGCGTAATGGGTATGTCAGTTTTGATTGTATTTTTATTATGGTCATATAATAAGTTCTAAAATTTTTGGTTCGTTCCACATCACAAGGCCGCATCATGTAGTTTGGCCGAGCATCGTGTAGTTGTTAAGCTGTAACAGGTAGGACTTGTACTGATAATATTAGATTTTCTCCTTTCCTTTTCACAAAAATATATGTAATACTAAAATGCAAATTATAAAAAAAATGAGCGAGTGAATGTCCGACCCGTTCTACCTTGCTGCGTGGGGATGTACGACCAATTCACCTCAGGGCAGGTACACTAATTTCAATATACATTTCTGTCAATGGGGTCTCATTCTTTAGCGTTTAGAGTTCTCTTTTAAGTTTTGTTCGTATTATCAGTTTGTTGTAAACCGTATGCTGCTAGGAGTCCATCTCAACAAGACTTGCCATGCTCTATAGCTTCATGGGTGATACGTAGCTCTTGTGTTTTACTGTGAAAGCAAGAAAGTCCGACCGCTCCATATTTGATCTTGTAGGACAAAGTGTGAATGCTTCTGTTTTGAAAGCCCTAGCAACCAGTCTTCCGGTTGCTCGTTGACGGTTACAATTTTGGTCAATCTGTAATTGAGGCACGATAGAGTTTAATTTAATATAAAGTTCAACCACAGATCGCGTGTAAGGGTATTTCTACATCAAGTTCTATTAATCGAAATACTGTTGGACACAAGAAAATCCGACCCCTTTATGTTTGAACACGTATGAGAGAGTATGATAGAGTATCAACAACTACGACATAAAAAGCAATGGAACACAAGATCATCGATACATCAAGTTCATACAAACAAAACTAATAGTTACAAAAGTCATTACAATAAACAAGCATGGCCCCATCTTTCGTACAAGCGACTTCCTCATATGATGGTACCTAGGTTTAAAGTGATCGACTCCTCTGCCAGATCTGCAACTTATGGTTTTAGTGAATCAGATAACAAGGGAACATATGGAAGATAGGCTGGTCAGATGGATTCTTCTCCCGGCGCAATCCAATATTTACCATACTGAAAGAGTCTGGTAGGGATGACATGACCTTTTCTGAGGTCCATGTCATATGGGATGATTTGTTTTCCTTTATTCCCAACTAAGAAAACCAAATTCCATTCGGGGTGAACTGCAATCAACTTGTGGGTCATAACTGATCAGATATTAATGCTTCTAAAAATATTGTTAAGGATGAGTGTATGCTACAGTGTCCAATTATTAGTACCATAGTCTTCAAGGATCCACATTGAAAACTTGTGTTAATTGTAAGGACCATCAACGAGACATACACACAAGTGACCCTGATATTGATGCAGGGTAAGCTCATCATTATCAGTAGGCGCAGCAATTTCCTTCCATGTGTTTCCCTCCATATCAACAGCAAGTATCGCAGATGTTCCCTCAGCACTAAAGTAAGCCATATTGTGTAGAAAACCATTAAGAAATACACTTCGTGTTTCATCAAGATGTATATCAATACCATCCCACCATCCCAATCCTATAATGAGCCATGTATTAGTTTCAGACGAGTAGATTTGCAAAGCTTCAACTGTACTGTCTTCACCGTCCACATATTCAACGACATGGAAGTACGAGGAGACTGTCGGATTAAAACACAATTGTGCCACCCCAAGGAATGGATCAAGTCCTCTGAAAGTATGGCATGATAATGAGGGCTAGCTGGTAGTACATTATAATTCTGAGTGATTGGATTGCAGATGATCCAGCGACATCCACACCACTGGCATAGGACGAGGCCGTTGCAGCAATCTGAGACACTTACGCCACCATGTGTGGGCAAGAAGTTGAGGCAGGGAAGTTCATCGTTGAAGCTAATGAAGTGCTGGTGGTTCTTCCTCCTATGGAAGAAGCAACCGATCATGTCTGGCAGGCCAGCTTGTTGATGAGGTCATTCCAGTCTCGACAGACCAATTTGCAGCGGAACAAGGAGGGGCTAGGGATACGCCGGAGGATGTCAAGAACGAGATCATCTGGGAGGCTGGCAAATGAGTCCATCCTCTTGTTTGGGGCCTGCTCCATTTTGTCAGTGTGAAAGAGGCCTTAGCTTCCTAAGTAATGAGATAACTTAATAAAGAAGAAAACAATCCAACAAAGATCCATCAGTAAATTACACAACTTATACCAAATTGCATGTTTAACAACAAGAACAATTTGTATGTTACAAGGTCATCCAAATTTAGAGTACCAGCACATAGACATAGACAACTCAAACTAGAATTGCAGTTAACTGTGGCTGTAGTAGATCCATGTTGAGGCAAAACAAAAATGAAGAAACGAACAGTAAAAAGGGGAGAAAGGAGACCTGCGAATCGGATTTGACCCCTCTACCTTCGCCATGGCACACAAGTGAAATCTCCAAGTCCTATAGTAGATCCATGATGAGGCAAATCCAAATGAAGAAACAAACAGTAAAAAGGGGAGAAAGGAGACCTGCGGATCGGATCTGACGCCTCTACCGTTGCCGTGGCACACAAGTGACGCAGACGGTAATGCCGCCGCGCCAGTTGGGAAAGCCCCGCCGCCTACCTCCAAATGGACACTGGAGCCAGCATAGCACACCAGGGATCCTCTGTTGCAGCCTCTAGCTCCACCACCCAGCCTGTGGAAGTCCAATGGTGGGCAGATATTTTCCCATTTTCAGGGGATATATATCTAATATATCCACATGACTTGTCCCTTAGGAGCAGGGATGGCCCAATTATCACAAGGCCCATATAAGGACTGTCCCATGGTACACAAAAGAGGTATGGCCAGACTTCCCCATGATACACAAAAGAGGAAGGGTCGGATTGTCCCATCTCTTGATCTTACAGGTCCCAAGTTTTGTCTCTTGGAAGTTCTTGTCCAGAACGTTCGACCGCTACATAACTGATCACATAGGACAAAGCATAATGGGTATGTCAGTTTTGATTGTATTATTATGGTCATATAATAAGTTCTATAATTTTTGATTTGTTCCAGGTCACAAGGCCTCATTGGCACGTTGGCACAGATCCACCGATAGACCGGACTGGTACTCATCTTCACCGTGACCACTCAAGGTCACGGCCACAAAATTTGCTGTATTTTGTTGTCAGGAGAAGCTCAATGCATACAATCATGATGTTCAATAGTTTAACTTGCCCTTATAATACCTATGCACGAGATCTTCTATTTACCTTTATAACACCCTGCTGATTCTTATTATCAGTTTGTTGTAAGCCGTATGCTGCTAGGAGTCCATCTCAACAAGTCTCGCCACGCTCTATAGCATCATGTAGTTGTTAGGCTATAACAGGTAGGACTTGTACTGATAATATTAGATTTTCTCCTTTCCTTTTCACAAAAATATATGTAATACTATAATGCAAATTATAAAAAAATGAGCTTGTGAATGTCCGACCCGTTCTACCTCGCTGTGTGGCGATGTACGACCAATTCACCTTAGGGCAGGCACATTGATTTCAATTTTCAATATATATTTTTGTCAATGGGGTCTTATTCTTTAGGGTTTAGAGTTCTCTTTTAAGTTTTGTTCTTATTATCAGTTTGTTGTAAACCGTATGCTGCTAGGAGTCCATCTTAACAAGTCTCGCCATGGTTTATAGCCTCATGGGTGATACGTAGCTCTTCTGTTTTACTGCGAAAGCAAGAAAGGCCGACCGCTCCACATTTGATCTCATAGGAGAAAGTGTGAATGCTTCTATTTTGAAAGCCCTAGCAACCAGTCTTCTGAGTGCTCGCTGACGGTTATGATTTTGGTCAGTCTGTAGTTGCGGCATGACAAAGTTTAATTTAATATAAAGTTCAACCACAGATCGCATGCAAGGGTATTTCTACAACAAGTTCTATTAATGGAAATGCTATTGGACACAAGAAAATCTGTCCCGTTTATGTTTGAACGCGTATGAGAGAGTATGATAGAGTATTGACAACTACGGCATAAAACACAATGGAACACAAATCATCGATACATCAAGTTCATACAAACGAAACTAATAATTACAAAAGTCATTACAATAAACAAGCATGGCCCCACCTTTCGTACAAGCGACTTTCTCATATGATGGTGCCTAGGTTTGAAGTGATCGACTCCCCTGCCAGATCTGCAACTTGTGGCTGTAGTGAATTGGATAACAAGGGAACATATGGAAGATAGACTGGTCGAAAGCATTCTTCTTCTCGTGTAATCCGACATCTATGATACTCAAAGAGTCTTGTAGGGATGACATGAACTTTTCTGCGGTCCATGTCATATGCGCTGATTCATTTTCCTTTATTCCCGGCTAAGAAAACTAAATTCCATTTGGGGTGAACTGCAATCAATTTGTGGGCCATAAATGATCGGATATTAATGCTTCTAAAAATGTTGTTAAGGATGACTGTATGCTGCAATGTCCAATTATTAGTACCATACTCTTCAAGGATCCACATTGAAAACTTGCGTTGATTGCGAGGACCATCAACGAGACATACACACAAGTGGCCCTGATATTGATGCAGGGTATTGTCTTCATTGCCAGTAGGCGCAGCAATTTCCTTCCATGTGTTGCCCTCTATATGAACACCAATTATGACAGATGTTGCCTCATCCCTAATGTATGCCATATTATGTAGAAAACCATTAATAAATACACTTTGCGTTTCACCAAGCTATATATTAGTACCATACCGCCATCCATAATATTTTGTAGTGAGCCATGTATTAATTTCAGATGAGTAGATCTGCAAAGCTTCAACTGTACCATCTTCACTTTGCACATATTCAATGAAATGGAAGTGCGAGGAGACTATCAGATCAAAACACAATTGAGCCACCCCAGCTAATGGTTCCAAACACTCCAAATATAGGACACGACAATGAGGGCTAAACGGCAGTATCTTATAATTCCATGTGATTGGATTGCAGACGGTTCACCAATGTCCAAATAGGCATAGAATGAGGCCATTGCAGCAATCTGAGACATCTAAATCACCATATGCGGATAAGAAGTTGAAGCAGGGAATTCACTGGTGAAGCTGGTGAAGTGCTGAGTGTTCTTCTTCCCAGTATCGAAGAAGAAACCGATCATAGTCTGGCGGGCAAGCTTGTCATTGATGTCGGAGTTGTTGATGAGGTGTTTCCAGTATCGACAGACCAATTTGCAGCGGAACAAGGAGGGGCCAGGGATATGGCGGAGGATGTCAAGAATGTGATCATCTGAGAGGCTAGAAAATGAGTCTGTCCTCTTGTTGGGGGCCTGCTCCATATTGTCAGTGCGCAAGAACTGAATGAAGAAGAAAATAATCCAACAAAGATCCATCAGTGAAGTGCACAACTTATACCAAATTGCCACTTTAACGGCATACAACAATTTCCATGTTATGAGCTCATTCAAATTTAGAGTAGCAGCACATAGTCATAGACATAGATAACTCAAACAAGAATAGCAGTTACTGTGGCTGGAACACTTACAACCCACACGTCCGATGGGAACAGTCCCACATGTCAGTCGATGAAGGTCGACCCCTCATGAACAGAGATGGGTCCCCCATGGCGGGTCCCATCAAACTGACACGCTGAACCCACGCGTCAGATGGATAACGGTCCTAGACGGGTCCCACATGTTAGTCCCCGAAGGGTGGTGGGCTGGGTCCCATCTAACTGACATGTGAACACAGACGGGTCCCCATTGGGGGTCCCACCGGCTGACGCTCTGACCCACTCGTCAGGTTGAGAAAGGTACCAGACATGGTCCCATAGGTCCTTCGGAGAAGGCTGGTTCCCCTAGTTGCAGGTCCCATCTGACTGACGCCCTGGTCCCACGCGGTGAGTGGAGAAGGGTGCTAGATGGGTCCCACCGGCTGAGGCTCTGACCCCACTAGTCAGGTTGAGAAAGGTACCAGATGTGGTCCCATAGGTCCTTCGAAGAAGGGTGGTTCCCCTAGTTGTGGGTCCCATCTAACTGACGCCCTAGTCCCACGCGACAAGTGGAGAAGGGTGCTAGATGGGTCCCACAGGTCGGTCGAAGAAAGGTGGCCCCACGTGAACACAGATGGGTCCCCAGTTGCGGGTCCCACCGGCTGACGCTCTGACCCCACTCGTCAGGTTGAGAAAGGTACCAGACGTGGTCCCACATGTCGGTCTAGGAAGTGTGGTCCCACATGAACTGAGATGGGTCCCCTGTGGTGGGTCCCATCAATCTGACACGCGAATCCCACCCGTCTGATGAGAACGGTGCTGATCCCACACGTCGGATGGACAACAGTCTCAGATGGGTCCCACATGTCAGTCATCGAAGGGCGGTGGCCTCAAGGTTCCCCTGGCAGGTAGGTCCCACAGGTCGGTCAGTGTAGTGTGGTCTAACTGACACGCTGGTCCCTGCATGCTAGATGGAGAACGGCGCCCATTCGGAACGGATGAGTAACGGCTGGTCCCATAACATTAGATGAAGAAGTGTCCGACTGAGTGATGGGTGGGTCCCATGACTAAGGGCTGGAAGTATGAGTGAAGGCGGCTCTCCCGCAGGCAAACGACGCCGGATTCTGTAGCCAAATGGAGCAGCGCGGCTTTCAGTGATGAAGTGTGTTGGTCACAAGTCGAGGATATCCATGAAATCATCACAATCCATCGGTGAACAGTGCCTCGATCGCCTCTGTGATGATTCCATCAGGGTTTCTGTGACTATTTCCATGACCCTTTCAAAATAGGTCATAGAAATGTACTTTTCGAGAAATCGTCACGCAGTTCCATGACCAAAACGACCAAAACGTCATGGAAACCACTCTTCGGTGACCATAACAGAATCATCATAAGAATTTTTATCATGGTTGGTCAAATCTCTACTAGTGGAAGGTCACACCACTGCAGAGTCTCATGCTCAATGACCAGCTCCGGAAGGACATCCTTCCCGACTCCACGGTGACTCTACTCACCGCCCTGGTGCACGCAGTCTGCCAGGATGGCTGCATCGGCCACACAAAGATTGGGCTAGCGGTCGCCCAAAATCTTGACTTCATCGCATCATCGGCCCTCTTGGCGATCTGTGCGGATGTGGCACCACCGAGGTGTCATTTCTATGTCATCTGCTAAGAATCTGGTCATGCCACTGGTCAAGGTCTCACTGTGCCCTGCTGTAGCAATGAATTCCACCGTGAGTGCATCACCAAGTGGTTTGACCGGAGTTCAATCTACCCGCCGTGCAAAACGATCTGAGGTCGGAGGAGGATGAGGAGGAGGGTGGCGAGCAAGACAACGGCAGGGGCAGGGGCGGCATCGATTAGTAGGTGCTACTTAGTAGTATACAGCTAATCCTTTTTATAGGGAAGACTGTAGCAGTAGATCTAGTACTTATTATAAAATGGCCTATGCATTGTATTGCACATTTGCTCTTTTTCACAATGGTCTCATGTATGCAACTACATTTGGCCTCCCTTTAAGACGTTTGAAGTTTTAATGCTAAGTTTGACCGTTCGTCTTATATTCATGATCTTGCAATGTTCTTTCTAAAAAATATGATTTTGGAATGTGCTTAGATTATGAAGCCTACAAATACAGAATACGTCTGCTTTATCTACATCCTAATATGAACGTGGTTTTGAACAGTACAAATACATTGTACAACTGCTTTATCGATTATCTTTATTGGGACAACGATCGTGCAAGTAGAGATTTGAAATATGAATGTAAAAGAAGAAAGGAGCATTCCCTGCAATCGTTACTCCTGTCTTTATGGGACTAGGAGAAAAATCAGCCGCTCCCCCGCAATGAACTATGGAGGATACTGTCAGACGCATTCAAATCTATAAGGGCTGGACTTTTTGACATGCGAAAGAGCATTTCAACACCATTTGTATCCTTGGAAAATAATTCTTTGTTAGAAATAGTTAGTTAGTTGATGAAAATACTTAGTTCAGAAACTTTGTATAATTTATATGGCTTCACATAAGTAATTTCCAATTCTTCCAAAATACACGCATCCAATGATTGAATGAACACTCTTTCCAAACCCTGTAATCAAAATGTGAAAGGGGTGATGGCAATCAATTGTCCTCGATCATCGCATCCTATGGGAGAGCAGCCGTTTGTCTACCCTCTTTAAATATGACCATAGCATCGACGACTGGGGTATTCTTTCATCATTTATGAAACCATCACATCACCTACTCCAATCCCCACTCACTACCGGCGACGAAGACAGCGGGGTCGAGGGATGGGGCATTGGTCGTCGGAGAAGTACTCCATCGACTACGATGACGAAGAGCCCGATGGGGAGGTGGATCAAACAACGCAAAGCAACGAGGAGGAGGAGGAGGAGGAGGAGGAAGAGGAAGAGGATGCGGCGGTGGCGGAGGATGAGGAGGAGGAGGAGGAAGGGGAACAGGAAGAGGAAGAGGAAGAGGAGGAGGAGGAAAAGGAAGAAGCGTACATGGAGGAGGAGGAGGTGGAGGAGGCACCGGTGAACGTAGAGGACGAGGCGGACATGGAGGTGGAGGACTGCAGCGACAGCGATGGCGAGGAGGATGAGGACAGGGACAGTAGCAGCGATGAGGAGGAGGATGGCAGCGACGAGTACGGTGAGGAGTTGGACAACATCATGGAGATGGTTCTGCTGGGGTTCCGACCATTGTTGAGGTACCCTCCGCGTGTGTGGAACCATCCAACCGATGAGTCGGATGACTCCACCTGTTCGGACGAGGATGTCTCCATTTTATTCGACGAGGACGAGGAGGAGCGTGGTGATAGAGACGACGGCGGGAGCAGCAAAGTCGATCAGTAGGTGCAATTAGGACTATAGCAATAGAAGTACAACGCGGGTGCATTGTAGTGCACTTTTGTGCTATTTTGGGATGTCCTCATGTACCCAGACAAGTGTTTGAATTAACATAATGTCAGTTTTAACTTTTTTGTTTGCTTTTCATAAATTTTATCTGAGCCGCAACACTTGGCATGGAGCTACTCCTATGTGTACAACTTTGCCTAATCGATATGTAGGATTGTCAGACATGTTCAAATCTTCA
Source organism: Bothriochloa decipiens (assembly GCA_023333625.1). NCBI lineage: Eukaryota > Viridiplantae > Streptophyta > Magnoliopsida > Poales > Poaceae > Bothriochloa > Bothriochloa decipiens. Next base: position 21,523,908 of record CM041641.1, on the reverse strand, counting down.
ACCACCGGACTTTTATACGTATGTGAGAAATAGATTTTTCAACACAAATAAATGGCTCATCATTTCTGCGTTTACCGGGTGAGCGGAAATGGGAACCTGCCCAAATGAACTGAACACCATCTCCATTGGGCTAGTCGTCTCGTCTTCTCCATTTATACCCAGGGGCCGTGGTCTTTGATATATGTAACGTTGGCTGCTGTGGTTATAACTATGACTTGATGTTTGAGTGTAAAACTTTTTCTTCTATCTAATGCTGAAATGATGAGCCATAATTTTTGAATTTTACTCGAAACGCCCAAACGTCGGGCCGTTGTGTAGACGATTTAGTCAGACTTATATAGCATCGTAACGTCCGGCTGGTGTGTACTTGATTTCATAGGACAGTATATATCATCATCAGCTTTTAATGTCATAGCAATGATTAGGTCTGTCCCTCGACTATTGCTACTGCTTGGATTGGAGTGAAATAGTCTATAAGAACAGACCTATCACAACAGCATCAGTCAACCAAGTTTGAAGTGTGTTATGGTGGTCAAAAGGTCCTTTTCCTAATTCTTCTTCAGTCTACTGCATTCACTTCACTCTCGCCGAGTCTAATATGAAAGGGGTTGCCATAGCTGTGTCCACTATCCAACTTTTTAGTTTGGCTCGGCGATGAGCGTCCAGTCGGTGGTGCGGGTGTTTCTAGTGAGATCATTGTATGATGTAGAGCCTTGAGCTGGCCACCAATGCCATCTTAATTAGCCTCGCCAGACGTGTATGGGATCCTGGCCCCTTGATCACTAGTAGTCAAATGGTGCTTTGAAAAAACAAATGGTGCTTTCACTTGATTTCAGTCGAGAAGTTGATCTTTTTGTCTCTGCATGCAGGTTTGTGAGCTGATCCTTCTTTTGACCTCACACATTTAGTCCTGCTACCGTAATCCAGCTTCTACAAAGATGTGTTCTTCTTGAAGATTTGTCAGCTACTAGAAATTTGAAGCTAACAGTTGAATCTAAAATAATTTAGTTTTACCTCATAATTATGTATACATTGCTTTGATAATTACGTGAGACAAAAACTATGAAAAAATTGTCTTGGGTTACTTTTAAGTGCATCTCTCAAGTAAAACCATGGCATAAAATGGTTGTTTGTATATAAAACCATGGCAACACACGGGCACTATACTAGTCACTAGTAGTCATCAGCGGGTTTGATTCATGGAACGCCCTTGCAAACATGTGAACTCATTTTTGCTTGTAGGTAAACTATTGTTACTGCTTGGATTGTACTAGTGAAATACTCCGTATTTCTGTAGAAAAGACCTCTAAGTACATGTACCGCACTGGGGCACTCAAATATCAAGTGTGTCATCATGGCGGTCAAAAGATCCTTTCTCGATTCTTCTACTCCTACTGTCTAGCTTTGCCGCATTCACTTCACTCTCGTCAAATGTCCGTGGAGTATAAATTTGACTGGCTGGATGTGTAACTCTGGTGATGAGCTTGTACAATACAAGTTTGGCATGATCGGTTGTGCTAAGAATAGCAGCAGCATCGTCTGTGGAAGAATCCTTGAAGTAGAGTAGTGAGTAGATGGATTCCCTAAGCGGCAGCTTCAACCATAGTCAAGGGAGTGCAGACGATCAGAACCTGTGAAACCATAGCCATGTCTAGCTAGCTATAGCCTCTGCAAAACCAGGCAAGAGAAATTGCTTCATGGAAGCAGGAGCAACCCACCCAGTCCGCCCCTCGGCTCCTGTGGCCGTGCGACTAATAGACCACACTATGTACGAAGTACTATACTTTGTCTGGCCATACAGTTGACCATTCAAAATATTGACGGCACGGACAGATACGATGGACAACATGTGGCTGTGCACTCGTGTTGTTGGCATCCAAGCATGTTTCAACCATAAAAGTGTATCAATCATAAACTCAAACATAAAAGTGTGTCAATCATGCCTCCTGCATCATCTCCCCCACCACCACACCACACCCCCTCCCCCGCCTTGCACAATAGCTCGCCCTCACATCGCCTCGGCAAGTTCCCCACCACCGATTGCCATGAGGCACCCTAGGTCCTCCTCAAGGAAAGGCCACCCTGATTCAATGCATATTCATACTCTTGTTGACTGTTTGTACCCCGCTTCATGTCCTCATCGAGGAAGTGTGGCGCTGACGTCCAGTCGCAGGAGATTGGCGGTCCTGTAGTCGCACTCCCACACGCCGTCTACAATACTGACACTGGTTTCCCTGTCACCCTCGACGATGATGTTCACAACATCGAAAGCGGTGGCCCGCTCGCCACCGGCACTCCTGGCTCAGTCCTCCTCGTCGTTGTCACCGTCCTCATCGCTGTCGTACTCTTCGTCGCCCTCGACGATGGTGTTGGCACCACCGGCAGCGTTGGTTCGGTCGCCAACGCTGCTCCAGCAGCTGCGGTTTGCCTCGCTGTCATCACAGTCCCACTCGCCGGTGCTGGATCCGGTACTGTAGAAGCATCATGGTGAAAGCTTGTCTCCTCAATCATCTCTGTCTGGCTCATCATCCGTCTTGGCCACGTCTAGGGAGGGCTCTCCATTATACTATCTTACGACAGACTCAGAGGATGATCATTGCAACGGGTAGGCAACTCACACCACCAGGGAGCCAAAGTTGGAGATGGGCGCACTGGTGTGCCCCTCCTGCCCAAACGCAGAGCCCCATGTTTATTTGAACTGGGATGAGATCATGAAGCATGCGCTGTCGAGGGCCAAAAGCCCCATAGAAGGCGAGTACACCATCGTCAAGAACATTTGCCGCCATCATAAACTGGCGACGAACCAGGGCTGGAAGTAGACTACTGAAGGGATCCTCTGGAGGGACTAGTGGAGGCGTTGTATTTTGTTCATGCCTGTTGGCACCCTCATTTCATGTGACCCACTTAACATAGAGCTGTGTCCTGTGGGATGGCACATTTCTCCCCTTATTAGGTAGATGATGGCATGGTTATTATGTATGTCTGAACTCATAACATTGCTGTAATCCAAATTTATATCTCCCTCTGTTCCTAAATAGTACATAGATTTCTCGAGTTGTGGTAAGTCAAACTCTGACGGGAAGGAGTATACTGCACCCCCACCTTTTATTTTAAAGGTAATGCAGGCTTAAACCCGGGTCTCTGGACTAACGCAAGCTCTAATTTCCAGTCGCCCAAAGTTTGTGTCAAATTAGTATCATTAGAATTAGAATGAAACATTTTTGCTATTCTCTAATTATGCATGTAATGTGCACATTTGCGGAAACAATTTCACTGTAGAGAGTAATGTTTAACATTCTTGAAGATCACGTGATTGTCCGAGCACTGCAGATCAATGCCTGGTCGGACGTACCCATGTTATCATAAAGGGTAACTTATTCCATACAAACACTTCCGTTTGTAATTCATTTCAAGTACTACGCATATTTCTCTTGATCCACGCAATTAGCTTCTGCACGCGTTGACTCTGAAGGCATGGTCCCGCCATCATCCTACATCCCCTAAAATTACCATCGGGCGTGCTCGTTCCCTTCTATAAAAACCTAGGAAACAGAGGGGAGCTGGTACAATTTCCTTGTAGCGTTGCGAGCTCACCTTTTCCTGCCCATGGCCTCCACCCTACCACCTCATTCTTCAAGATTCAACCAAGGCGTAGGGACCAGTGGAGGAGGAGAGGGTGTTCTAGGCCCCTCCACGAGGAGAGCTGGGAGGCAGAGGGGTCATCCATGGTTGATGCCACAGCGGCTGAAGGGAGAAGGCGCAGCTCGCTGGTATGACAGTGTCATTACCATTTTTTTTTCTTTTATATTTTCATTTGTGTGGCACCGCACCGTGTTGGCCAGGTTTTCTCATTTTTCCTCATTCAGCCATCTAGGAGCAGCTGGCCGTCGCGCGGGCTGACGCGGCGGATGTGCGTCGGACCAAACAACGGTTCGGTTTAGCAGGCGGCGGAGGCGACACTTCTCCGCGATGAATCATTAGAGGATAAGTTTTTGAGTTTCTTTTCTTCCATTTTTTCTAGCAGGCGAGGTGATTTGCCCGCACGAAGATTTGAATCATCCCGTATATTTGGGACCGCGCCTAGGAGTGCCGCTAACACGCTTTTGAAAAAAAGCAGTGCCGCCAACTTGCTCCAAAAATTGGATGTCTCGGTTTTTCCCTCGACGCAGGGAATAGGTTCATCAGAACATCGATTTTGGCCAAAGGCATTTGTGGTATTGTGGCCTCCAAAAAGCGTGAGGAGTCACCGTCTCCCACCTACACCTCCATTCTAGTTTTGGCACAGTGTCTCCCGCTCCAGCCGCCCCTCCTAGATCTGCTCCCTCTCTCTCTAGATCTGCAATCTCCAGCCACCTCATCGATCTACCACCCCACTCCATTTCCTAGGCGCCATCAGTAAAGATGCTTTGCTCCCTATCCACTCTCTAGCCGCACTCTCTCATACCATTCCCAACCCTTGCCGTAGGCGGATCCCCTTCTAGTTCAATAGTAGGTCGGCTCAAGGAGGAAGTACCGGCCTTGACGATGGTACATGCAGGATTCAGTTCCCTACCTTGGCACCATCACGGAACCCTAGCCAGATCCAGATCTGGATCTGGTACCCCCAGCGTCAACGACTACATCATCATCTCCGCGACCCCGATGGCAAGTGTATCCAGTGAACGCAGGGGGATAGGTATACAAATTCCTTCTATGATGTGTGTTATATTGTAGTTATTGAACCTGGGGTGTATAGATAGCCATGTGATTACTCCTGCTTTGTTATTTTAACATTCGCTACAAGCTCTACTTAATAAATGGTTTTGTGATCTACATAAACAGCCACTAACTGGTTACAAACAATGACGAACAGAACAAATGACTATGCGAGCAGAACCTGAACCATGTGAGGTAATTGAGGGATTTGGTGAAGCATGTGAGGTATTTGAGCTACTATTTGGATAGCAACAATGCAATTTGTACATGCTTGCTGCTTAAGTTTTTTCCCCCAAACTTTAGGTTCTAGCTCCAAGAACCCATAGAGGACCTGATGAAGAGGTTGATGCCGTGGCGTTCTCCGAGGGCTTCAATAGCAGTGGCAGAGAGGCTGTTGTAAGTACCTTTGTTTGCTTTATTTGAAATTTGTTGAAGTCGTTGCAATAAAAGAGGCAAAGTCATCGGCAACCTAATGTCCCATCATCATTTAATTTGAAGTTGCAATTTGCACAAATCAATATCGTACCTATGCACTGTGCTTATGTAATCTATACCAGAAGTAGGTTGAGGAAGTCCTCTGCCACTATGTGTGAAGCCAAGTATCCATAGTACTTTGTAGTAGTCATGTGTGTCTTTGTTCTGTGTTGAACTCGAGTTGTTTTAATTTCATGTCTTTGGTAAGATTTCCTGAACTTGTAAGAACCTTCCATCAAGGACCTTCTTGAATCAGAATTTTGATTTTCTTATCTAAACTATTAACTAGGTAGCAGAGTCGGTCATCATAGACCAGCATTCCTTGTTATGTATGAAATAGTCTGTTGGGTTTTCGGTTGAAGTCATCTTCAACTACCTGTAGCCAAATGTTTACTGCTTGAATTTCGCAGGAAGCTATGGAGACTATGCAAGTAGAACCTGTTGCTCGTGGGAAGCAATTGATGACTAGTGCTGATGCTTCTTCCTCCTTTGCAATAAGTCATCTCTTTTTAGTTGAAGTCCTCTTCACTATCTCTGGCCTAATGTTTATTGCTTGCATTTCATAGGAAGCTACTGAGACACTACGAGCAAAACCTGTTGCTGATGGGCAACAACCAATGAATTGTGATGATGTTGTTTCTAAGGTCCTCTGCATAATCTCTTGTCTTTTCAATCAAAGTCCTCTTCCAATAACTGTAACCTAATGTTTATTGCTTGGATCTCGTAGGAAGCTATGGAGGCGCAGCGTGTAGAACTTATTGCTGATGGGTAGGAACCAATGACTAGTGCTGATGTTGTTTCCAAGGTTCTCTGTGTAATCTCATGGGTTTTGGATTGAAATCCTCTTCCACTATCTGTAGCCTAATGTTTACCGATTTGATTTCGTAGGAGCCTACGGAGACATAACGAGAAGAACCTTTTGCTAATGCACATCACCCAATGTCCGATGCTGATGTTGTTTCTATGGTTCTCTGCTTAATCTCTAAGGATTTGAATTGAGGTCCTCTTCCACTATCTGTAACTAATGTTCACTGCTTGCATTTCGTAGGAAGCCACGGAGACACTGCGAGCAGAACTTGTTGCTGATGGGCACCAACCAATAACAAGTGCTGATATTGTTTCCAAGGTTGTCTCCCTAATCACTAGGTTTTCCATTGAATTCCTCTTCCACTGTCCATAAAACTGTAACCTAAAGTTTATTGCTTGAATTCCCCAGGAAGCTACAGAGACTGTGCGAGCAAAATCTATTGCTGATGGTCGCCAACCAATGACAAGTGCAAAAGTTGTTTCCTTGGTCCAGCGCCTCTCCAACTCCAAGGCCCCCGCTAGGTTCAGCGGCAACATGTAACTTCCGAGATGTTAATACGTAATTAAAATATTAATCATGTGCATTATCAAGCATAATCCTTGAGCATCATGTCACAAATGCTTTCATGTTTTAATATGTCTTTTATGTGGTGCTTTGTTTTATACATGAAATGATGATGCTTAGGGGTATTTAAAGTTCCTTTATCATGTTGTTCCTGCAAGAAGTTGAAACAAACTAAAATCTTATTTTGTCTTCTGGTACTTTGCAATCTTGTGTATTAGATCAACCATGATATGTCTTAACTAAAACAAGTTTACATTTGTAGGATGGTTGTGCTATTGAAATGATGAGTTACTTGATAATTCAAAAACTACTTTCAAAACACTATTTTACCCCCTTTTATATTTCAAAATCTACGAAGAATTTTGGGTTAGTTCAAAAAGCACTTTTGTAGATCTTGTTGAGACCTAAAATATAGGTATTCAAAGTTTTTCAAGTTTTAATAAAGAATTTCAAATGAATTTGAAAATACAGATTTTCAACACTTGTCCCCTTTTGATTTTAAATCCATATTTCAAAATTTATGCACAATTTGGGAAAACTTTGTATAATAAAGATGTTTGGTTTACAAAGTTGAGCATTCCATACATTGGAAGATTTTCAAGTTATTTAGCAAATCAAAAAATATTTAAAATGTTTGTTTATATGGTTTTGTTTCTTTTTGTCCCTTTTTCAAATTTGCATTTAAAACTCAATTTTCCTTGCTAAATATGAAAACTTCATTGTGAGAAAAGTGTAGAGCATGAAATTTTAAACATTCCATAGATTGGGAGTTTTTCAAGTTTCATTCAAACTTTGGGAGTAATTTGCAAAAATGCGCTAGTGGAAATTCTATAATTTCTTCAAAACACGAAAGCCAACTCATGCTTCGCCACTGGCAACGTTCAACGACCTTCCAGGCATGTCAGTGACGCCACACAGCTATTTTGACGTGTCCGCACTGCTCATAGTGTTGTCTTCGCGCTTGTCTGACCGTCCTTCAAATAGCCAGCCCGGAGACGTCGTCGTTCTTTTCTTCATTTCCAGCTCACCACCGTCGCCTCCTCCCTCGTCGGCGAAATTCACCGCTACCGCAGCATCTCGGCTCGCTCTGTATCGTCCACGAGTTCGCCTCACTGTTGCGCATCCGTTGAGCCCACTCGCTCCATCCCTTGTTGCCTAGGTCGATTGAACGACCCGTTTTCGTCTCATCGGTCCGCCATGGCCGCGAGCTTGAAGCCGCCAGCGTTCCTCGCGTCCGTGCCTTGAGCGCCATGGTCTTGCCCTCATTGTGCTGCATCTCCCTGAATCTCTCTTCGGCAAGCTCTGCTGTCGGAGGCTGCTATCGCCGTGACCGCCCATCGCGTGCTCAGTTGCGCGCGTGGCCGTGATGCCACGGTCAGTTGCGGGCTGAGCAGCGGTCACCACATGGGGCGCACGAATCTCCTGATGCTCCGCCGTCGCCCCGTCGTCGCTGGCAAGCTCCCCGTCGACCAGAACTGCGAGTTTGACGAGCTCCTCTGTTGAAATCATATCAAGGACCTCATGCAGGAATTCGACTGAAGTTAGGGTGTTTTCTGCGAAGTTTGTGGCTCAGGTGAATAGTGCTATAAGGACCTATTTATGAATACTTTTTTGAATCTTTACAAATTCATATCTGGAGTTTGGTAACTCCATTTTTGGTGAACCAAATTTTGTTGTGTTCCTTGTGATGCCTAGTTTTTATTAAAAATATGAAACATGTCATATTTTGTAGAAAAATAATTAGTTATGTTTTATGCCTTTAATTTTGTGATAGAAAAGAAGAAAAATTCATATCTCTCGCTGTATAGCTCCAAATGACTTCAAATTTTGATGAGATGTTGCTGATGCTATGTTTAGTTTGTAGTTTAAATTTAAAGCGTATTGGATGCTGTATGCTTTAGTTATGAATTTCTCTTGTTAATAATTGACTTATCTTATTTAATGCTTTTTAAATGGTTTATGATTAGTTTATAAATTAAGTAGTTAGCCTTAATGACATAGGGTTTGAGTGACTTTTGGATTGATTGATGACCTTGGGTCATTAACACATGATGATCCTTGGCACCTTAATTAAGTTGCTTGCGTTCTTTCAATCATGCATCATGCCATGAGCTCATGATACGAAAACACATCATTAATTACGTGTAGTTGTTTCGAGAGTGAGTTGGATCATGTTGATCAATGTTCGGGAAGATATCATCTGACAAGGTGTTCGAGAAGGTGACATCTGCTATTGATATTTAAGTCTTTATCCATGATGTTGGTGTCATCCATCCTTGGGGATGATGTCAAAGTCTGACAATTGGAAACTAACTTCTCTGCAACAAAGGCAAGCCCCGGTTTATAACCCATTTCTGTTTTACAAATGCTTTATTACACCCTAAGTCTAGTGTAATGTTCATTAAGTTTATAGGAGTTGATTGATATCACTGATACATGAATTCCTTGATCTACTTTATTTCCAGATGATATCCCACTTGTGTGTGTAGATCGATCTCTTATGCTTAGTAATGCTTAGACTTCGGTAGAAGTCAAATGGTGATTTCATCGTTCGTAAGAAACAAGTTATGACAACAAATGAATATGAATATGGTAATATTAAATCAAGTCCGGACGAGTAGCTTGCATTAGGAAAGGAGTCCCTCTGTAGTGCTTCTGTCTGTTGATGTCCTAGGACCCGTCGTTGGTGAACTGCGTGTATCGAGACTTAGATAACCACTCACACATGGTGTGATATACTTGTGGGGTTGAGAGTCCCATGTATATTGATATGCTTAGGAGTTTGAGTCTCCAGTATATCATGTGGTTGATATATGGCTGCGGTTGTTATCCCGGTATATCGTTTGATCTGATATGCTTACGATCCCGGTATATCGTTTGATTTGATATGCTTAGGAGTTAAAGTCTCCTGTATATCAAGATCTAAGTCACAGTTGGGTATAATCGATTCGAATCATCATTGTTTCTCGGAGAAGGAGACTCAATCTCTGTTCATCATCGTAGTTTTAACAAAGTGGAACATGATTAACCTTGGAAAGAAATGAATAGATGGATATGATTTGTGATGCTTAATTAAAGTGCTTGAGATAGAACAGGTGTAAACCAAGCTTTAATAGCTTCAATAGTTATGATGCTAAAAACTTGCTTATAATCTTAAAAGTAAGGATCAACTTATAGTAATGCTTTTCTGCAAAACTTTGCTTTTCTAGCTCAACTACTTCCATAAGCCAGCATATCCTTGGAGTCTTTTCTTTAAGTCGGGTAAGTCTTGTTGAGTACCCTCATGTACTCAGGGTTTGTTAATCCCCTATTGCAGGTTCTGGCTGGTGTTTCGAACCAAGTTATGTCACTGGGCTCAACATGATTTGGTTGTCCCTCGCGACTTACGTGTCCTACCTAAATTGTCTTCCGTAGCTCTACTACTTCTACAATTTAAGTTTATAAAAGTTAACTTACCCATTATTTGTAAATTTATTGTTATTATCCTTTCGCACTCTGATGTAAAGTTTGTAACAAATGTTCTGATGTTGTAGTTACTCCTTTGTTGATCCTGGTGTATGAGTATAAAATGTGGTTTAATCGGGGTTCTTTGAGAACACCCGACAGGGCTTTCTAAGTTATATGGAACATATGCATACCTGTCAGAGGTCTTTGAGACAATGACAGGTGTATGTGGGCCATATTATTTAGGAGGTTCTACCACATGGCCCTTTTTGGAAGAAAGTTGGAGATCGGACAAGATCCACTCCAACAGAGACATTGGAGGTGGGACTGCTCTTGGAACAGATTGTCGTTGAACATGAATATTCTGCTTTCATCACTAGACAACTAGATGAAGTAAAGAGGATCGCAGAAGAGACTCATATGGAGTTTGAGGAGTTTAAGAGAACATGATGGGAGTATCTCAATAAGCTTTGTGAGGTTATCATGTTCGTCTCCTAGTCTGGTAACCCTCAGTCTTCAACACCTGTGGGCTCGGTTGAGTGAACATTTGTGTCTTGATGTGGATTTGTGCTAGTTTGATATGTGTTGGCAAATCTTAACGTCACCACCAAAGGTAGGTGACGACACCAGAGATGCTTGAGTGGAAATTCTAATAACTATTGGATGATTCTGCAAGCGCACAGAATGTATCGCTGTAGCACTTCAACTAGGAGTATTCCTAGGTATCGTAATTTATATTTATCTCAAGGGAAAGCAGCTAGAAATACTAATGGACTACTATCTCAATTTAATGACAACTAGTGTAGAGGGGGTACAACAAAATATAAAAGGAAGGTGATGATTCAAAAGTAACTATGAGATAACTAAGGATAACTAGTGTAGTCTAGCTAGGTGGGACGACAACGAGTGAGTATAGGACTCCTGTGATTCTAATTCTACTTTCATACTCTAATCTAGTCAAATAGTTCAAATAAACTAGTATTTCTACCTCACTATGTGGTTGCTAGGGATAGACGAGAAAGCAGGAGACAAAACCCCTATTAAAGCGACTATTCTCTTAGTATACGCCTTGCCTTTTAAGAAATTAGCCCGAACATGGTGAGAACCTAATGCCGCTCAAGACCTGTCACCTCTCAGGAGTGCGCTCACACTTTCCGTGCAGACCAATGACAACTAAAGGTGAAATTTAGCCTAAGCACCTTGCTTATACTAACTCTGACTACTCTAATGAATATACGACCCGCTAGAGCACCTTGCGGTGATGGTAAACAACCAAAAGTCATTCCCAGGATCACAACACTAGTATGTAACTACTCTAAGACTAACTAGAGCACTACAACACTATTGCAAGAATAATATTGCATGAAGTAAATACTCAGAAAAGTAGAAATAGAACACTATATTAAATAACTGAAAGTATTACAAAAGAGAAAGATACAAGAGCATACCAGACTTTCCAGAAGACGACTCCGGAGACCCCGAGCTTGCTCGACTCAACTCTAACTCCCACACTAGACTAAAACTAAAACTAAACTAATGATTGGTATCTCACTTGAGTGGACTTCTAATCATTTGAATCATGTCTTGATAGGGTGGAGGTAGCCCATATTTATAGGTGGAGTAGAGGGGATGCCTTGTCATCAATCCGTGTGCTCCCCCACTCTCCACCCTTGGATAAACCGCCTCAATAACTGACTTCAATGGACATTTGAGATCATGAGCATTGCATGGCCGAATGTGTTGGCGGTCCTTATAGCCTATTTTCTACCGCTAATATGTTACTAAAATAATAGTAGGTAGGGCTTTAAACTAACATTTCTATAAGTTTTGGTGTATACTTGACTTGCATGTGTGACATGTGGAAATGCACAACAACTAGAAGAAAGCGCAAAAGCAGAAAGATGAATTGAGGAATGCGCAAACAAGACAAAGAGAGGAGCCCACCTTCGGTGCATACCTGGGCCTGATCGTAACCGCAGGAGAGGTCTAGGCCTAGGGAGGAACCGACCACCCGAAGGCGGTGGCCAGATGGCCCAACCAGGGGGCGACCGGTCCCCCGATGGGCCCTCCTGGGCCCGGTCTTCTCAGGCGGTGCTTAGGTCGATTCCCTCAAGCAGTTTCACCTCCTTCCATACTTGGAGACGCCTGACTTATCCTACTTGGGCTATAAAAGAGAAGGAGAGCTCCCCTCCAACACACACCATCATTTGGAGCCACTCACCTCACATTCCTCACTTGTACTCTTTAGATTAGTTTTAGTAGTAGAGAAAGAAAAGAGCTAGCAAGGAGAGCTTGTCTCCTTGGAAGAAGAAGAAAACCTTGGTATGAATACTATGCAGTTTTCTTCCAAGTTCAAGTTCTTATCTTATTTATATGGCAATGCATATGAACTATAGTCTTGTTCATGTTATGATCATGACATATGAACTAGCATATAGTTTATTTGTTATGTTCTTGACATGGTCATCGTTGTTCTTCATCGTTCATCGAATTAGTATGAATAGAGTAAGAACTAGGGATGAGGTGATGGTTCATCGTGCCTTCTCAGTTGCTCTTAACCTAGCCTGTCACTTCGAAGGGGTGGGGTCCATGGGGGTTAGGAGTTGTTTATAATTACATGGGCGTGGTGCCCGGTGATATGAACTGGGTTTCCGATCTTCCGTTAGGTTCAAGATAAACAACGATTTAGGCGGAAGCGACACACCGATCCAGCTTCAGATCACAAAGACCCGAACCCTGCAATCTTAGCACCATGAATCCTCTGGTTATCAATCATGTCACCAACCGGCTGACCTCGCCAAGAAGGCTAATCCCTGCTATGAATCGAAGAACACAAGCAAGAACAAGATAAAGCGCAACTCAATTGAAGTGACAATTGCAGATAAATGATTAAGCACTCATAGTTGGGGTCTCGCAAACCGATAACGGCGACTGTTCATAGACAGATTGATCTAAAGCAAAACCCAAACCCTAATGAGGGCGGTGGCTACTAAATATAATGCCTAAGGGTCATCACACCCCCTGGATGCGCCCCCCTAACGGGCTCAAACACGATACACGGCCCAACTGACCAAAAACTGTGGTGTAGCACTAGAACAGATTCTGGATGCTGGATTGTTTCGATGTTTCTCAATGACTCAGAAGGAATTTGGACCTCAAACCAATGCCATTGGTTTTCTTATGAAATTATCTTTCCATCCATATGTGGATCGTCGAAAACAGAGTCCGTATGCATCCTGGGCTTCCATTTTAATCTGTGCTGGTCCTGGAGGCCGAGGCAGACTCGAACTCGAATTGGGCTGGGCCTCCATCTTGTCTTGGACGCCCTTGCTGGCCTCCAATGGTGGTGACCAGGGTGGAGGACGTCCAAGGGCTTCCTTGGTGAGTTCTCCATCTACTTGGGTCATGCTTCCACTTGGTCCAGGGTCCCAAGGATGAAAAAGAAGCCCATGACGATGACGTAGCTTCTGACAGAAACAACAATAGCATATTTTGATGAATAGGAGACCTTGCCGACGTGATATTGATATGGGACCAGATATATTTGAAATCCTATCAAATAAGCTTTCCACCAAGTGCTCATTGACCTCGATTGCACTCCGGATGGATGAGTTATGGCCTTCCCAATGAAGCATCGTCAGGCTGCCGATGAACCAAAAGTTGAACTTTGTTGAACTTGCATTTTGAGACACATTTGTACCTACAATCAAATAATGACACGGACATGTGAAACCAAGTGAATTATATTCAAAGTCACTATACAAATGTAGGAATGACGTCACCTTATAATCAGTGGTCGTATCCGAAGGTGTCATGTCCTCATCACCCGGGTATGCGGAGATCGGCGGATATGTCGGTGCCCCACGGGTAGAGGGGTAGGTGGGCAGGTGGTGACAGCCCTGTCCATCCCATGCACTCCCCCACATTTGGGCATTGAGTAGGAGTTCGTAAAGTCTATCTGCTGGCAGACCAGCTATGGGGATCTCCCTGTCATCGCAGACTTAGTCCTGATGCTAGACATGCTAGTTAGATGTTTGCTAACAGTTCTTTGCATAGCTGTATATGACCAATGCCTGCTCAGTTAGATATATTATTTTATTCTTTGTTTCTCTTTTATCCTTGAGGTTGGCTTAGATGTGTGTCCACTATCTTTGAACCATGATTTACCCTTGCCTATGCTATGTCTACCTATGCATTAAATAAGTGATCATGTTTATACCAAAGCTAGATGCATTCGTCCTGCCCTCCTACGGGAAATTATAAATTGAATACTCACGGGTTGAAATGCTACAATGATAGTTCCGTGCGCATGCGAATTTATCCATATTGAGCTATCGATTGGCGTACCTAAGTACTGTTACTTAAGAATTGTAATCCTTATTGCACCCCAAGGCGCCGTGCTGCAATTTTACATATCGTAAGTAATGACGGTTAGGAAGGCTAATCAAGCACTTCTAACTGTTATTACTGTTAACGGTAGTTAAGTATCATTTTTAACTGTCAACATAACCTGAAAGGGTTAATATATAAATACCATCTAGTTATAGGGGTTACACTAAGAGAATTCCATGAGTTTTGGTGATTGTCTATTTCTGCAGGGGGTTATCGGAAAAGAACCAAAAGAGGTCCATATGTCAGGTTTACATAGAGAGAATACCCATTCAACAACTCAAGAATACTCTAGAAGACTCGAGAAGGCGACCCTACGGAGCTGGACGAACCTGGCAGAGTCAGGTGGGCGGGCGCCCATGCCACCTGGGCAGGCGCCCAGCCAGGTGGACCAATCAGGTCCAACCTCGCGGATCCTGCCTCCATCGACCTTGAGGATCAATATGAAGTGTCCATTCAAGTCGGTTTGATCCAAGGGCTGCGGTGCATCCTAGGGGGCTATATAAACAGGGCCCCTGGCCCTTGGAGAAACCCGAATTCATTAGCTAATTCATTCTCAACTCCAGAGAAGCCCTAGAGCCACCATCTCAATTAGAGCTCCATAGTTTAGTAGCACTATATAGGAATAGATCTAGAGGGAGTCAAGCCTAGCTTGGAGTCCAGATCTATCATCGTTCTTTGTAATTTCTTATATTTCATCATCATATTCATCATTGTTCTTTCTACTATTTATAGTACTTTATTCTATTCTGATATATCAGATATGACTTTGCTCTATTTGCTTATGTTCTCATTATATTGTTCTTAGTTTACGTTGATTATATGCTTGGCATAGTTGGACTAGAATTATGTTTATGCATAGGATCGTATAGCACTTACTCATTAGAGCAATGGGTGAGTGATAAATATTGTGTAGGCATGGTTCCCAGGCTATATTTATCTGTGATTGCACCCTATATTCCGCATCGTGGGGTAGATCGTGGGAGTGACAGTCCAGTTGAGTCCTTTGTAGTCCTCCTCCTGATATAGGACTAGTAGAACACCACTATTACATGGAAGTGATTGCTTGTTCTTGATCTTTCATAGTAATCTCACTATGCATAGATGTAAACTTTTCCCACCATGATTGTTAAGTGTTCTTGAACTAATCATTGTATGCGTTGGCTTTATAGTTAGAATAAATTAGTCCATGCTAGTGTTATAAACTTAGAGTACTCTATTGAGATGTCTATCCTTATTTTATGTGGCTATGTGGTCTCATTTATCTTTATCATTTATCATTCATTCATATCTATATAATTATTTTATGTGACACTTACCCTGTATGAGAAGATAGATAAAGACATGGTTAAGCTCTCCATTATCACATGCAGTGCTCATTGCTCATATATATATATCCATAAGCTTCCCTTCCTAGTGGTAAAAAAAATAACGATACCTGGATTACTCCCGGTTAAAATGCTACATCGGTATTATCTGTGCGCTTGCGAATACCTTCTTCATTTTGTACAAAAGCATATGCATTTAATACCAGCATCGTTGGCGCCATGCTGGGGATAACAACCTAGATTATGTGGTGTTAGAGGTGTCAACAAGCATTTTTGGTGCCATTGTCGGGGAAGGTTGAAAACTTATCAAATGGATATATGAGCATCACTACATCTACTAATGTGATTGAGCACCATCCACCCTTCTCTACTCATACAGACTTACCCTTGCCTTTTGTCTATGTTACATATCATATGCAGGGTAATGTATGAATAGGTTTGATCTTCCAGATAATTTCCTTGAGGATCCAGAAGCTCTAATTAGGAGGACTAGGGCAAAATTGAGGAAGCACTTATCAACTTTATCATCTCAACCTGCCAGTTCTTCTATATCAGAATATCCACCTTTTGTTCAAAGTTTGACACCAGTATTCGACGCCATGGCTGACAAGACACTTCGTGAGTTCTCAGCTCCCACTATGGACAACATCCGTACTAGACCAGTTGTGGACATCGACAAAGCTTTTGAGCTCAAGCCAGCGTTAATCAACATGGTGCAAGCAAGCCAGTTCTGTGGGAAGGCCCATGATGATGCTAGTGCTCATCTCCAACATTTCCTAGAGATTTGCAGCACTTCACTATCATGGATGTCCCCAGAGATGCTATACTCCTTCACCTTTTCCCATTCTCACTCTTGGGAAGAGTGAAGTAGTGGTTCTACGACAACAAGGAGAAGAATATGACATGGGCATTATGTTCAACCAATTTCTTGGTGAAGTTCTTTCCCATGAGCAAGACCAATGCTCTCCGTGGGAAGATATCAAGTTTTTAGCAACACCATGAAGAGACAGTCCCAGAGGCCTAGGAGCTCTTTCAAGATTACATCCTCGAATGTCCTCATCATGGGATGGAGAATTGGTTGCTCATGCAGACCTTCTATCACGAGCTCAGTAACAACACTCATGAGACCGTTGATGCTGCTGCTGGAGGTGCATTCTTATCACTTACTATTCCTCAAGCCACAACTCTTGTGGAGAAGATGGCCTCCAACCAAGGTTGGATTGAAGAGAGAACTCAGACCCACAAGAGAGGTGGAATGCACTAGCTCAAGGAGATAGACATGCTATGTGCTAAGATGGACTTGCTGATGAAGAGGCTTGATGAGAAAGCCCCTGAGAAGAAAGAAGTCATGCACATTCATGATTCACACATAACTTGTGAAGAGTGTGGAGAGACTGGGCATTCAGGTGCTAATTGCCCAGAGCGGAAGGAGGATGTGAACTACCTCAATAACAACAACAACTACTATCATCCTCAGTAGAATCAAAGCTAGAATCAATAGCAGAGGCCTAACTACTCAGGTAATTACCAAGGTAATAATTCTTCCTACAATAATTTCAATCAGCCGCCTTTGAGAGAGTTAGTGCTCAATCAAGGTAAGTTGATGGATAACCTATCTAAGAAGCTAGCATCCTATGATAAAACTCTAGAAATAGTCAACAATTGAATGGATAGTTTTTCTAATGCTGTTAAGAATCAGCTTAGCCTTAATAAGATGCTAGAGTCTCAATTACAACAGCTTGCCAACTTTGGTTCCTGCAGACTTCATGGTAGTGGACACGGGAGGTGATGAGAGGTCCCCATTATTTTGGGACGACCAATTCTTGAACACTGTCGGAGCCATCATCTACTCCAACACTACCAAGATCGTCTTCAACATCAAGGGCAAGCAAGAAACCTTCTTCTTCAAGAATAGGGTTTTGCAATTTCTAGCACACCCTCAGTACCTTTATGAGCTGGAGAGAGACTATTATCAGGAACCACAATGCCAAGCTCAAGAACAAACCTAAGAAGAAGAGCAATAATAAGAAGACTCAAAAGACGAAGACAGTAAGGATGGTCACTGCAGTACACAGAGAGCATGACCATCAGCTCAAGTCCCCACATTTGATCAAGAAGAATGATTCAGGTGTCCCGAGCATTCAATCCTACATCAACAGATGCTCCTTCAACAAAGCTGTCTGTGACACTGGATCGGGCGTCAACATAATGGCCAAGGTGACTTATGAATATCTATATGGCCCAATGCCCTTGGACCCCACCTACGCGTAGTTGCAGATGGTGGACTAGACCTTTTGCTTCGTGGAAGGGATAGCCAAAATGTCCCTGTCCAGATTGATGACCACTACATTCCCACTGACTTCCTAGTCATTGACATGGGTGAAGATGAGTGTGATCCACCCATCATCCTAGGAAGACCATTCCTCAACACTACCAAGACCATTATCTATATTGGAACAGGGGAAGTCCACTTACACTTTCCCTCAGAGAAGATATGCTGCTATTTCATGGACTATACAATCCATGACGAGCCTAAGAAGAATAAGTCAAGGAGAAGGCAACGTACTCGTCGCCAGAACAAGAAGATCAATGTAGATGGATGGGCTAACTATGAAGGAGAAGTGTCAAGATACGAAGATCGGTACCCTGAAGAGGAGAAAGCTGCCAAAGAGGTAAACAAAATACAAACAGTGGAAGAAGAAGAATTTCCACCTCCGAAAGAACATTACAACCCTATAACAGCTCAATTCAAGGAAGGAGAAGAGGATCCCTCCATATACATTCGGTCATAGAACAAATAGAGAAAGAAGAGAAGATGGTAGAACCAGTCTACACTCCTATACTAGACAAGGTTACGGAAGTCTCCACCTGAGATAAGCTGCTGGACGCTAGGTATACATACATTGGTTAAAAGAATTTAGAAGCAAAGTACCAGGCAATAAAATTTTGGAGGTTAAAAGAGCCTAAGGAGGACAAGCCACCAGAAGAAGAGATAGTGATCACAGAAGCTTCCTCCTCCAAGTCACCATCACCACAAAAGCAAGTATGGAAACCCAAGGTAAAACCAGATTCAAATCTTGCACATGACGCAACATCAGTGGCGCCATCCGACGCGTCCCTCGAACAATGAGCGAACAAGGAGGTCCTGTTTGGTGGACTTAAAATCACCGAACGCCACGCCAAGAGGTAACTTGGTATTTATCTGCACTTTCCCTTTCAGCATTGCATTCTTTTATGCATCCTTAGTTGCATCTTTACCTTTCTGTTTCTGCATCATAAAAAGAAAATAAATATGTTGTGCATTGCATCCTGGAAAAAATGCTAAGCCCCATGTGAACAATGTGAGATGCAACTGCTCACACACTATTCATCGTGGCTGCGTAAAAATAATTTTTTTAGCATATTTACCTTTTTTGGTCTGCTTATAAAAACTATAAATATATGAGATCCTGCTAGGAAAGTTCTAGACAACCAAGGCTTAGAGGTTTATCACTAACACCTAATTAGTTCCACAAGCTTTGCTGTCTATTTGAGCTTCACAGAATTTCAAAGGATCAAGAAGAGCTAATAGGCAAAAGGACGTCCTGTCCCCTGTCAGAGTGCTGTCTTAAACAATTAAGCACTGTTTTCAACAGCAACCACTTACGACACTCTAGGAGGACAAGAACGCCTTCAATGCCAATCAGCAACATCAACAGACCATGTCAACATCCAGCTTTGGGGAGAGCAACCCCCGTGTATCAAGCTAAGTATTCCTCGCTCGTCTATTTATTTTACAGCATGCTATGTTAAAACAACTAAAAAGATGAGTACCCATAGAAACCCAAAAAAGTTTTTCCTGTTATCTTTCTGTTTAAGTTTGTTAGCTAAATAAAGGAGAGCTCTTTCTGTTGCTAAAATGAACCCCTAGAACAAGCTCTTTGTGGATATGATGAATAGTTGCTCTGCCTTATTTCCTCGCAAGTACCTAGTTTTCAAACTTGTGCTTTCCTGAGTTTTGGACACAACTATTTAGACTTGAGTTTTGCTCTAAGCCTAAAACCTGTGGGTTGCGAGTGCTTGATATAAGTCTACGTAGTTGACGGATAAGATATGGGAAGATTTTGAGCTGCTGTCCACCTTGCTCCTAGTGATGCTAGGGTTCTAGAGATTTTATTTATGAAATTCTTAAATTGCTACATGATGAGTTCCTTTATGATGAGAGTTCAAAATTCCTACCATAGCCATATACTCATGCTTACTAGAATAGGAAAGCCTTCCTTTTGTATACATATCACTTTGTAGGCATTGACGGTAGTTAAGCTGTGTCGACCCGTAGGAGCTGGTCATGCGGTTAAAGTTACTATGTGCTCTCCATTCATTGACCTATGCTGCTTCTATCCCCTGAAGTTTGCACCCTCTTATGCTTATTATTCTACATCCACTCTGTGCTACTTCTGTTCCTAGAAGTACCACCCACTTATATACATATACCACATCCTGTGCTGTTTCTATCCTGGAGACACGCACCCTGCTACTCCTACCCTAGGAGTACGCATCGCATCCTTCCATCCACATATATATTCCCTATTCGGATCCACCTAGAAAAATGTTCTAAATCCTACACTGAGAGAGAACATCCAAAAATATTCGTCGCCATCATATCCCTTTTCAATATGCAACAAAGCTCCAGTTATTTCAGTTCATACTCCCGATTGCTATAGTCTCGTCAAGAGGATTGGTTGCTTTGAAAAAAAAGAGAGAAAAGAAAGAAAGAGGACAAAAGCCCCAAAGGAAAAGAAAAAAGAAACATAGTAGCCAAGCTGTCCTCTTCAAAGTTTCCAAATAAAGGGAGATATGTTATCCCAAGGAGCAATTATAGAATTAGATCTTCACCATCATCCATCACCCCTCTTAATTATCTATTTATTTCTTCACCATCATTCTTATCACTTTTTATATTTCCCTCATTCACATGCACATGCTTGATTGTATGACTAGTTCCTCTAGATCCATGGTTTAACTATGCAATATATGCAAGTAGTTTGTGTTATCTTCCCACCTATGAGCTCCACATAAGCCTTTTAGATATTGGGTAAAGGCAATCTCACTATGCCTAAGTTCCATAAATACCACATATACTGAGAGAAGAAAGAAGGCATACCTTACACTTGCCTTAGAGAGGATCCAGAAATACCACAAATGAGAGACTTGAAAGGGTCATACAAGGAATCTCTGAGTTTTATTTGAAAATCTTGCAAAAACTCTAGAATAATAGTTGATCGAAGAGCGAGAAACATAGCGCTTCACTTGACCGTTCCATCTTTCAACTGCTCAAGACCCAAGTGAAGGCCATAAGCTCTATGGAAGAAGGTAATATGGGTAAGTCTTGAGTCCGAATAGTTCACTCTAATTTGAAAAAAATTCTTGTTTGAAGGCATGTGTACTTATGGGGAGTGAAAGCATTGTAGCAACTCCTGATCCATCGCTGAGTCTATCTTTGCTCAGGGACAAGCAAAAGGTAAGCTTGTGGGAGCTTGTTGATGGTAGTTAAGTATCATTTTTAATTGTCAACATAACCTGAGAAAGGGTTAATATATAAATACCATCTAGTTATAGGGGTTACACTAACAGAATTCCATGAATTTTGGTGATTGTCTATTTCTACAGGGGGTTATTGGAAAAGAACCAGAAGAGGTCCACATGTCATGTTTACATAGAGAGAATACCCCGTCCAACAACTCAAGAATACTCTAGAAGACTCGAGAAGGCGACCCTGCGGAGCTGGACCCACCTGGCAAAGCCAGGTGGGCGGGCGCCCATGCCACCTGGGTGGGCACCTAGCCAGGTGGACCAACAGGTCCAACCTCGCGGATCCTGCCTCCACCGACCTTGAGGATCAATATGAAGCGTCCATTCAAGTCGGTTTGATCCAAGGGCTGCGGTGCATCCTAGGGGCTATATAAACAGGGCCCCTAGCCCCTGGAGAAACCCGAATTCATTAGCTAATTCATTCTCAACTCCAGAGAATGCCTAGAGCCACATCTCAGTTAGAGCTTCATATCTTAGTAGCATAGCTACATAGGAATAGATCTAGAGGGAGTCAAGCCTAGCTTGGAGTCCAGATCTGTCATCATTCTTGGTAATTTCTTATATTTCATCATCATATTCATCATTGATCTTGGTACTATAAATAGTACTTTATTCTATTCTAATATATCAGATATGACTTTGCTCTATTTGTTTATGTTTTCAATTATATTATCCTTAGTTTACTTTGATTATATGCTTAGCATAGTTGGATTAGAATTATGTTTATGCATAGGATCGTATAGCGCTTGCTCATTAGATCGATGGGTGAGTGATAAATATTGTGTAGGCGTGGTGCCTAGGCTGTATTTATCTGCGATTGCACCCTATATTTTGAATCGTGGGGTAGATCGCGGAGTGATAGTCCTGTTGAGTCCTTCATAGTCCTCCTCCCAAGTATAGGACTAGTAGAACACCACTATTACATGGAAGTGATTGCTCTGTTCTTGATCTTTCATAGTAATATCACTATGCATAGATGTAACCATTTCTCGCCATGATTGTTAAGTGTTCTTGCACTAATCATTGTATGCTTTGGCTTTATAGTTAAAATAATTTAGGATTTATTCTTGTAGATCATCCTAGTCCATGCTAGTGTTATAAACTTAGAGTACTCTATTGAGATGTTTATCCTTATTTTATGTGGCTATGTGCTCTCATTTATCTTTATCATTTATCATTCATTCATATCTATATTAGTATTTTATGTGACACTTACCCTGTATGAGAAGATAGATAAAGACATGGTTAATCTCTCCGTTGTCACATGCAGTTCTCATTGCTCATATATATATCCATAAGCATCCCTTCCCAGTGGTAAAAAATAAATAATGATACCTAGATTACTCCCAGTTAAAATGCTACATCGGTATTATCTGTGCGCTTGCGGATACCTTCTTCATTTTCTACAAAAGCATATGCATTTAATACCAGCACCTCTTGCACCATGCTGGGGATGACAACCTAGATTATGTGGTGTTAGAGGTGTCAACAATTACTAGACTGCATTACCTAGGCCAGCGCCATTAAGGGCCGAGAGTTACCTTTCTGAAGTAATGGTGGTTAGGAATGTCAACACACGTTTCTAGTATTGTTATTGAGGATGGATTTATAGTCTATCTTTAGTAGTGATGCTAAGAAACACCAACAAGCATTTCTAGCACCATTGCTGGGGACGGCAAAAGGAAATAAAATCATCTAGCTTGGCATAAGCATTGATTGCACAATAAGCAAAAGGTACCCATAGTTTAGGTAGGATAACTTCTCTTGTTTTCTTCCTCTTTTTATTGGAAAGAAAATAGGATAGTGTATGAGTGGTTTTGACCAGCCGAACAACTTCACCGACAATCCGGAGGCACCCCTAAGGAAGAACAGGTCCTCTACCGCTTCTTCTTCTGCTACTCCATCGGTAGACGAACCATTCACCCTCGCACTATCTGCTACTATCATCATGGCCAAGTCACTCCGTGATTACTCCACCCCTACTGTTGCCAACGTGCCCGTTGGGCCCACTGTCAATATCGGGAATGGAAACTTCAAGCTCTGTACTAGCCTAATCAAGATGGTGCGGGCAAGCTAGTTTTGTGGCTTGCCAAATGAGGACGCAAATGCTCTAACACTTCCTTGAGTTGTGCGACACCATCGTCATCAAAGACGTCGCACCAACTAGCATCAAGCTCCGCCTGTTTCCTTTCTCCCTTACGGGCAAGGTGATAGTGATTCTACCACAGCAAGGAAGCTGTCAACACGTGGGACAAATGTTCCATGGTGTTCCTCGTCAAGTTCTTCCCCATGAGCAAAACCAGTGCTCTAAGGGGGGAGATATCAAACTTCCAGCAAACATCACTCGAGTCCATCCTTGAAGCATGGGAGAGGCTGCAGGGCTATGTCCGAGCCTGTCCCCATCATGGAATGTAAGATTGGCTTGTGCTCTAGAATTTCTATGAGGGCCTGACAGCCATGTCAAAGGAGCACCTTGATGCCGCAGCTGGAGGGGCATTCCTCTCCCTCACCATCAAGAATGCCACTACACTCATCGAAAAGATGGTGACAAACCAAAGTTGGGGAGAAGGAAGAGAAACACAAAAAGCATGTATTCCATGAAGGAGACGGAATTGCTTGCTGCTAAAATAGACATCCTAATGAAGAGGCTGGATGAATGTGCCATTGATCCTACCATCGGCACCGTCCAAGCCATGGACTCACACATGACGTGTGAAGTCTGTGGAAATCTTGGCCATTCGGGGAGCAACTGTCCCGAAACCTAGGAGAAAGCATCCTACATCGACAATGGGTTTTGCCACCATCAACAATGAGGTAATAACGGGTGGAACATCCACAAGGTAATTCTTCTAATTTCAATTTGAATTACAATTTCAATCAACCTATCTTGAGAAGCTTTGTTTTAGAGCAAACTAAGTTTAATGCTTATCTTACCAAAAAGATTTTCTTCAATGATAAAATGTTTGAATCTATAAATGCTAAGCTTGAAACTCTGTCTTCTTTGGTTAAACATCAACTGAGTTTCAACAAAATGATAGAGACCCAGTTTGCTCAAATTGCTTCTTCTATTCCTATCAACAATACGGGAAAATTCTTGGGGCAACCCAAGAATTCTCCCGAGTTTGTTCATGCAGCTGCAGAGCAATGAGAGGGGAAGTCTTGCCAACAGAGTATAAATATTGAGCCCTTGCCGAAGGTCATCAGTAGTTAAGTTTAAAAAAATGATCAAGATTAAATGTCCTCACTTGAATAATAAAGTTTCAATAAAAATTTGAAAAAAAAACAACTAGCTCAATTTGCCTCTTGCATATGTTTTTCAATGCGGTAATCACGAGGGAAGGTAAGATCCATTGTGATCTACCAGATCATAACCATGCAGGAAAAATCAGAAAGCGCATGGTACAACCCTGATCCTTTGACATTGATCTAGCTTGGGAGAGGACTACAACAAGATAACATGTATCTATCACTCCATATCCTTCTGTTACCTTGCAAAAAAATGTTGATAAGTAAAATAAAAAACTTTCCTTTTCACTAAATGCAAGGACATGTTATCAAGTTAGTATCCACCTTCGGGTATTCTTGTTACTAACCCTTTTAGGTTAAGATTAAGAATGGTCATATACCACTTGAGAACATGTAGTGACATCAACGACCAACAATGATGCTCTTGAGGAGTGGAACACACTCACAAGGAGACCCTGACCCAATACACTTGACGTTTATACAAAAGATCAAGTATGGGGAAAGATGGTGAAAATCCCAAGTCCCACTCGCACCAAGGGTCATTCATGACAATGAATGAAAGTCGATGTTAGCTTTGCCCTGCTATAAAAAAATATAAATAGAAAACAAAGAGAGTTGAAAAAAATACTAAAGAGAAAAAATAAATGCAAAAAAAGAAAAAAAGAGAAAAGAAGGAATATCCTCCTTTACACCTTTTCTATGCATAAAGTCCAAGATCCAGATACACTAGTTGTGTGTGTGATCCAGCCTGATGGTTCACCTGAGTTGGAGCCAGTACGTCTCCACCACCGGTGCAGCATCTTCGAAGAAATCCACATATGCTATCGGTAAGAACACTCAGGTATCGAAAAAGGTAATAAATTTTCACCAACCCCTTTGCTCATATTTGTCTCCTTATGATCTTTTGAATTCATGCTTCCCTATTTGTGTCATATGCTCTTGTTTGGATGTATTCTCACGAAGCACATCCATAGGCTATTTTCAAATTAAGCATGGTGCTTAGGTTGAAATTGCCTTCTTTAATCAAGTTTTGACATGGTGTTGAAATTTGATTAATGATCTTTGAGTTGTTTTCATAAACAATGGTAGTAGTCTGATATGGAGATAAGTCTTGGCTATGTTTTCTTTGCATCTTTTATCTCAGCCGGGTTTGAGCTCTAAAAGTTGGTAGAACAAGTTTCTAAAAAAACATCTAAATAATAAAGTTTTGTTTCTTTAATCTTTTAGTCAATAAGACCCTTGCTTGTTGTAGTCCCTCTTGTTTCGTTATAATAAAAAAAGGTACAAAAATAAGTGTGGGGGAGATCCCTCGAGCATAACTCAAAACAAACTCGAGATCTCCCCAACACATTGAACAAACATCGAGCAACCCATCGTATAGAAGGATGAGATAAACAACTTCCATTAGCTCCTTCATCTTCAATGGTGGTTTGTGCAACTCTACCCTCACTCTTTTCAAACTTTTGCAATTTAACTTTGGGCACTTTTGAAAAGATAAAACTTTTGATGCTCCATCTCCATGCCATCCTGTGATTAAAGTTTGCATACTCTTTATTCCTTGCCAATACTCCTGCTTCTTGTGAACACTTACCATAGGAACCCCATTTTTATCTAAGTGATTGATGAATGAGATATGATAGGATGACATGATGCTTACTCTTTCTTGCAAAGAAATTGGGATTTATTTTTACAAAACAAAAATCAATATAGCATGTTCCTTGAATGATGTGCAAATACCTACCAAGGCCATATAGATCCTTCATGACAAAACCTTCACATATGCCTCTTACTTTGTGTTGAGTTTGATCAAGTTTTGTGACCCTTGTTGAGAGAAGTTTCATGCTCCCAAGATCATAATTCACGCACCCACAAATTAAGTTGCCAACTCTTAAACTGAGAGTTGTGCACAACTTTCATTCATCCTTCCACCAAATAATTGCACTACTCCTACCCTGGGAGTAGGCGCTCCACTTTGATCCACCCAAAAATGTTCTACTCCTACATTGGGAGTGGACCAAAAATATGCTTGTTAGGTTCCATCAAAATAAATGCTTTGAATTATTATCCACATCTCCTTTAAAGTCTTTATTGCAAATAGAGGCATGAGGCTATCATTCAAAATATGGAGAAGAAATAAAAAAGGGGAAAAGAAAAAGTGGAGAAAAAAAAGTGATGAAGAAAAAAAATATAGATACAAAAAAAGAAAGAAAAAAAGAAAGAAAGAAAGAGAAAAGAAAAGGTGGAAGAAAGAAAAAAAGGAGAAGAGAGAATAAGGATAGCCCATGCCCCTCATAGATGATTTTTCTAAAGTCCTACTAAAGAGGGAGATGTGTTTTTAAAGAGCATAGTAGAATTAGGTTAGACACCATAAATATCCACCATATTTTCTCCACATACATGCATAGCTCTAATCTAAGAGTATGATGCTTCCCTTTAGTGAGGTTCGAGATTTGACTTGACAACATATGCAGGGTAAAGTGTGCCTCAGTATTGTCATCCCTACCTAAAGCTCCAGATAAACCTTTTAGAAGTAGGATGTCAAGTGAAGGCAATCCCTTTATATGCCTTGGTGAGGAACCACATACAAATATATGAGTGACTTGAGAGAATCATTCAAGGAACAACTGCTATCTTTATGTTTTCAAAACTTTACAAAAATACCCAAGTTTCTGAGTAGGGATATGAGTAAGAAGATTTGAATCTAGGCTATTCCATTTTCCAATTGCCCAAGATGACTTGGTAGACACTTGGAAGTTCACAGGTTCAGGTGAAGCTTGAAATAACATGTATGCAGATTTCAAATCAAGGAGATAAACCTGCTTAGTCCTTCAAACTTTTACTTGAGGACAAGCAAAGGACTAAGTGTGGGGGAGTTGTTGGCGGTCCTTATAGCCTATTTTCTACCGCCAATATGTTACTAAAATAAATAGTAGGTAGGGCTTTAAACTAACATTTCCTCAAGTTTTGGTATATACTTGACTTGCAGGTGTGACATGTGGAAATGCACAACAACTAGAAAAAAGCGCAAAAGCAGAAAGACGAATTCAGGAATGCGCAAACAAGACAAAAAGAGGAGCCCACCTTCGGTGCATACCTGGGCCTGATCGTAACCGCAGGAGAGGTCCAGGCCCAGGGAGGAACCGACCACCCGAAGGCGGTGGCCAGATGGCCCCACCAGGGGGCGGCCGGTCCCCCGGTGGGCCCTCCCGGGCCCAGTCTTCTCAGGTGGTGCTTGGGTCGGTTCCCTCAAGGCGGTTTCACCTCCTTCCATACTTGGAGACGCTCGAACCATCCTACTTGGGCTATAAAAGAGAGGAGGAGCTCTCCTCCAACACACACCATCATTTGGAGTCAGTCACCTCACATTCCTCACTTGTACTCTTTAGATTAGTTTTAGTAGTAGAGCAAGGCAAGAGCTAGCAAGGAGAGCTTGTCTCCTTGGAAGAAGAAGAAGAACACCTTGGTATGAATACTATGTAGTTCTCTTGCAAGTTCAAGTTCTTATCTTATTTATATAGAAATGCATATGAACTATAGTCTTATTCATGTTATGATCATGATATATGAACTAGCATATAGTTTATGTGTTATGTTCTTGACATGGTCATCGTTGTTCTTCATCATTCATCGAATTAGTATGAATAGAGGAAGAATTAGGGATGAGGTGACAGTTCGTCATGCCTTCTCGGTTGCTCTTAACCTAGCCTGTCACTCCGAAGGGGTGGGGTCCATGGGGGTTAGGAGTTGTTTCCAATTACATGGTGTGGTGCCCGGGTATGCGGAGATCGGCAGATATGTTGGTGCCCCACTGGTAGAGGGGTAGGTGGGCAGGTGGTGACAGCCCTGTCTATCCCAAGCACTCCCCCACGTTCAGGTATTGAGTAGGAGTTCATAAAGTCTCTATCGGCTAGCAGACCAATTGCGGGGATCTCCCTATCATCCCAGACTTAGTCCTGATGCTAGACATGCTAGTTAGATGTTTGCTAACAGTTCTTTGCATAGCTGTATATGACCAATGCCTGCTCAGTTAGATATATTCTTTTATTCTTTGTTTCTCTTTTATCCTTGGGGTTGGCTCAGATGTGTGTCCACTATCTTTGAACCATGATTTACCCCTGCCTATGCTATGTCTACCGATGCATTCAATAAGTGATCCTGTTTATACCAAAGCTAGATGCATTCGTCCTGCCCTCCTACGAAAATTATAAATACGACACCCTTGAATACTTATGGGTTGAAATGCTACAATGATAGTTCCGTGCGCTTGCGGATTTATCCATATTGAGCTATCGATTGGCGTACCTAAGTACCGTTACTTAAGAATTGTAATCCTTGTTGCACCCCAAGGTGCCGTGCTGTAGTTTTGCATATCGTAAGTAATGACAGTTAGGAAGGCCAATCAGGCACTTCTAACTGTTATTACCAGACTGCATTACCTAGTCCGGCGCCATTAATGGCCGAGAGTTACCTTTCTGAAGTAATGGCGGATAGGAATGTCAACACATGTTTCTATTATTATTATTAAGGATGGATTTATAGTCTATCTTTAGTAGTGATGCTAAGAAACGCCAACAGCATGCAGGAAGGCGGTGGAGCATCCTGGAGGTCGAGGCCCACAAGGAGGGGGTCGGCCGAGCCCTTGGTAGGGTGGGCCCACCAGCTTGCTTCCCCTTGTGTCCCCACATGTCATGGTCTGTGTGTCATTGGCAGATTCACTTTGCTTCTTTCGGTGTGAGTCCATCAATCCATGTCACTTCATCTTGCACCCTTGAATGAAAAAACAAATGTGACGTAAGGGTGGAGATTGACTTGGTTGGACTTCCCATGGACCATGCCACGTCACTGTGCCCGGGACCTCCCCAAGGTTGGGTCGGCCGACCCCACCTTTGGTGGGTCCCGGTGCTCCTTTTGTGCCATTTTGAATATTCCTGCATTCAAATACTAAGAATACAAGTGGAACTAATTTATTGATAAAAATATGTCTATGTCATGTTACTCTTCCTCTTTTCCAAGACTATTGACGGTGTTTGATGTGGAATTTTAGGGCATAATTACCGTCAACAATATGGCAAAACTATCAGTGGCCTGTTTCTGACGATTGAACTAAAAACTACTGTAATTTGATAGTCATGTTGAATAATTATATTGTCAGTCATTAATATCTGTGGTGAATATGCCATTGTGTTGAATTACTTCTGTGACAAAATGGTATTTGAGCACGTGGACGAAACATGATAGGTAACGTGGGAAAACATGCTTATGACACGTTGACAAACCAGCATTCGAAACATGGATGACTGCTATCATGACGTGTCAGTTAATAAGAAACAAACAAGTGGACAAAAAACACTACATGGTTCAATGAACGACAGACACGTGTGCCAGTAAAGCTTTGAAAGGTGGCATGGCATGACACGTGGTCTGGTAAGAACGTAAAACGTGGTCCATTTGGAACATGACAAATTTTGCAATAATAAACAAACACGTGGTCCAATAGTAATTTGACACGTGCCCAATGAATAAACTGACACGTGGTCTTCTCGTAAAGTGACACATGATCCAGTTAAAACAAGACACATGGTCCAATATGAGAAAGACACGTGGCAGAACTGAGGGCGCCACATCATTCTAGCGATGTCGCCTGACTATAGCCACCTCAGATATCTATAGCCACATTAGCTGACGATGTCCATGCCAACATAACGGCCATCTTGTGCCATCTTCTATCGAATGGAAAAACCTCTGTGACGCTCATGGTTTGGTCATCGAAGGTGTATTTTCAGTGATGCCTCTTTAAAATCATCATACGTACATAAGAGCGACGCGAGTTCTGCGACGGTGGCGTTTTGGTACAGATTCGTCACAGAACTAAAATAATGATGAATATTGCACCTATCATGACAAAAATAGTTCATCATGGTAGGTCATATCTCTACAAGTGCAAGCTTCCTGTGGAAGAAACCAGAGAAGAAGCGGCCGTTTGGTGCCCAAACCGAAGGTTAACCGTCGAACCAGCTTGTTGTCAGTGTTTCTGGAACATTCTTGTGCTTTCCGGCCAGTTGGACCGCATGGTTGGAGGCCTCCGTTGTGTGTCAGTGCTAGGGAGACAGCCACTGTGTGTGGGGCCCGCTAGTTGGCCCGCCTATCGTGGTGGGTCCCACGTGTCATCGGTTGTCTTTTTAATTATTCCATGGATTTTCTTCTCCCTTTAATATCTTTTCCATCCAGCGTCCAAATATAGCGAATAATATATCCCTTTCGATCAGCGCGATGAGACCTTCACAATGGTGTACTCCAATTCATCGTTTGAGATACTTTTATATCGTGAAAAATTGATATTCCTGTAAAACAGTGGAGAACACCAAAACTCATGGAACTCATTAGAATCAAACCCTACAACTATGCTTTGTGGTTCATTTCATATCATATCAGGCAATAGTTGATGGTTAAAAATTAACATTAAGGAGCATCAATAAGTTCCCTCAAGCTTAACCTTTGCTCGTCCTTGAGCAAAGCTAATCTCAAGAATGGATCAGAAGTTGCTACAATGCATTCACGCCTCAAAAGTACACATGCATTCAAACAAGAATTCTCCTCCAGATTAGATTAAACTACTCTAGCTTTCAAACTTACCCATATTACCTTCAACCATGGAGCTTGTAGCCTTCACTTGGGTCTTCAGCAATTGAAAGACAGAATGATCAAGTCAAGTACTATGTCTCGAGTTCTTTGATCAACCTTCATTCTAGAGTTTTTGTAAGTTTTCAAAATAAAACTTAGAGATTCCTTTGTATGGCCCTCCCAAGTCTCTCATATGTGGTATTTGTGGATCCTCACCAAGGCAATAATAGTGTTATGCCTTCTCTCAGAGTATGTGGTATTTTTGGATTAAGGCTGAGTAACATTGTGCCTTAGCTCTCTCACTAATAGTATATGTGGAGTTCATATAGCTCATACATACTTGCAATACATGTGTTGCCTAATCCAACCATGGATCCAGAGGAACTCATCAGACAATCAAATCAAGATGTGTATGTGTGGTTACAAAATAAACAAAAGATATATGGTGGAGAATATTTGTGGAAGGTAGAAGGGGTGAAAGCCTAATTCTACAATGCTCCTTTACAAGGGTAACTTCTCTCAATTTGGAACCTCAAAGGATTCAGAAAACTAGGGCTCTGATATATATAATATATTTTTTCATCACACTTTTTTCTTTATATATATGTATTTTTTTATTTTCACACATTTTTTAAACAACCCACTCTCTAATACAATGAAACTTTTGAGAGGAAAAAATGATGACAACTTGGAGCATTTACTTTTGTGGAAGTTGGCTAGCAGACAAGGAATACCTATGGGGAATATTTTTGGTGTTCACTCCCAGTGTAGGAGTAGAACATTTTTGAGTGGATCTAAATGGGTGAATATGGTGCTGCGTACTTCCAGGGTAGAAGTAGCAAGGGGTGCATGGTGTGTGTGATCTTGATTTTAACCACATGAAAAGCTCCTAAGGATCAACATAGCTCGACCAAACTCAATGCACACAAGTAGTAAATAAATATGGAAGTTTTTCCTATTCTAGCAAGCATGCATATACGGCTGTGTCACTAGGAACAAGATAAACAGCAGCTCAGACCTTCTCATATCAAGTGTCACTTAGATCAAGCATTCGTAACCCATAAGTTTCAAGTTCAGAGTAAATCTTAGGTCAAAATAATCATTTCTAAAACTCGGAAGAATTCGAGGCTGAAAACTAGGTACTTGAAAGGAGTTACAGTAGAGCAACTATTCATTATTTTCAAACCAAAGAATAGACCAGATTCTTTCTATTTATAAACTGATTCAATCAAACTAGACACACTCTAACTAACACACATTATTAAGAAATAACACAATATAGAAAAAATACTCGATTAGGTAAAGCAGACAATAAAAACCCATAAATATAGAAAGTATATAAAGTGTTAACCTTCATGTGCTCACTATTTTTTTAATTATAAAAAATAAAACTTAAGGAGATAAAGATACTTACCTGGAGATACGGGGGTGCTCTCCCCCAAGCTGAATGTTGACATAGTCGTTCAATCTTGCAATGTAGCAGATTGGCAGTGGATATGTACTTCCTCTACAAGAGTATTGATTGATGTTGTTAACTGATGAGCTAGTACTCCAATAGTGAATAAAACATCAACTTACTTGTCAGCTCTTCTTGGTCCTTCAAATCCTCTAAAACTTAAATAGACAATAAAACTTGTGGAACTGATTAAGCGTTAGTGGTTGGCCACTTAAGCCTTAGCTGTCAGAGCTTTTGAGATTGTCTAAGAAGAGTTTCAATAGGATTTATTTCTCAATATATTTGTATTTTATATTTTTATGATCCAAGAGAGAATGTAACAGGATGCATGCATGCATATTTATTTTTGTGCCACCATAGTGAATAATCCTATAGGTTTTTACACTCTACAAAGTTATCCACATGGGGCTTTAAGATTTATGATGCAACAAATAAATATTTTTATTATTATTTTTTATAATGCAATACTAGTGCAGAAAAGTAAATATGCTAAAGGAAAATGATTATGCAGAAAAGACAAATATGGATAACTACCAATTTTTACCTCCCGGTGAGGTTCAATGTTTTAAGTCCTCTGAACAGGACTTCTCACCATGTTCATTCCTTAGGTGTATCATCTTCTTGTTCCATGGATCTCTTCATGATGCATGAGCTGTGCTTCCCTTGTGCAAGGTTGTTGAAGTTCATGTATCTCTTTTCTCTCATGAGTTCATCTCAAGACTTCCCAGTTATACTTTTGAATATTTTTCCTGCAGGGGTTAGTCCAACAAAATATACAATATGTTCACACAAGAAGTTTTTAGTCCAATAACCTAACCAAACTCAATGTCTAATTGGATTAAGGAAGGTTATTTGACCTAAGCACCATGCTTACGTTAAAAGCCAATGGAAGCAGGATATAGTACTTCCAAACCAACACTTAGTTATGGTGGACAAAGGTAACATGAAAGCACTTTAGAGATTTACTCAGATGATGACAGAAGAGAACATGACTATTTATAGCGCACTGAGCATGTATTAAAGGTAAGTACAACCATGATAGCAACATGATGTTCTTAGGAAGTTATTCCCCCAAGCTTGAATTTTGCAGAAATCAAGTTTGGGTGCATTTAATTCAATGTTGCATGGTGATTGGTTGGACATACCTTATTCTTGTTGTTCCTTCGATCCTTTTGCTCTAATACTGAAAAGGTTAGTGACAAGAATACCTGAAGAAATATTTTCATAATTATATCTCTATGCTCATTACACAAGGGCAGCATACCGAAAAGGTGAACACTGAAGTTAGGATTAGAAAAGCGCTTGTTTTAGGACACTAAGCTTGTCCTTGGGAAACCTTCAAGATGTAATTTGGTGAAGTGGTTTCCCCTCCAACACCAACTTAAAAACACCTATCTCAAGATTCAACACAATGAGATCTACAAAATTTATGATAAATATATGCATCGACAAGTTTTTGCAACCACCTTTCTGGTATGCTGCCCTTGTGTAATGAGCATAGAGATATAATTATGAAAATATTTCTTCAGGTATTCTTGTCACTAACCTTTTCAGTATTAGAGCAAAAGGATCGAAGGAACAACAAGCATAAGGTATATCTCAAGAGTGGATTCCAATAAGGCTTCCTCCTTTTCCATCTGTTCTACACATTCTAGCCATTGTTGAAACCTCTCTTGGTCATCCTTGTGGTCTTCGTGACTCCTGTGGTTTGGTTGTCCTATTGGATTTCTAGGATCATCATGAGATTGGAAAGGATGAACATAAGGCGAATCTTTGGGATCAAGGATGGGTTGAAAGATGGTTTTAGGTAAGTTATCTAATGCACGCGTAGAAGTGGAGAATATAGAGTAAACTCTAAAATTGCTTGGCTCACCATCTATGGCATCACTATACATGCCATCCTTGGACTCTTCCCATTGAGAATAAGGACATTTTATAAGAGATCCCTTCTGGAGAGGATTTGAATTAAATTCGCTTGAAGGGCTCTCATGAAATTGGAAGTGCAAACTATCTCTAAGGTCAGAGCTTTCCAAAGGTGGAATTTCTTCTTCTCTTGGAGGATTTTGGTATATTGATGGTTTAGAATTGATAGCTAAATCTTGGGATTGGAGTGGTTGCGAGTTCGCTATCAAAACTTCTTTTTCTTGTCCAGGAATTAATTCCTTATCTTTTGGTTCAGGGCTGGGCTCGATTTACTTTTCTTGCTCTTCAGGAAACTCATCAAAAATGCCAATATAAGGGGTGTTTTCAAGGATTTTCTCAAGAATGGCTTCCCCTCAATTATGATTTTGTGCGAGAATGATCCTCCTCAAGCAGTGTCGAGATGCAAAGTAGCTTCCTTGCTAACGCTAAAATAGAAGTGTGTTAAAAGGATGTCTTTAGGCAAGGAAAGGGGTGGACTGGTGTTGATAAGGTTTATGAATCTAGCCCAAGCTGCTCCTAATGTCTCCTTCTCTTTTAGCCCAGAGAAGGGTTGCTCCTGAACCATGGCTATGAAACCAGGGCGAAACTCATAGCCATCTATAAGAATGGGGTGTGATGATGGTGGAGGCTCCAACATGTTACCCTTTGGGGCATATATTTAATGATAGGAGTGGAATTCATTTGGTATGAGGGTGGTGATAATAAAGGTGGTAAAAAAAGAGGAAAAACGGACGAACTTGGCTCTAATTGCTGCATAAAAATATGACTATTCACGCCAATTGCCTCTCGCAAGCCAGGTAGACCGGAGCATGAACAGTTCTCCAATCCTTGCGACTTTCTCCAGCAGCTAACTGGTCAATCGAGTGCGAGGCGTGCCAGTCAATTTGACCCTGCAATTGACAAGGAGAGATAAATGTAAAATTCTTGAACCTGCCGGTGTGATGCCAGGCAGTTCCTCATGTATGGCTAAATAGCTGATTTTGATCAGGGCTTGACAAGAGAGTCAACATACATATTTGAAGATAATAAAACAGTAAAGAACTAGCTAAATCGGCTATCCAAGTACACGAGAAAGGAGCAAAACCGTTAACCGACCTAACCTATTCGATACAGTATGTAAAGAGGTCCGACATGTGTGCAAAAATTTAGATTAGAACTAAAAGACCTACTAAGCAAGCTCAACAAACAAACTAGCTTTAAACAGGTACATGTACACAATGTCATGGATAAAAGCTCTGGTGAATCAGCTAATTTGCCGATACCAACATGAGAACGAACTAGGTGTACGAACAACCTTAAAACAGAACAAGCTACCGTAAAACTATCCATACCCTAGAATGCGCTATATGTCACAAACAAGATTGATAAAATCTAGCTAATGTAAGCACGAGACTGATCATCAAAGAAAAGGAATAAATATAACGAGCATTGATGACAATCGAATCTAAGAATATATAAGCCAAATCTACCAATTTTGATCGGGCAATAATGTTGTTGCAATAAAATAAACAATATAAAACAAACAACATTGGAACTTAATAAATCTACTAGGTGGCCAAGCCTAATAGAGCCGATAACTGGCCATTGGTAACTTAATGAATCTATTAGGTTTTCGAGTCTACTAGAGCCGATAACTAGTCTTGCTAACGCATACAATAGGAGGTCGAACCGGCCCTATCAAAACGAGAACATAAACTATTACCTTGTGTCGATGCATGGATGAGAGGTCGTCAAATCAAGCATAAACATAAACCTCTTGGCCATACCGATGTATCAATAGGAGATCGAACTGGCCCTATCTTACATAAGTACAAGCCATGACGATACTTACAGCAAATCAGAGGTCGGACGACCTGATGCAGCCTAGCTTGATGAAGAGATTCGCCGAGATCCTAAAACTAAAGGTTTGTGGCCGGAGCCAAAAATATTGTATTGATTGTGATGATGTCCTTTTACAATAGCCGGGGTTTATATTTATAGCCGGAGTTTATATTTATAGCCATGGGTTAACCGACGTACAAGGCTTGGCCTAAAATAAATATCTAAATAAAAGAAAAGATACACGGGCTCCAATCTTCCTTTGCGTAGAATCCCTGGCGATAGCTTCCATGACCGACGCGTCTCTTCCTGCTCGGTTGAATCGGCAAAGATCGTGCGTAGGCCATCTTGCCGAGCAAGTATCCCATCATGATACGACGTCCCGTCTTGTATATGCGTATTATGTGCCTTGGCTCTTTCCTTGGCTTGCACTAGGACGTCATATTTCCAAATAAAATATTCTTTTCCTTTCCTTCCTTGAACGCACATGACCTGACTGTATCTCATTAATCCTGGAATCCATCAGCACGTTGAGTCATGTTCTCCGTATGCAACGTGTCTATGTCCAAAAGCTATCCACGTATAAACCTATACACGTATACGCGTCCAAGCATCAAGGAACATGATTTTGATCATGCACGTGTGTCTGTATCACACCCCAATTTTTAGCACAAAATAGAATATATAAAAGCCTTATGTACGTCCCCGAAAGTCACACACATAAGTCGATAAATCGATAAACAATCATCTCAATATTTATTAGATAGCGAATAGATACTCATTACATAGTCTCATATATAAAAGTCTAATAAATATAAGATAAACTAGCACTCTCGCGGAAGCTTCAATCACAGGGACGAAGTTGACTGATGAACATTAAGCCTAATACTCATTACGGTAGTCCTCATTCCAGCCTTGATTTGCTACCCATCCAGAATTTTCAAAAAAATAAAATATAAACAAGCGTGAGTATAAAAGTACTCAACAAGTATAGCAAGTAGTTTGATCCCATGAACTCATAAACAATGTAACATAAATAATGTAAAGCATAAAACAGTAAATATGAGCATAATAGCAAATAAGTCATTATCTTAATGTAAATATGTCAGACCGCCCTGTCCGTGGGCACGGACGATATATCGATTTAAAACTCTACATAGAGGTGTACACTTTCACTATGAGCCGTGATTTACCCTTTCACCCGAGACCCATTGACCTCTTCGCCAACTACCAAGGAAGGCCGGCAGGGTTCACTATGAAGCCTTTCAAAGGTTTCTCTAACAAGTTAGGGCCGCTAGGTTTCAATAGTCAGTCTGTGTGATACAACCTGTCACAGGGATCCACAGTCTGCTTTTCCCCATTTACCCCATAAGGGTAACCTCAAACAAGCTAGAGAAGGTCCTCATACTGAGCTAAAACCAGAGCCATGTAGCCCTCACAGTTGTACAGTAAATCTTAGCTTTTGCCAAAGGATAACATTTAATATTTATATTCATATGACATTTCATTAAACAAGCTCAACATCATGGTCATAGAAAGAAAAACCCAAACTATACTTGCCTTGGTTCTCAAAATATCCCTGCTGATCCTACTGGTCTTCAAAGTATCCTTGATCTCCAACGAAACCCTCACCGTCGGAACTCGATTAACATTATCAAGCAGCACCAAGCAATTCATCCGAGCAATCATACATATAGAAAACAAAGAACTGTCATTAGAATAGTACACCAACAGAGATAAAATATATTTTAAAGTCTATAAAAGTATTCTACACGTTGCTACGATCATATGGACGTAAAATCACCAAAATCGGATTTAAAATGAGAAAGATGTGTTATTTTTAAGCCCTGGATGACAAAACTATAAATACTGTGAACTTAAAAGGATTAAAATAAATAAAAAAAGATTTTCAATCTGGCCAGGGATGGCGGCCAAAATTACCAAGGACCCGGGGGTCTCTTTAGCAAGATCGCCCGCGAAGGGGTACGGGCCAACCAGATCCGTCCGATCAAGAACGAACGACCGAGATTAAAAGGGAAGGGGCAGGCGGCGTCGCGCGGCCGGAGAGGACGACCAACACGGCGGTGACAATTGCCGGCGTCGAGCAAAGCTTGCTAGCGGAAGTCAATCAGGCCATAGAGGCCACCAAACGACGTCATATCGGTGCCGTTAGAACGAGGAGTTCCTCGCGAACTCACCTGTGACGAAGATGGACGCGAAGGGAGACCGAAGGCGACGGAAGACGCGTCGAGGTGGACGGCGGCGACCTACGTATGACAAAAGCAACGGCAAGGGACGAGCATGATTAGGCCAATTAAAATTGCCAACATGCTCGCGAGGTCAAGGCAGAGCTTCGGCGCTTGCTTACGACGATGAAGGAGCAACGACGACGGCGAATTTCAAGCTATGGCGGAACCCGTCAATGGCGGCTAGGGTTTCGTGGCCGCTAGCGAGCTCGATGTGAAGGCGAGGCATCGTTCTAGAGAAGCAAAAGGAGTCACGGACGGGGAGACAAGAGCTAAATAGCCCGAAGGTGAAAGGGAGACAAGGCGTCCCTGCACGAGGACGCCCAGTCGGCCCGGCGTGTCAGCGAGACAGAGGAAGGAGGAAGCTGCTGCTGCGCTTATGGGCCAGCATTTGTGGCCCATGAAGAGGAGGCGGGTAGGCAAGTTGGCCAATGGGACAGAGGGCGGCTGGCTGTGAGCCCCGGGAAAAGGCCAGCAGGCCAAAAAACATAGGAGGAGAAGAAAAGCTTTTCCATTTTTCTTTTTCTGAAAAATAGCACTTTTGCAAAGATTTTTCAAATGAATTTGAATTTAATTTTAGATTCAAACAAAACCAACATTATAGAACAGCGCAGCAGCATGTATGCATCATCATGTTTCTTACCTCAAGATGAATTTTATTCAAAAAAGTATTATCTCCTATGTTTGAATGCATCACCAATTTGCATAATTAAATAGATTTGACTATTTTAAACAATGCAAATTTTAGGGCATGACAACTCTACCCACTTAAAAGAATCTCGTCCTTGAGATTGGGCTTGTGCTTCCTTCATTAGCTGCATACAAGGCGACATACCTGGCAAGTCATTCAGAAAAACATCTGAAAACTTACCCATGACACATCCTAGAGCATCATGCAACTGATTCACTATGGCTGTTGGTGGAGCTTGCACTATTACATCAACACTAATTTTGTCTCCCTTTGGTGTTGTCAGGACTACCATTTTTTCCTTGCATTGAATTACTACTTGGTGTTCTTTCATCCAATCCATGCCAAGAATCAAATCAATACTAGAGCTCCTCAGCACAATAGGGTTAACTTTAAAATCTACCCCCTTAAAGAGAGACTTGCGGAGGGGCAACAATAAGAAGCTGGTATAGTTCCTCCTGGTGAGTTCACTATCATCTGATGTTTCATTACATCTAATGGTATGCTATGGTTTCTAACAAAGGCTTGAGAGATAAAGATATGCGAAGCTCCAGAATTAAAAAGAATAGTAGCAAAGATTGAGTTGATGTTGAACATACCCAACATAACTTCTGGTGCTCCCTGAGCTGTATCAGTGGACACATGGTTCACTCTTCCAGTGTTGTGAGAAGGCTTCTGGTAGCTATTCTGCCGGTTCACTCTTCAGTGTTGAGAGATGGCTTCTGGAAGCTATTCTGCCTCTGAGGGGTTTGACAATTTGACTTATCCGAATAGTTATAAGATATGTGCCCCTCTTTCCCACAATGGAAACACCTACGTGGTGTGCTAGGAGCACTAGTCTTCGTCGGAGTGGCATTGGAATCCCCTAAACTTGGTGTCTGCTGGAACTGATTGCCCTGACTAATTGGTCCTTAGTGCCCCTGTTGAAAACCTTGATGAGAGTTAGAACGAAAATGAGAGTTACTTCCAGAGCCCTGTCCACCATTCCACTTCCTCTTCTTGTCCTATGACAGAAGCTCATTGTCCAGTACAATGGCACTATTCACCAACTCTTCAAAGGTATCATATTTGTTTCCCTTCAACTATAGCCTAAGGTCATAATAGATGCCATTAAGGAAGTGACATCATTTATCAGCATCCGTTCGAACCTCATTAGGAGCATACCGGGCCTGATTTTCAAATTGAGCATGGTACTCGCTCATAGACATATTGCTCATCCTAAGATTCCTGAACTCTTCTGCCCTCTGCTCTTTTAAACCTTCAGGGATGTGGAGAGTTATGAAATCCTCTTTGAACTTCTCACAAGTGATAGTAGGAGCATTGACAGGACAAGCAGCTTGATACGACTCCCACCATACCTGAGCAACCGCCTGAAGTTGTCGAGAAGCATACAACACCTTCTCTTGGTTGTTGTATTGTTCAAGGTCTAGTTGCTTTTCCATAGCACGAAGCCAATCATCAGCCTCCATAGGATCAATAGCATGAGAAAACACTGGAGGGTGACCCTGCATGAAGTCCTTGCATTTGTCCCTTGGTGGTTGTGCATGTGGTAGACCTCCAGCTTGCATGTTTTGCACAAATTGTGTCATAGCTTGCATCATCTGAAATTATACATCCATCAGATCCTCTGGAGTTATGGGACCACAGCCTCTGCCCCTGCCTCTACCTCTGCCTCCATGAGCAACCATCTATTTTCCAACATCAAATTAAAGCTTAGAGAGATTCAGGATACAAATCACTTATATAAAAATAAGGATTACAAATCTAAAAATTTCTGGGCGAGCTTCAATTTTAGTAGTATAGAAAATCAGTCATATCTCAAGATCCATGTATCAAAAAGAGACATTCTAGACACGGTTGGAAAGCTTATGAAATTCTCTACAATGTTTGTTTAGTTAATATTACCACATTCAGACATTAAGTACATCAAAATTAGCAGACAACAGAAACTATTTAGTACTTTCTAGACAGCACAGAACATCTTGTTGCATCAGGCATATCTCCCAGATCAGAATAGATATTGACATGATTCTTGTGGAATTGGTTAGGTATACAAGTCTAATATATCCCAGAAAAATTCCATAACCATTGCCAATTTGGAGATATTGCAGAAAAAAGACAAGCTGCTCCACAAAACAGCAAGCATAGAGACGGGATAGACCAACCCAAACTTATTTATTCAACAACGTATCTTAACATGCTTAACAAATAGGAACTTGTGAACATTCCCACAAAGCTCCATCACTTGCATAAAGATCCAAAACATTCATAATACATCATCATAATTCATTCAAGCACTCAAGATTCACAAACACTATAAATGACCCGATTAGACTCATGATACTATTAACGTTTTTATCACATGAGGGCTTCATAAAACTATGGTGCACCCTTATTCTTGGGAGGTTCCTTGAACTTCTCATACATCTTGGGAATACCTTGTTGGGCATGGAGGTGATCTATCTCAGCACTTTGAATCATGTTGACAGACCTCTCATAAAGAAGCTCATGCTCCAAGGACTCCATCTTGGTGACCAACCTTTCAACCAGCAATACAGTTGCTTCAAGAGTCTTTGATTGAGGGGTCAATGTGGTGACATCAATCGTGTCTATGAACCAAGTTGCTTGCTTTGAAACGTAGTATGGATAATGCATGAGCACATCATGATGGAAGCCATCATGGCGCTCTCCAAGATAGTGGACAAGCGCATTGTACGCCGCATATTCCATGCTTTGTTCTGCAGTAGCTTGTTCCACTAGACCATAGTGGAATGTCTCCACCTTGTAGACCTTCATGATAGGATCAAAAGACTTGACTTTCAGCTTGGTACCCCAGTATGGATTCCTCATAGGGTGTCTTTTCTCCACACAGCGGTACTATAGCTTGGCCTGCCATTCCTGGTGGTAACATTCTAGCGTCTTCCCTAGGAAATCATTGAAGAAAGCATCATCCTTAGGAGTCTTAAAATGTGACACATGTGTCCAACCCAAACGTAAGGGACCGAACAAGATTGCTTCTTCACCAGAGACAACTCCATGTGAAATCTACATAATTTTGGACAAAGTTAAGAGTAGAGTCAATAAATTTTCACAATAGAGTGGTTATAAGCATAAAATTTTAACAAATAACAAGACTGAGCTATAAGCATGAATCAAGTGAAGCAAAGAAAACTAAGACGACCATTCTAACTAGACTTGCGTCCTACAGTCAACAAGGAGCTAGTATCAACTTGTCACACCCCAATTTTAAGGACAAAATAGGATATATAAAAGCCTTATGTGCACCCCCGGAAGTCACACACATAAGTTGAGAAATTGATAAACAATACCATCTCAATGTTTATTACATAGCAAATATATACTCATTACATAGTCTCATATATAGAAGTCTGATAAATATAAGATAAACTAGCACTCTCGCGGAAGCTTCAATCATAGGGACGAAGTTGACCGGTGAACATCAAGCCTAATACTCATTACGGTAGTCCTCATTCCAGCCTTGATCTGTTACCTATCCGGGATTTTCCAAAAAATGAAATATAAACAACCATGAGTACAAAAGTACTCAACAAGTATAGCAAGTAGATCCCATGAACTCATGAACAATGTAATATAAATAATGTTACGCATAAAACAGTAAATATGAGCATGATAGCAAATAAGTCATT
The DNA here is from genome assembly GCA_023333625.1 of Bothriochloa decipiens. Lineage (NCBI taxonomy): Eukaryota > Viridiplantae > Streptophyta > Magnoliopsida > Poales > Poaceae > Bothriochloa > Bothriochloa decipiens. The sequence goes on along the minus strand of CM041641.1, from coordinate 21,480,969 downwards.
ATCTTAATGTAAATGTGTTAGGGCCGCCCTATCCGTGGGCACGAACGATATATCAATTTAAAACTCTACGCAGAGGTGTACACTTTCACTATAAGCCATGATTTACCCTTTCGCCTGACGCCCGTCGACCTCTTAGCCTACTACCAAGGAAGGCCGGCAGGCTGAGTTCACCGACGGAAGTCAATTGGGCCATAGAGGCCACCAAATGGTGTCATTTCGGTGCCGTTAGAATGAGGAGCTCCTCACGAAGTCACCTAGGACGAAGATGGATGCGAAGGGAGACCGAGGGCGATGAACGACGCGTCGAGGTGGACGGCGGCGACCTGTGTATGGCAATGGCAACGGCAAGGGACAAGCACAATTAGGCTAAATTAAAAGTGCCAACATGGTCATGAGGTCAAGGCGGAGCTTTGACACTTGCTTACGATGACGAAGGAGCAATGACAACGGCAAATTTCAAGCTTGGCGGAAACCATTAATGGTGGCTTGGGTTTCATGACCGCTAGCGAGCTCGATGCGAAGGCGAGGCATCACTCTAGAGAAGCAAAAGGAGTCACAGACGGGGAGACAAGAGCTAAATAGCATGAAGGCGGAAGGGAGGCAAGGCGTCCCTGCGCGAGGACGGCGCCCGGTCGGCCGGCTTCGACTAGAAACGACAGGAGGAAGAAGAGGAGACGCAGGCCCGGCATGTCAACCTGCATTTGTGGCCCAAGAAGAGGAGGCGGGCAGGCAAGTTGGCCAATGGACCAGAGGGCGGCTGGCTGTGAGCGCAGGGAAAAGGACAGCAGGCCGAAAAAACATAGGAGGAGAAGAAAAGCTTTTCCATTTTTCTTTTTCTGAAAAAACAGCACTTTTGCAAAGCTTTTTCAAATGAATTTGAAATTTGTTTTAGATTCAAACAAAACCACATTTACAGAACAGTGCAGCAGCATGTATGCATCATCATGTTTCTAACCTCAAGATGAATTTTATTCCAAAAAGTATTATCTCCGATGTTTGAATGCATCACCAATTTTCATAATTAAATAGATTTGATGATTTTAAACAATGCAAATTTTAGGGCATGACAGTCTACTTGTATTAGCTTCAGTTCAGAACTAGGTTGTTCCTTCCTTATCACCAAAACTGAATATGTCAGGCCAAATATGCTGATTGGCCGTTCATGCATAATCACCTTCCCGTAGCCGATCTCAATTGCCGATTTGGTGACCGCACCACATATACATATATATCCAGTTCAATCTTCGTTGGCAATCATCAAGTTTCTTGCTTCTTCTCAAACTATTAAAAAGCATTCCCTTGTCGCTGGTATTTCTCAACAGTCCAAATTCTGGTGCAAACACTAATATAACATAGCTACCGTTCCCCAGCAATGGTGCTAGAAAGCTTGTTGGGTATTTTAAGCGCACACAGAAAAATCCACAAGTGCACGGATACCGATGTAGCTTTCACCTGGGAGTATTCCAGAGTATTTATTTCCACGGGGAACGTGAAATGTACTAGAGAATCAAGAATGTCTAAGGAAAGGGTAACTATGGGTAGAGAGGGATTTTATGGTTTTCCTAAATAGGTCTATCTAATTAAAATCTTACTCTACTTTACTTACTTCGGAATAGCAGTACCTTTCTAAGTTTCAAAAAAGACTAGGAAGAAAGTAGTTGAGGGAAGGCTGCCAAAAGCTCTACGAAACACCAACCCGACGTGGTGGAATACAAAGACCTGATAGAGCTGTCACCTCTGGGGATACCACAACTATCCGTGGGATTGGGCGCAACCTCAGGTAAACTATAGCCTATACACCATGTCTACACTAGCGTTTACTACTCTAATTATCTAGAATAACTAGAGCACTCAATACGAGTGGAGATCCGGTAAATATAATAGAGCAAAAACTGAAATTAAATATAATACTCAGAAAATAATAAATGAAGAACCTAGAGATTACTTGAAGACGAACCAGATGCTGCAAAAGTACAATGTTGATGAAGATCCGATAGGTCCGGCTCCTCCTCAGCTCTCTCCTCTCCTCTCTAAATTACAACTAGATGAACTAGATAACTAGAACTAGAACTAGATCTGGAATTAGAACTAGAAGTGACTCAACTAGAGGGATCTCTACTTCTAGTTGAAACCCTAGATTTTGATGTGTATGTGGACAATGAAGAAGGAGATGCAGAGGGGGGTGCCTCTATCCTGCTTATATAGTCCGAAGTGGAGTAGGGGCCAAGGAACTACCATGTCATTGATCTGCGTCATGTTTACAACTCTCTGTTGGATTCATACGCTAAGTTTTATGCACCATCAGATCAAACCAACCTTGTACGGATGTGAGGACTCATGGAGAACCTTCTAGAGCAGCCCCCAAGCTTCTTGTGGAAGAAACAGGAGAAGAACCGGCCGTTTGGTGCCTGAACTGGAGGTTAACCGACTGGAGAAGAACTAGTTGTTTGGTGCCCGAATTGGAGGTTAACCAATCAAACCAGTTTGCTATCAGCGTTTTTGGAACTTTCTTGTGCTTTCCGACCAGTTGGACCAGCCTGCTTGACCAGCCCACTCACCCGCAACTGCCTGAACCAAGCCAGGCCAACAAAACCATCCCACGGGCCTCTCCTCGCTCGCCACCTGTCTTGGCCGTATGGCCCAACCACAGCTCCTGCCTCCACTCCCGCATTGCGCACGAACGCGCGTGCGTGTGCACATGGGTGCGCGTGGGCGGACAGCCCCGCCACATGTCGCCGTGTGGCTGGAGGCCTCCGTCGTGTGTCGGTGCTTGGGAGACAGCCGCTGCACGTGCGGCTCACTGGTTGGCCCGCCTGTCCGTCTGCTAGGTAATAGTGCCTGCCGCAGTGGGTCCCACGTGTCAGCGGTTGTCTTTTTAATTATTCCATGTTGATTTTCTTCTCCCTTTAATATCTTTTCCATCCGGTGCCCAAATATAGCGAATAATATATCCATTTCGATCAGCGCGATGAGACCTTCGCAATTGTGTACTCCAATTCATCATTTGAGATACTTTTATATGGTGAAAAATTGATATTCCTACAAAATAGTGGAGAACACCAAAACTCGTGGAACTCATTAGAATCAAACCCTACAACTATGCTTTGTGGTTCATTTCATATCATATCAGGCAATAGTTGATGGTTAAAAATTGACATTAAGGAGCATCAACAAGGGTAGTAGCTGGTATCAGTACAAGAACTAACATCCGGGTTGCGGATTAGGCCCTTATATCCGGCACCGATACAGGCGGACTATGGAGAAGATGTTCGCTAATCCAGCTTATTATGTGCCTCGGGCTTTTGTCATCGAAGAAATATTACACATTGAGCGGGAAGCGGTAGAGATTAAGACCGAATCTGAGTGGGTTGATGATGTTATTTATGCATCCTGGGAACCTTTTCGAGATGAAAGAAAATTACTTCATTGGACCAATGTCGGCCGCCAATTGCATTATCGGGTTCGATAGTTGTTGCAAGCTGTCAATGTTTTATCACCGATAGCCCACCACCAGAGTACCTGGGATGGTGTTTTTGTTCAGAGAAGTTTAGCAGACTGTGGAATTCGGTGGTTGCGACAATAAGCTTGACGAGACATACAATTTTATACTAGTTTAGGCCCTCGACTTGCGTCGAGTAAAGACCTTTACGTCCAATCGACGTGAGCCTGTTGTGCTATATTGATGAGTATGAGGGATTGTGTACTTTGCGTTGTTACAAGGGGTACCCACAACAGCCTTATATGGGGCGAGGTTGGCTGTGGGTTCTTTGATTCCTGGTCTGATTCCAAGAACGAGTCCTAAAACTAGTTATTTCATACTCTTTCCTATTACAATCCTTCGAGGATATGGTATTTCTCACGTATTGTTACTCCTGTTGTTCTTGAATTTGACGGCAGGTTCTTCGATCCTCTGTCCGTATTTTGTCTTCTTGGGGAACCTTCAGCATCCCACATCGATAAGGCCCTGAGCGTTCGAGGAATTGGAACTCGGAAGCCAGGTTCTTTTGAGGGAAAATCTTAGGATGCTCTTTCTTCTGGTTGCTCTTGTCTTGGTTCTTTGGTGAGTGCAATTTTGAAAAAATTGCACTCACTAAGTGTAGCCCCCGAGCCTCTTGCTTTTTGGTATAGAAAGCTGGAGGGTCTTGCTTGTAGCCTTCAGTCTTCTTCTTTTTTCACAGAGTGCAAATTTCACCAAATTTGCACTCAGTGAGTGCAACCCTCGAGCCTCTTGCTTTATGGAATAGAAAGCTAGAGGGTCTTGATGAAAATTTTGAAGAGTTCTTCTGGTGGAGGGTACTCCTGCAACCCCCGAGCCTTTTCCGAGTTCTTCTTAGTATGGGAGAAGTCGGGGAAAGGGTTTTTGGAGTTTCTTTGTTGATGTAGTACTTTGCTGATGTACTTGTTGGTTGTTGAATGCTTTTACTACTTTTGTACTTCTTTTGGATATTCCGTCAAATATGCCTTCCTGTCTTGTAGAGACTTTCACTGTTGGCCCATGATCCTTGCAAGCGCTCTTGATGGCTTTGCTCTGCATGCCTGCTTGGTCGCTACAATGTTTTGTTTTGTTCACATGACTGTCCTTGCTTTGGTTCATCCTTCTTCTGTAGACTTGGTCTTCATACACCCTTATTTTGCCTACAAATGTTGCTTTGCTGGTGCTTGTTACTTCATCACTCACTTCTAGCCTTCTTGTGTTCCTTCTTTCATCCTGGTGCTCTTGTATTCTTCTTGATCTATAGCCTTATTCTTGTATACCTATGGAGTTAGTAGTGAGCGAGCTTGACGAGCCCTCGAGCTTATTCTATATTCTTTCTTGGGGAATGGTGTAGGTCTTGTGATAGGGGCTAGTAGCAGGCTAGTCCCCGGGTGGAATCACTTTGTCAAAGGTGTCAGGGCGAATGTTGTAGGTCTTGTGATGTACTTGGCACTTCCTCCGCTACCTCATTTTCCAGTGCCCTTCACCCTTACTCCTTGCTGCCTTTTACTTGGTGGTTCACGAGTTGTTTATGTTGTTCGTGCTTTACATGGCATGGACTGGCCTTCACTTCCTTCTTTGTGGTGCTTTACACGAGTTAGGTCTTCCTCTCCTATCATTATTGTCCCTATTGCTGGGGAACTTCCTATTTGTCTTCTCTTTGGATGATATGAGTTTTTCAATAGCTCGCTTGAATTCTTCATTGGTTTTTGGATCTTCACTGTTGAACTCTTTGTACTTCCATCTTGTATTAATTCCGTTGCTGAAAATCTCGATGACTTCTCTATCTGTGATCTCATGAACTTGTGCTCTTGCTTCGCCAAATCTCCTGTAGTGTTCTTTAAGCGATTCATCATTCTTTTGTGATTCCTTGTAGTTCTGCGGCGGTCATTGGGTGTATGATTATCCCTGTGAAGTGGCTGCAAAATTATTTTTGCAAGTCACTCCAATATCTGATGGATCCCGCAGGTAGTTTGTCAAACTATTATAGTGGCATAGCTTCTAGCACCATGGGAAAGAATAATGCCTTGAGGTCTTCATCCCCTCCTACTAACTTGATGGATTGAGAATAGACTCGGAGCCATTGCTTAGGTTCTTTTTTCCCATTGTACTTTGAATGATTTGTTGGCTTGAACTTGTGAGGAAGCTTCATGTCTTGTAATCTTTTGGCGAAGCATGGGAATCTATCGTAGTTCTCTTTCTTGTTGAGATCTGGTGATGGTGACCTTCTTGGTTCTTTATAACATGACCTGCATTCTGATTCCCCATAGCCTTCTTCTTTGTTCATTATTCCACAAAGATTTAGCCTTCCCTATTGTGGGAGCGGTCAGGTTTTCTCTGCCTTCTATAATTGAGGATGCTTTGAGTGCTGGTAGTTTATATTGTAGCTTTCTTTTGGCCCTATTCTGGATAAGATTAATCTACGGGGTTGTTCAGGTTGATGGTTGGGAACAGCGGGTTGTTCATTCTGCTAGACTTTGTTTGGGAATTTCTCTGATTCTTGATCTTTCCTTTGAGCAACTTCTTTCTCTATCTGTGCTTTCTTCAAGGACTCAAGTTGTTTAGTGACTTCTTCAATCTTCTTCTGTTCGTCGACTTCTTGTGCTTGTTTTTGAGCTTTCAACTTGTTATAGTTCATACAATTCTGCTTGTACTTGGACCATGCATGTTTTTTATGTTTCGCCTTGCTTCTCTTGCTTGCTCGGCATCGGTTCTTGGCCAACCTTGATTGCTTTTGCTCTTTGCTTTCTTCTTCTTTAGTCTTGTCATCCTCAGATATGTTGTCTTCTAATTGATCTGATGAGCGTACTTCTGGCGTCTTGGGTGAGGCGGGAAGTTCAACTATGTTCACCATGTAGATAGTTCTTCTTTTCAATCTCTTTAGGGCCTTGACAGGTTCTTCTTCTTCGGAATTAGCAGCCTCAAGGGACAGACTAGCGATCTCTTTGCCTTCCTGAAAAGGTAGTTCTCGGAGATAATACTCATTTTGTACTTTTGTAGTAGAAAAAGAATCTGGCTAGTGCATTATAAATTTTTTCATAGTTGAAATTGACTTCGCTTCTCCATGTTGGTTCATAGTTCTTCACAATCTTCACAATCAACCTAGCAGATGAGTTCTTCCTCTCCCTTCTGTGGATTGGGCACTCCTAGCAATTGTGTGACCTCCTTAGGTACTCTTGTATGATAGACGTCGAGTTGTGCAACCCATATGGCAGCGAGCTGGGAATTTGATGAATGTCTTTGAGTTGGAGACGGTGTTGAAGCTCTTCTTAGAGTCAGTCTCACAATCCTCTTCTCCTTGATCACGGTTTGACTTCTTCTCGGTCTTGCAAATGATCTTCAAGTCCTTATCTAATTCGGCCTCAGAAGCTTCTTCTTCGTGACCCTGGGTCGAGTGCTTGAAGGAGTTGTAGCCGAAAATAGTCTTCGAATCCTTCTCCGAATCAGGTTTGAAATTTCTTGCTTCCTGATGCGGATCCGAAGTTGAGAGTCTCGCTAATTTTTTGGTGAGTTTTGATTCTTCCATGTCATTGATCCTAATGTCGCCTGGTCTTGATTGCTTGGCTAGATGGCTTTGGAGCTTGCCTTCACTGTTTACCTCACAAATCCATGAACTAAAGAAGAAGGTTATTCTAGTCAAGAAACTCATGTCGAAGGTGGGGTCCACCACACTCTCGGTGTATAATCCGCTGAAAGCCCCTACCTGGCACGCCAGCTTTCAATGTTTTATCACCGATAGCCCACCACCGGGGTACTCGGGAGGGTGTTTTTGTTCGGAGGAGCTTAGCGGACTGTGGAACTCAGCGGTTGTGACAACAATCTTGATGAGACTGACGATTTTATACTAGTTTGGGCCCTCGACTTGCGTCGAGTAAAGACCTTTATGTCTAGTTGGCGCACTAGTAGAGATTTGACCTACCATGATGAAAATTCTTATGATGATTCTGTTATGGTCACCGAAGAGTGGTTTCCATGATGTTTCGGTCATTGAATTGTGTGATGATTTTGTTTTCTGTGACGTATTTCAGAAAGGTCATGGGAATGGTCATGAAAACCCTGACAGAATCATCACAGAGGCGTTTGCAGCACTGTTCATCACTGGATTGTGACATTTTAACATATATTCTCAAGTTGTACACACTTCATCACTGAAACCATTTGGCTATGGGAGCCGACGCCGTTTGCCTATAGGAGAGCCGCCTTCACTCATACTTCACTAGTACCCCCATCCGCCGTTAGTCGTCGGACTCAGCCGGACACTTCTCTGTCCGACGTTATGGGACCCGCCGTTACTCATCCGTTCCGAATGGGTGCTGTTCTACCATAATTCACTGACCGACATGTGGGACCTCTGCCTACCAAGGAAACCTTGAGGCCACCACTCTTCGACGACTGACATGTGGGACCCGTCTGGTATCGTACTCCATCGGACGTGTGGGATCAGCGTGTCAGTTAGAAGGGACCCGCCACATGGGACCCAGCCCACCATCCTTCGATGACTGACATATGGGACCTATCTGGGACCGTTTTCCATCCGACGTGTGGGATCACCGTGTCAGTTAGATGGGACCCAGCCCACCACCCTTTGACGACTAACATGTGGGACCCCTGTCTAAGACCGTTCTCCATCCGGTGTGGGATTGGCGTGTCAGTTAGATGGGACCTAGCCCACCACCCTTCATTGAATGACATGTGGGACCCCATCTAGGACCGTTTTCCATCTGACGTGTGGGATCAGCGTGTCAGTTAGATGGGACCCAGCCCACCATCCTTCATCGAATGCCATGTCAGACTCCGTCTGGGACCATTTTCCATCCGACGTGTGGGATCAGCGTGTCAGTTAGATGGGACCCAGCCCACCACACTTCATCGACTGCATGTGGGA
>CM041641.1:21370085-21472599 GCA_023333625.1 Bothriochloa decipiens | reverse complement strand
AGTTAGATGGGACCCAGCCCACCACACTTCATCGACTGCATGTGGGACCCGTCTGGGACTGTTCTCCATCCGACGTGTGGGATCAGCGTGTCAGTTGGATGGGACCTGCCATAGGGGACCCATCTCCGTTCATGTGGGGTCAACCTTCATCTACTGACATGTGGGACCTGGCTAGGACTATTTCCATCGGACGTGTGGACCAGAGCGTGGGACCGCCCTTCTCTGACAGAGATGTGGGACCACCCTTCTTCGACCGATGTTGAATTCCCCAAAAACATTGAGTTCTCTAGGATTTGAACCTGGGACCTGGCACTAAAGACGTGAAGGTCTTTGCCACTATGCTAAGCGGCTGTGTGTGTGCTCTCGTCCCCTTGGAGCCTTTATATATTATAATCTAAGTACATTTTATGTTCTCTTACATATGTATATATATGGGACCCTGAAAGTGGATAAGTATCTGCCCGTTGGACTTGCGGCGGAGTCAGAGGCGGTAGCGGAGGATCCCCAGTGTGCTGTGGTGGCTCCGACATCCATTTGGAGGCAGGCGGTGGGGCTTTGCCGGTGGAGCACGGCGGCATTAGTGTCCGCGTCGCTTGTGTGCCACGGTGGAGGCATCAGATCTGGTCCGCGTCGCTTGTGTGCTGTGGCAGAGGCGTCAGATCCAATTCGTAGGTCTCCTTTTTACTGTCCGTTTCTTCATTTCTATTTTGTCTCAATGTGGATCTACTATAGGACTTGGGGATTTCACTTAGATATATAACCTTTGATGCATACCTCCATATCCCTTAATTTTAGACAGATGCGGGACGGGGAATGGATCTGGTAGTCCCTGTAGCACATGGCTATTGGATTTGTTAGGCGGCAGCAAATCAGTGCCACTAATCTTTGAGCTGCACTTGTTGCTACGCATGCTGCAGATTTGAGATGCAACCCTGCTATGCTATGTTCCGCGGCCGTATGTGAGGGGTTTATGTGAGGGGTTTTTCGCAGCTGGGCTGACTGCCATGACCAAGTTCATGGGTTCTTTGGTGCTTCATATAAAAAATACAACTCCTATGAAGATGCAGTTGCTGCCTTCAACTCAATAGCAAACAACTCTAATCCACCCTTGGCTGTTGATGATGACATCTATCATCAAAACCCAATACCTGCTCCACCCTCTTTCTCCTTCAAAAATGTTGTAATAGTCGTTGTGGTTATCTATGTCTGTAACATATGGAAGAAGCTGAGCTCATGTACTGTGACTTGATTTAGCTGAATTTGTAATGGTATTGTAAGTGTGATGGTTAGACATGATTTAGCTAAAATTGTAATGGTTACGGCTCCATTAACTGCTATCCTAGTTTTTGTTATATATCTATGTGCTACTATTGAAAATTTTGACGAGCTCATACCATGGAAAATGTTAATGGCTGTTAAAGCTGCTTTTCTTCAGATATACATGCACAATAGCATTTCAACCACATGGTTCCTTGATCCATTCTGCATAACGATGCGGCGAGATTTGCTCCTCGCTGCAATGTGGAAGCCAGCAGGTAGGCGAATGATGTTTTTTATCGGTGCACAATGATTGATATGACAATCAAAATTAACAAACCCATTGTTATTTGTCCTATGAGGTTAATTATGTACCGGTCGAACTTTCTACATTAGCAGATATGAACTGCCAGGAGACAACACTTGGAACTTGGGATAGTCTGGCCATTTCACTTTTGTGTACCATGGGAAAGTCCGACGCTATCTCTTTTGTGAACCATGGGACAGTCCTTAATTGGGCCGAGTGATAATTGGGCCGTCCCCGCTAGTAAGTGACAGTCATCCACCTCATGTGTAACACGTATAGTGGACATATATGTGATGTTACATCTTGCTCAGGAGCTTCTGGAAGACGACCAGAACCAAGGATGAAGAAAAAAGAAAATGTGTGGAGAATGTGAACCATGACAAGCTGGAAGTGATGTGAGAAACCAGGATTTTTTGCGTGCACCACTTTTTTATGGGAGCATGTAATAAGCTGGTTTGATGTCCTTTGTTTGAACTTGGTTGTGGTGCTAAAACTCCTACCTAGTCTTGTTATACATCTCTAATTTGGGTGGAGAGCGTAGTTGTTGATACTATCATACTCTATCATACGTGTTCAAACATAAAGAGGTCGGACTTTCTTGCGTCCAATAACATTTCCATTAATAAAACTTGCTTACCTTGCACATGATCTATGGTTGAACTTTATATTAAATTAAACTCTATGGTGCCACAACTACAGATTGACCAAAATCGTAACCGTCAGTGAGCACTCAGTAGACTGATTGCTAGGGCTTTCAAAATAGAAGCATTCACACTTTGTCCTACGAGATCAAATGTGCAGTGGTCGGACTTTCTTGTGTTCGCAGTAAAACTCAAGAGCTACGTGTCACCTGTAAAGCTATAGAGTGTGGCGAGACTTGTTGACCATAATAATAAAAATACAATGAAAACTGACATACCCATTATGCTTTGTCCTATGTGATCAATTATGTAGCGGTCGGACGTTCTGGCGTTGGCAGACATGAACTACCAGGAACCAAGACTTGGGACTTGGAAGATCAAGAGATGGGACAGTCCGACCCTTTCTCTTTTCTGTGTCATGGGGAAGTCCGGCCATACCATTTTTGTGTACCACGAGATAGTCCTTATATGGGCCTTGTGATAATTGGGTTGTCCCCGCTCCTAAGGGACAAAGTAATGTGGATATATTGGATATATATCCCCAAAAAATGGGAAAATATTTGCCCATTGGACTTGCGCTGGCTAGGCGGTGGAGCTAGAGGCGGTGGCGGAGGATCCCCGGTGTGCTGTGCTGGCTCCAGTGTCCTTTTGAGGCAGGCGGTGGGGGTTTCCCGGTGGGGTGCGGCGGCATTAGCGTCCATGTCGCTTGTGTGCCGTGGCAGTGGCAGAGGCATCAGATCCGATCCACAGGTCTCCTTTCTCCCCTTTTTACTGTTTGTTTCTTCATTTGGATTTTGCCTCATCATGGATCTACTACAGGACTTGGGGATTTCGCATAGAATGAACACCTTTGATGCATACCGCCATATCCCTTAATTTTAGATAGATGTGGGACGGGGAATGGTACTCGTAGTTGCTGTAGCACATGGCTATTGGATTTGTTAGGAGCCAGCAAATCAGTGCCACTAATCTTTAAGCTACACGTGTGATGGTTAGACTTGATTTAGCTGCTATTCTAGTCCAAGTTGTATGTCTTTGTGCTGCTACTCTAAATTTAGATGACTGTTGGTATTTCTTAACGTATGGAGAGAATCTGCAAGCGTATGAAAGTACCGTTGTAGCCTTCACCTGGAAGTATTCAGGGTATCGTATTTTCCATAGGGAACGGAGGTATTTCTCCTAGCTAGTTCATCCAAGGAACAACACAAGGGTAGAGATAAAAGGGGGTAGAGATGGATTCCTATAGCCTTTAGGGTCCTAAGGATAGCATTCCACTACTTCTACTTGCTCACTTCGGGCACTGGAGTGCACCTGGTCTACCAGGCGATACCGGCGTACGGCTCTACGCCGAACACGGACATGGGGGATTACAAAGGATGGACGAGACAAGGTCACTCCCCGCCGCTACCACCTCAACCGTACATGAACGATGAAAATGAAGGTAGTCTCGAGCCTAAACACCACATCTAAGCTGTCAACTACTACTCTAGCGTGATATCAAGGGTTACCCATCCCCGGGGTCCTTCTACTAGAGCACCCGCCACAAGGACGGACGACGATCCCGTAAGTAAGTATAGGTAAAGCTCAGCTAAACAAAGGAATTTTATCAGACTATAAGAAACACGAACACTTACTTAGCCAAGATCCCATGAAGGAGCCAAGTGCTTGTTCATAGAGGTACAAGCTCGGGGAGACACTGACAAGCCCGGCACTTCCCCACTCTCTTCCCTCACATCTCACTTTCTACTCTAGATAGCTACTAGGCATAGCCCCTTTGGAGTGATGCTCAAGTGTTTGGTGCTCTTCTCCCTTGGAGTGTTGATGTTGAGAGAATGCCTCCTCCCCTTCTTTTATTGCAGCCTGAAGGTGGTTTGAGGGTAGAATGGGAAAAACCAGCAACGCACCGCCCTCCTGGACATTGAATGTACCGCCTTGGAGCGGCTGGGCCCGAACCGCCTCAGGAGTGCGCCGGCCGCCCCAGGTGCACCGGCCGTTGCACCGCTAGGCCCGTTCGGGCCCATCTTCGGTCGGTGGCCTTTGGCTTGGGCCTGGACAGCTGCCACGTTGTGGATTTGCTCGGTTGAGGTGAGTGGACTGGGTTTCTTTCTCTATTTCCTTGGTTTGCTTTTGGGCCAAAATGGGATTGGTGCTTTGTTTTATTCTTCTTTTGGCCCAACTTGGTATGTTTTTATACTTAGCCCTTCAAAACAAGTGAAACACCAAAACTCATGGAAATCATTAGCATAAATCCCTATTCACTAAGTTTGGTGTTGATTTTATGTTCTTATTGGCGGTATAAAATGTGACTTAAGGACCGCCGACAAACTCCCCCACACTTAGCCCTTTGCTCATCCTCGAGTAAAGTTTAGGTCTAAGATGGGTCATCTCCTTGATATATAACATGAATACAAGATATTCCAAGCTTCACCTGCACTTGTGAACTTTGAATTGTCTACCACATTATCTTGGGATTCAAATACCCTTGCACCAGTCAACTCAGAAACTTGGGTTTTTATGAGATTTTTGAAAAAGAAAAGATAGCCTTGCTCCTCAAATGATACTCTCAAGTCACTCATATATGTGTCTGGTTCCTCACCAAGGCATTTGGAAAGTGCCTTCTTTTCATAAACTATCTCTAAAGCTTTTGAGTGGAGTTTTGGGTAGGTATGAAAGTGGGCATACTTGCATCACATATATTACCAAGTCAAAAACCGAACCACACGGAGATACAAGCCATACATTAGATTGAGATGTGCACGTGTGTGGAATGGAAGATGATTCCTAATTCTAAATATTTGGTACTCCATGCATCATGACTCTCTTTATTGGATGGATGATATCTTCAGAGGAATATGGGCTATAGAAGCATTCTATATTATTTTTTTCCTTTTTTAATGGGGCTTTGAACTTTCTTTCCTGTTGTTTATTGCTTGGAATTTTTTTCTTCTCATGCCCCTTGGCATGGATCTTCTTTTTTTCTTCATGCCCCTTGGCATGGTTTTTTCTTCTTTTTTTAAACATAGCCCATATCCTTTATTTGGCATATGAAGAATTTTTGGATGGAGAGATGTCATGATGAAAATACAAGGAGTAATTTTCTGAATAAGGAATGCGAGGCTCTCAGGGTAAGAGCCGGCATTTTTATTTGGTGGAAATGGTGCACAACTCTCAGTGTGGGAGTTGGCAAATTTTTGGTGGATGGAAAATGCATGTTGTGCGCAACTCTCAGGGTGAGAGTCGGCTTTATTTGGTGGGTGCAAGTGAATCTCAATCATGGGTGCATGATAATCTCACATAGGTCACAACAATTTGACCAAACTCAATGATATGACAAGTAGCATATGACTAAAGGTTTGTATGAATGAATCATGTCATATGGCCTTGGTAGGAATTCATTATCATTGAGGAGCATGCTATTGTGTTTTGATTTTATAAAATAAATCCCAAGTCCATCATATAAAGAGCAAGGTTCAAATCATCCAGCTATATCACATATTCCAATTACTTAGACAACATGAGGTCCCTATGATAGTTGTTCACAAGTTATAGGAATATTGGCGAGGAATAAGGAGTATGCAAATTTTATCAAAGGATAGCATGGAGATGTTGTGCCAAAAAGTTTTGACTTTTTAATTTATCAATTTAAACTTCAAAACATCAGAGATGTGAGGGTAGAGTTGCACAAACCACCGTTGAAGATGAAGGAGTTGATGGAAGTCATGTGTCTTTGTCCTTCTTGCATGATGATTCACTTGGTGTCATGCAACAAGTACAGGAGATCTCGAGTGTGTTTTACTTGTGCTCGAGGGATCTCCCTCACACTTGTTCTTGTACCTATTTTTATTTTTAACAAGAGGAAAGGAAAACAAGCACGGGCTCTACCAGGTTGAAACCTGGGGAGCTTAAATTTTATTGGTATGATTTTATTTATTTATTTATGTTTTTTATTCAACCAACTCATAACTCAGGCAAGGCTAGGATAAAAGATGCAAAATAGAACAGGCCTTATCTCGTCTCCATATAAGATTACTTCTATTGTTATGTCAACAACTCAAAGTTCATTGATCAAATTTCAACTCCATGTCAAGTTCTGATCAAAGAAGGCCATTTTAACCTAAGCACCATGCTTAATTTAAAAGGACCTATGGATGTACCAATCAAATACACCCAAACCAAGGCAGGTAACAAGAACAAGAGAAAACATGCTTTTTGTCGGTGTTTCGACCCTGGCGGTCAACACCAACAAGTAAATTCATAATTGCGTGCTCCCTAATCTGGTGGGTGATGCAAGAAGGACACGGCGATTTATCCTGGTTCGGGCAAAGAAGGCCCTACGTCCAGCGGGGGATAGTTCATGTTATCTTGCACTGAAGTGCTAGTACAGTGGTGAATACAAGCAGGTGTGAGAAGTGTGAGCAGGAGCTTGAGCGTTTCGGGCGCTTAGCTCTCTACTTCACACTGTCTCACGGTGTTATTCTGTGATCTAAAGCCTTAGCGTATGATGCCCTGGACCTCTTTTAGCTAAAGTCCTAGCGCCTCCTTTTATAGGCGAAGGAGGGGCACAGGAGTACATGTTGAGCAGGAGCTTGAGCGTTTCGGGCGCTTAGCTCTCTACTTCACACTGTCTCACGGTGTTATTTTGTGATCTAAAGCCTTAGCGTATGATGCCCTGGACCTCTTTTAGCTAAAGTCCTAGCGCCTCCTTTTATAGGCGAAGGAGGGGCACAGGAGTACATGTTTTCAGGGCTAACATGGTTGGTGACGTATGACACTGATGCCGATCATGTCGGTGCCGCTATAGAGGTGTACGTCTGCATGGGAGGCCCTGCAGCCATCACGTCGAGGAGTTGTTGAAGTGTTGACCGGAGTTGTTGAAGTCCCGCTCGAGGGTCAGCATGATAGAGCCGAGGGGCGACGGTCGAGGCCTTAAGTCGAGTCGAGGGGGTCAAGTCGAGGGGGTCGAGGTCCATCGGATAAGGCCGAATCCCGGGAAATGAGGGGAATGTGTTGACTTACACGTCTCGAGGGGATGCCGGACAGGGCACAGTGCTCGGTATGGCGTAACAGGGAGGTACCATCCATGGGATTCTAGGGTATGGGTGGTAAAAGCACGATTCAACTGCCATACTCGCAACTGTTATTGTAACTATGACCATACGGTTAGGCGGGAGCAGGTATAATGCATTGAATGTGCCTAGATCCGTACAGGGAGTAGGTAGCCAAGGGGTATATTGTGCTCGAGGGCTGCCTATTTGCATGGGCAAAGTTTCATCCTCGAGGGTGGGCTTGTTCGCTCGGGTGAAGTTCCATCGTCGAGGGGTCACCCGAATCATACCCTCGAGCGTACAGTTCCGGTCCGCATGGTAGCCCGTCGAGGAGGCTGTGGCTTTGGGCTGTCAATGCCCGTTCGTGGGCCGGCCTAGTATGCCTTAGCCTGTGGGGTTTTGAGTGATAATGAGGGACGTTGTTGGAGGGTTTTTGTTGCTGATTTCAGGGATTAGTTCGGTTAATCGAGGGTTTGGGGTACCCCTTTCCCACGTACTTGACAGTAGCCCCCGAGCCTCTACGTGAGTGGTGGCACTCGGGCAGGGGGTCAGGAGTCAGGAGCGAGGTGTGACTCAGATTTTTCTGTGGGGGGCACGCGAGCGTTCCCCGCGGGGGTAGCCCCCGAAGCCTCGGAGGAGTTGGAAGACTCCTTTGAGAGCTTTATTTGTCTTTGGTCAAGGGGTACTCGTCCAGTCGGGTACGGACCTGAGCTAGAGTCGTGGTGCTTTACCGAGGGGTATGTCGGAACGTCAAGCCCCCGGGGGCTTTTCGACCCTCTTTCGTCAAGGGGTGCCGGGCATGGTCGAGCCCCTGAGCCTCGTGCAGCTGAGGTGTTGCCGGCCTCGGCGTTCATCTCATGAGTCCTTTTGATCGGACGTGAGGCAAGAAGCGTCAGACTACCCTCGATAGGGTGAGCCTCGAAGTTCTCAGTGAGTTGGTAATGGGAAAATCCATGTGAGAGCCATTCCTCATTCGATAGAGGTCAGCTGGTGGCCTAGAGGTGGTCTCATTAAAGCAAAACGCATGGACCTATGGATACCGATTCCATTCAATAGGTCTCGATGGCTCGATGCCTCCCTTCGGGGGGATTCCATAAAAATCCATAGCATTTTTCCTTGGATATGTCCAAAGTGGTCTTGAGAGTTTGTTCTCGAGCAAGGCCTCATGTTGGCTCCCCCTTGGTCACCCATGACTCAGGTGCTCGAGGGCAGCTGTCGAACCCTGGTCGAGGGCCAGCCTTCGCTCCCTCGAGGCTTAGTTGTGGGGCCGGAGCCCATTTACCTTCTCCTGGAGGAATCCGTCGGTGAGTAACATTTATTTTTCTTACCGTTGGATGCGTCTTTTGAGGAGGAGGCTTAAACGGTGTAGTGGTGGAGATCGTGGTGGGCCTGAGCAGCAGCTAATTGCCTGAGGTGTGATGCATGTATCCGGCCGAGAATCGAGAGGGAACGGTTAGGTAAACGCATTAATTACGGGGAGTTACTTTTTCTGCCGCCGAATTCTGCCCGTTGCTCCTCCTGGGTATAAAACCAGGGGGACAGGTATTGTTCGCCCCTACCTTTGCCATCCTACCTTCACCACCACTAGTGCTCCCGAGTTCTTGCTTTCCTAAGCTCGACGGTAGGAACTTAGAGCAAGAAATCACGATTGGGAACCTTCCCGGTCGCCCGTCCGCCGAGGAGATTCACGTCGTCGCCGCTGCTGCCACGTCCACTGAACAGATCTGTGCCACCGCCGCTGCCATGGCCCCCATCCTCCTGCCTGCCAAACCCTGGCGCCCATCGACCGTAATGTGGCAGAGGTTGGACGAGCTGGGGGAGAGGGACTTCTCCGCCCCGTCACTGATCCGACTCGGCCAGAGTGGATCGTGCCGTCGAGGAGCCACCTAGAGCCAAACCTGCCGGAGGGCTACATGGTGAGCTTCCTCAAGTATGACTGGCACGGGCTCGGAGTGCCCCCGAGTGAGTTTCTGTGAGGGCTGACGAACTTCTACGGCATCGAGATCCAACACTTCTCCCCCAACGCCATCTCCAATGCCGCCATCTTCGTGGCTGTCTGCGAGGGCTACTTAGGGATGGCACCACATTGGGAGCTCTGGCTCCATCTCTACAAGGGGGAGTGGTTCGCTGCTCCAGTGGAACCAGGCATGAGGCGGATTGTCAGAGTGGGCTGCCTCAACTTCGTGTTGAAGACAAGAAAGTTAGAGGTGCCGCACGAGTACATCCCCACCGGGTTGATGTCCAACCACTCCCAGTGGGACGAGCAATGGTTCTACCTCCGCAATGACGAAGGCTACCTTCCGCCGTACACCGGGCGGCTCATCATCGAGCGGCCATTCCACTGGCCACACGGTGTGACGGGGATCTTCAACGTTGACTTTGACCCCTCACTGCCGCGAAGAGGACCCTTCAAGAGGTAGGCCTGATGGCAGGTGTGGTGGTCTCGGCCTTCCACAGTCGACGGGTGCTCCCCTTGATGGAGCGCCCGTTGCGGTTGGACGAGATGCTCCCCGCGGTGGCGCCTGAGGTGCTCGAGAGGTGCTGGATGTCCAGCGAGGAGTTGTCCACCGTGGAGATTATCATGCGGGTGAAGGGGATGGTTGCGGGCTCATTTAGGGCAGAGGATGTCCACCACCTCCCCATGCGGCCGGAGGAGGGGTACCTCAACCTGGTGAGTGCCTTGACCCATGCCTTTCATCCCTTTTTTCCTTACTCTTATCCTTGTGACTGAGTGCTTTCATGCAGGGGGGAATTGACTACTGGAGATCGAGGCCCTCGTTGAGGGAGGATACTCCCAATCGTTAGGTGAGATGTTTTGATGCCTAGTAGGAAAAGAGGCGCAAGGATGAGGAGAAGAAGAAAAAGGAAGAAGCTTCAGGAGCACGAAAAGCATGAGAAGCGTCATGCGCAGCAGAGGCGCGACGGGCTCCTGGAGGAGGAGTCTCCCTCAGAGGATGAGGGAGATGAAGATGACGATGATGTCGATGTCGAGGGGGTGGCAGGACATCTCGAGCTCCTTCTGTCTAGTCCCTTCCATACTGATCATTTTCTGGTGTAGGAGGACGAGCTAGAGCAGTGTGCCCCTCAGCCGGCGACGTCGGCCTTGAAGCGTCGGCAAGGGAAAAGGTCAGCCGACCCCTTAACTCAGGGGGGTTCATCCTTGTTCCATCGTACTCATAGCAGGACCCCGCCCACTTTGACCTGGGAAACACGGTCCTGGTCATCGGTGCGGGTGGAGCAGAGTCGTGTTGCTGCAGGGTCGAGCGACTCAGGGACCGTGACGGGCGGCGAATCCAAGGTTGGGAAAACGCAGGAGGGAGGGAGCACCTCCTTGATGTCGATGTCCGTGGTACCCAAGCTCGGCCTGGCGCCAGGGAGCGGAGCCCCGACGTCAGGAGCTCCTGACCTGAGCTAGCCCGAAGTCTTCGTTTCCACGCTCGAGGTGGGAGCCCCCGAGGGTCACGAGCCAGGGATGGAGGTAGCCCTCATCGACCTCAAGGGTGAGGAGGCCATCGCCCCTCCCCCTCGATGAGAGAGCAGAAGCCGTGGCCGATGGGGCTACATGAGCTGGAGGCCCAGCGGAAGCAGGAGCGAGAGGCCCTGTAGGAAGAGAAGCTGCCATAGATGCAGTAGGAGGAGAAGAAGCCACAGGAGTGGCAGGAAGAGGAGCTGACCAGCAGGTGCAGCAGACGCCACCGGGGGACGTGACGCTGCCGGACCTATCAGTGCAGCAGCCGCCCAAGCCGTCAGAGGGGGAGGAGACCTCGGGACTCCCAAAATAGCGGGTGTCTGTGATCACTCTCGATGAGCTGCTGACGGACCAAGAAGCTATGTTGAAAATGTCGATGGTTCTGTGCTTGCCAGGGCGCAGCTCGAGGAGGAGACCGTGGCACTGAGCCTACCAGGAGACGTGTTGATGGTGGACCTGCCGGCACCACAAGATGTGGCGTTGGAGGA
The DNA here is from genome assembly GCA_023333625.1 of Bothriochloa decipiens. NCBI lineage: Eukaryota > Viridiplantae > Streptophyta > Magnoliopsida > Poales > Poaceae > Bothriochloa > Bothriochloa decipiens. The sequence continues at coordinate 21,461,392 of CM041641.1, read as the reverse complement.
AACGAGGGCCTCGACGCCTCCACCGCCTCTGGAGGCACCTGAGCCAGCGTTGAGCCAGCCATCACAACCTCGACCGTGCCATCGAAGGAGCCAGCGATTTCTGGTCCGTAGGCGGAGCAGCCGGAGGAGACGGCGGTTGAGAGTCCTTCTGCTTTTCAACATCAGAAGGAAGGAGAGGATCCCCCCACATGCCAGAGTAGTCATCGTGCTGGCCCGTTGAGGAGGTTGACCTCCGACCCCAGGCTGGGAGATACCAGCACCGCGTCGAAGTTCCCCACCCCGATCGAGTTGGCAGAGAACCACGGTGCCCCACGCAACGTGGCAGATGAGATTGAGTCCTTGGCATGAACCAAGGTCAAGACAGTCCTCCCACATTGGGGCAAGGAGCACATCATGTTCCGGGAGCTTGGCGACTCCAGCACTGCTGGGATCGTGATGGATGACCCGGCGGAGGTCACGCACTGGGAGGACATGGAGCAGTCCCGGGCATGGCTGCCGCACTCCCTGGAGCTGGCCATCGAGCTCATTTGAGGCCTCGACCAGAGTCTCATGGTAAGTCCTTATTTAGATCACATATGGTTTTTTGGATTTTTTCGTATGGATCGCCTTAACCCTTGATTTCCTGTTTCCAGAATGTGCGGAGGTGGTCCCACTGCAAGTCGTACTTCCTCCACAAAATGCATAACAGCCAGGAGGAAGTGCTTCACCAACTCGAGGCCGGCCGATCTACACAGAGCAAGGTGGCCGAGGTCGAGGAGGAGGTGGAGTAGGCCAAGGAGGAGGCCGCCAAGGCTAAGAAGGAGGCCGCTCGGGCGAAGGAGGACGCCGAGGCAGCTCGAGGAAAAGCCACCCAAGTCAAGGAGGAGCTCCGGCGGGCCAAGGACGAGGTCGATGCGGCCAAGTGCGAAGCGAAGAAGGCCAAGAGTGAGGGCACTCGCACCCAAGAGCACATAAAGCTACTCGTGGAGGAGGCTCGAGACTCCGTGGAGTGTATCTACTCGCTCGAGGCCAGTCTGGCTCAAGTCTCCATGGTGCGTGACACCCTCTCTGCCTTGGTCAAGGAGGAGAAGGGTCAAGCCGACAGCTTGGACGCCAAGCTCGAGGCGATGAAGGCTACCCTTCGAGAGAAGGAGCAAGCCATCATCTTGGCTGGTGGCGCCCTTGAGACCCTCCGGTGCGAGAAGATGGACATGACCCGGGCTTTTAAGGAGGCCCAGTGGGAGCGAGACGAGGCTCAGGAGGAGCACGACGCCATGCTGGAGGACCACAGTGCCCTCAAGACCCGCTGTTCCAATAAGTTCCTTGGTGGGCTTTGACTTTTCCTTTCTGTATGTCTTGTTTAACTCTTGTTTTTTCTTTTAGGCCTTGAGGCCGAGCTGCTTTCCACTCAGACCGCCGCCAAGGCACTGCAAGAGAGCCTCACGGCGGAGGAGGCGCTTCTCGGCAGGTTTCGGGTTGCGATCAATAGGATCGGCACCACCTGGGAGGTTGAGCCCATCGAGGAGGCTGGAGAAGACATCCCGGGGGCCGTGCTCGTCGACCGGCTCTACCACCTCGATGCCATTCTTCAGGATCGTGTGCGGGAGGTGCTTCACACTGGCATGAAGTGGGTGCTGGCGGTGGTTTCCTCTGGCTTCATCTTTGACATGGACGTCGTCGCCCAAGGCTTCATCCCTAACATCTCGAAGACCGATGCTGAGAATGAGTAGCGATGCTGAGGGCTAATCCAGGATGCTAAAAGGCCAGGGGAAACGCTAGCGAAGCTGTTCGAGGATGAAGTCCTCCCCCGTGAAGATGAAGGGTACACCGTCGAGGAGACGGTGGAGCGGGCCTGTAGGGAAAACTGGGTGAAGGTGCCTGTGTAAATAAGTTAGTTTTTGTAACTTATATTCAGTGTGGCATCGAGGGCCTTTACACATCTATGCATCTATCGTAATGCATTTGGATATTTTAAGTTCGAGCCTTCTTTGTTTTCTTTTGCCTAGATTTTGCCTTTTTGACTAAGTGTTCAACGCGTGCTCGTATCCCTCGAGGGGGGAGCGAGTGGAGGTACCATAGCCCTAAGGCATAGGAGAGCTCCCGGCTCAACAGCCCTTGACCCTTAGGGAGTTTGAGGCATTTTCTACTTAGTTGTGAAGCGTATCGAGCATAGGGAAGAAGAGACGCTCGAGTTTCGATCACCTGAATTTTGCTTTTTGACTAAGTGTTCGATGCATGCTCGTATCCCTCGAGGCAGAAGTGAGTGGGGGTACTGTAGCCCTGAGGCGTAGGAGAGCCCTAGGCTCGACAGCCCTCGACCCTTAGGGAGTTCGAGGCACTTTCTACTTAGTTGTGACGCAAAAGGAGATGCTCGAATTTTGAAAAATCGTTCGTATTTTTAGGAACTTAGGGGGTTCCCCCTGTTAGCCCTGAGGGAGGCTCGACTCTGGCGAGACAAGGTCGAGGCTACCTCTTGCATGTACAATAATGAGTTTGAACTTATAATCAAAAGTACTTCTTATATTTGTCATGCAAAAATGTATAAAACATGCGAGAATGTACAAGGCCTCGAGGCTCTTAGGGGTAGAAACGATGTAGCTGTTCGATGTTCCATGCATTGGTGAAGGTTTTGCCCTTGTTGTTCACTAGCTTGTATGTTCCGATCTTCGGCACCTCAGCTACGATGTATGGGCCTTCCCATGGTGGAGTCAGCTTATGACGCCCCTTGTTGCTCTGTCATCGGCGTAGGATGAGGTCTCCAACTTGGAAGTCCCTCAAGCGCATGTGCTTGTCGTGGTAGCATCGAAGTTTCTGCTGATACCTCATAGAGTGAATTAGCGTCATGTCTTAAGCCTCCTCGAGCTGGTCAATGGCGTTTGCGAGGGCTTCTTCATTGGTTTGCTCATTGTAGGCCTTTCGTCGAGGGGAACCATACTCGAGATCAATGGGGAGGACGGCCTCGGACCCATAGACCAAGAAGAATGGGGTGAACCCCATGGCTCAACTAAGTGTTATCCTTAAGCTCCATAGGACTGGAGGCAGCTCCGCGGCCCATTTCTTTTCGTGCTTGTTAAGGCAGTTGAAGATCCTCGGCTTGAGGCCCTACAAAATCATCCCATTGGCGCGCTCGACCTGGCCGTTAGTTCGAGGATGAGCAACCTCAGACCAATTTACACAGATGTGATGGCGATCACAGAAATCCAAGAACTTCTTGCCAGTGAACTATGTGCCGTGATGACGTTCGGGACCCCGAAGCGATGGATGATGTCAGTGAAGAACTCGACCGCCCGCTCGGAGCGGATGTTGCCGATAGGCCGGGCCTCGATCCACTTGGTAAACTTGTCCACAACAACGAGTAGGTGCGTGTACCCCTTGGTTGTCCTCTTGAGAGGCCCCATGATATCGAGCCCCCAGACCGCGAACGGCCAGGTGATGGGGATCATCTGTAGGGCGTGAGCTGGGAGTTGCTTTTGCTTGGCGTAGGATTGACACCCCTTGCACGAGCGGACAATGTTGATGGCATCGGAAATGGCGGTTGGCTAGTAGAAACCCTATTGGAAGGCGTTGTCGATGAGGGTCTTCGGTGCTGTGTGGTGGCCGCAAGCCCCGAGTGTATGTCCTTGAGGTGCCTCCTGCCTTCTTCGATAGTGATGCAGCGCTAAAGAATACCTGATGGCTTCGCCTATAGAGTTCCTTGCCATCACCGTAGATGACGTAGGACTTGGCCCATCACGCGATCCGGCGAGCCTCGGTCCGGTCTTCTAGGAGTTCCCCTTGAATGAGGCAGTCGAGGAAAGGGACTTGCCAATCCAGAGGTGGGCTCGATGGAGGAGGCATCCCCTCGATCTCCATGACCTTGGCCCCGGTCGAGGGGGCCTCGGTTGAGGCCATGGGGCTGAGTGTCAAGGGTGTGGTGCCAGCCCCCCAGCCCAAGTCAACGGAGGGCTCGAAGAGGTCTCTCAAGAATACATCCAGAGGGACAGTACCTCGAGTTGATGCAATCTTTGAGAGCTTTTCCATAGCTTCGTTGTAGTGTCGAGAAATATGATTGAGCTCGAGGCCATGGAACTTGTCTTCCAGTTTGTGCACTTCATTGCAGTAGGCTTCCATCTTGGCGTCGTGGCAGCTCGAGGACTTCATCACTTGGTCGATGATGAGTTGCGAGTCACCTCGAACGTTAAGGCATCGGACCCTGAGTTCGAGGGCGATACGCAACCCATTGACAAGAGCCTCATACTCCACGACGTTATTAGAAGTGGCAAAGTGGATGCGAATGATGTAGCGCATGTGGACTCTGAGGAGTGAGATGAAGAGCAAGCCTGCGCCTGCTCCTGTCCTCATGAGTGACCTGTCAAAGTACATTGTCCATAGCTTGGCTTGGATTTGAACTAGCGACAACTGGGTGTCAGTCCACTCAGCGATGAAATTTGCCAGCACCTAAGATTTGATGGCCTTCCATGGCGCGTTGTTGATGGTCTGGCCCATGAGCTCGATTGACCACATAGCAATCCTTCTAGCAGCCTACCGGTTTTGGATGATCTCCCCCAAGGGGAAAGAAGACACCACGGTAACCGGGTAGCTGAGGAAGTAATGCTGGAGCTTGCCACACGCAAGGACGATGGCGTAGAGTAGCTTTTGCACCTGCGGGTAGTGGATCTTGGTTTCCAAAAGCACTTCACTAATGAAGTAAACTGACCATTGGATGGGCAAGGAGTGCCCTTCCTCTTGCCTCTCGACCACTATGGCCATGCTGACCACCTGAGTGGTCGCGGTGACATAGAGGAGGAGGGGCTCCGGGGGTTCAGTCAATGTCACTGGTCAAGGAGGGATGAGGATTGGGGCAGAGGTCAGCATGCTCTTGAGTTTGTCGAGGGCCTCCTCGGCCTCTGCGGTCCATGTGAAGCGTTCGAATTTGTCAGGGGTAGGGCCTTTTCCCCCAAACGTGAGATGAAACGGCTGAGAGCCGTGAGGCAGCCTGTGACCTTCTGTATGCCCTTGAGATCTCGAATCAGCCCCATTCATGTGATGGCTGCGACCTTCTCTGGGTTGGCCTCGATCCCGTGCTACGAGATGATGTATCCGAGGAGCATGCCCTGAGGCACTCTAAAGACACATTTCTCGGGGTTGAGTTTTATATTCTTGGCTCGAAGGCACCTGAATGCGATTTTGAGGTCATGGATGAGGTTGTCAACTTTTTTGGATTTGACCACGAGGTCATAGACATAGGCCTCAATCGTGTTGCCTATGTGTTTGCCGAAGACATGGAGCATGCATCGCTGATATGTTGCCCCGGTGTTTTGAAGGCCGAAGGGCATGGTGACGTAGCAATACATGCCGAAAGGTGTGATGAAGGAAGTTGTGAGCTGGTCGAACTCCTTCATCTTGATTTGGTGGTTGCCGGAATAAGCATCAAGGAATGAGAGGGTTTCACATCCCGCGGTAGAGTCAACAATTTGATCAATGCGTGGTAAAGGAAATGGAACTTTGGGACATGCTTTGTTTAAACTAGTATAGTCAATACACATCCACATTTTTCCATTCTTTTTCTTAACTAACATGGGATTAGCTAACCATTCGGGGTGGTGAACCTCCTTGATGAATCCAGCCACCAAAAGCTGGTGTACTTCCTCGCCGATGATCCTGCACTTCTCCTCATCAAAGTGGCGCAGGCGTTGCTTCACCGGTCTGGACCCAGCTCAGATCTCCAAGGCGTGCTCGACGACTTCCCTCGGTATGCCCTGCATATCTGAAGGACTCCACACAAACATATCGGCATTTGCGCGGATAAAGTCGACGAGCACTGCTTCCTATTTGCTCTTGAGGTCGGCACTGATCGTCAGCACCTTCTCACCAGAGCAGCTCAGGTCGAGGGGGACTTTCTTGGTGTCTTGTGCAGGCTCAAAGCTGCCAGCGTGACACTTGTGGTCGAGCACCTCGTCAGCGAGGCGCTCGAGGGTCGAGGCTATCATTGCGCTTTGCTTGATGGCCTCTCCGTACTCGATGCATTCGACGTCACAGTCGTACGCGTGCTTGTAGGAGGAGCCGATGGTGATGACGCCTTTGGGTCCTGGCATCTTGAGCTTGAGGTAGGTGTAGTTCAGGATCGCCATGAATTGCGTGTAGCCCGGTTGGCTGATGATGGCACGATAAGTTCCATGAAACCCGACCACCTCGAAGGTGAGGGTCTCTTTCCTGAAGTTGGCGGGTGTGCCAAAGCAGACGGGAAGGTTGATGCGGCCGACGGGAAGAGCCTTCTTCCCTGGTATGACACCATGGAAGCCCCCGGCGCTGGGTTGGAGTTGGCACCTCTTGACCCGTAGGAGGTTGAGGGTCTCGAGGTAGATGATGTTCAGGCTGCTGTCACCATCCGTGAGGACCTTCGAGAGGCGAGTGTTGATGATGATCGGGTCGACGACGAGCGGATAGGCCCCAGGGTTGGGGACGCGATCCGGGTGGTCATCGCGGTTTCACGTGATGGGCGCATCAGACTAGTCGAGGTAGTGGGGTGTCATGACTCAGACGGAGAAGACCTCTCGATGCTCCCTCTTGCACTGTTGAGGCATGAGCTGGGTCGAGGGGCCTTCGTAGATCATGTAGCAGTCATAGACTTTAGGGAATCTTCCGTCTTCCCCATTGTCTACCTCATTGCCGCCCTGGTCTTTCTTATCGTCACCCTTCTTGATGCCTAGTTTCTTGAAGTGCTTTTGAAGCATGCGGTAGTCCCTGAGCTTGTGTTTTGCCCCATCCTTGTGATAAGGGCAGGGCTCCTCGAGCATCTTGTCGAAGATGGCCCCCTCGGGGGGACCCTGACGTTTTTTGCGCTCGGCTGTTGCGACGAGATTGTCATCTGCAGCCTCACGCTTGCCTTGCTAATTCTTCTTCTTCTTGTTCTTCTTCGATCCTTTGCTTGAACCCCTGGCATCAGCTGCCGGTGCCTTTCCCTTGTCCTTCTCATCACCAAAGAAGGCTCCGACTACCTCCTCGCCAGACGCATAGTTGGCAACCACATCCATGAGCTCGTTGATGGTGTCAGGGTAGTTATGCCCCAACTCGTGAACTAGGTCCTTGCAAGTCGTACCTGTAACAAATGCAAGAATGACGTCGAGATCAGAGATGTGGGGGAGTTCGATGCGGAGCTTGGAGAAATGTCAAGCAAAGTCATGAAGAGACTCCCCTGGTTTTTGCTTGTAGTTGTGCAGTTCCTAGGAGTTTCTAGGACGCACGTAAGTACCCTTAAAGTTCCCCTCAAAGATCCAGACCAGGTTGACCCAGTCGTGAATCTAATCAAGGGGAAGCTCCTCGAGCCACCTACGCGTGGTGTCAGATAGGAATAGGGGAAGGTGATGTATGATCGCGTGATCATCACATGCCCTGGCCGCCTGACAGGCCAGTCAAAAATCGGCTAGCCAGAGCTCGGGCTTGGTTTTGCTGTTGTACTTGACGATGCTTGTGGGGGGTCGAAACTTGTCGGGCAGCTGGGCATTGCGAATTGTCCTGCTAAAGATCGGGGACCCGGTGGCTCTGGGGCCCGTCGGTCTTCATCGCTGTCGTAACACGCCCCACGATGGGTGCTGTACCCTTGATCCTCAGCGTCCCTGTGTTTGCGCTTACAATCTTGGGTTGGTGTCTTCTTCGCTCGGGGGGCCGCCTCTTGATCGACCGAATCCTCCCTTTCGGGCCAGGAGGGCTCAACCTGTGGTTTGGAAGCTGCCCCTCGACGCCTCGAGGCTGAGCTCTCGACTTGTTGAACAGTAGCAACTTGGAGGAGACCCTTGATCTCATGTTGTATCCATCGAGCTTGCGAGTTGGATGGTGCGGGCATATTGCGAAGAAGCATAACCGCTGCGACAATGTCCTGGCTTGCTCGAGGGTAATGGTTGATGTGATGTTTGGGTGCCCAGCCCTCGTTGATCTGCCGATTGACATCTCGGGCCCTGGCTCAGGCTCTACCACCAGATGGTGGACGCTCCTACTCGAGGGTTCGCTTGAGTTGGTGCAGTTGTTCCCGGTCGTCACTGAGTTTAGCCTGCAACTCCCGAAATTATGCCAGTTGTGCATCCTACTCATCAGGACAGGGGCACGCCTCTTGGGGTGCGACTGGTCATCGATCCTCTATTCTGGGGAGAGCCCCTCCTGCTGCAGCGGCAGCCGCATCGGCCATCGGATCGATGGTGTCCTGATTGGATGTGATGTCATCGTCGATGTGGAGACACTCATGGGTAGGGTCCCAATGGTCAGAGCCAGAGTTGGGGTTACCGCAGTAGAAGACAGGGAATTGTCCCCGCGCCTCATCCTGTAGCTGGTGTCGGAGTGTGCCGACAGTGTACCTCCAAGGGCCGGGCGCTCTCGCGAAGCCCAAGTCCTCGGAGGCTGGCATGACTGTCGCCACGTCCATCATTGCACGAAGGAGGGTGCCTGGGCGGTCCTCTATCGTGCTCATGTTGGTGCGGGTCGAGGTCGAGAACATCCTTGCGGCATTGTTGAGACCGAACAGGAACCGACGACGACGCTCAAATAGCTCGTGCGAAAGTAGGCTCGATAGGCGTATTGCGAAGGTGAAGTTGGGGTTGCCATGGAGCCCTGCCAGTCCGCCCTCTACTCCTGAACTCGGGTCAGATAATCCCCCAACATGGGGCTCCTCATCACTGATCGGGAGCGAGGGGAATTCGGCGGACGCCAACCTCGATGCCGGTAGATGACGATGACGACATTGATCGCGCCTCCTTCTGGTGACGGCAGCATGGTGGTGAGACCGACGAGTGGCCCCCCTGAGCATGGGGCACACTGCTACCTCCGCTTGGGTCACTGATCGAGAGCAGGGTCATGTCATAGTCCTGACCGAGAAGCATGAACTCCAGGCTCCCAAACCAGATCACCGTAGCATGCAAAAGTGGTGAAACAAAGTTTCCCATCTAGAAAAATGGCGGGAAATCATTGGTAACACACAGGACCCCTACTTGGCGCACCAACTGTTAGTGTTTCAACCGCAGGGGTTAACACCAATGAGTAAATTTGTAATTGCATGCTCCCTAATCTTGTCGGTGTTTTGACCTTCGGGGGTTAAAACCAAAGAGTAATATTCATAATTGCGTGCTCCCTTAATCTGGTGGGTGATGTAAGAAGGACACGGCGATTTATCCTGGTTCGGGCAAAGAAGGCCCTACGTCCAACGGGGGAGGATGATTCGTGTTATCGTGCACTGAAGTGCTAGTACAGGGGAAAATACAAGCAGGTGTGAGGAGCGCGTGGTGTGTAACACCTCTGGTGTTATATTAACTAAAACCTGCCATGTCATCATATGCATTGCAAAGCATTCATGGTTAAGTCAACTTTAATGTGCATCAACTAAAATAAGTTTACATTTCATAGGTTGATTGAGTTTCTGGAGTGACTTGTCACATGAAATGATAAAATCCTATTTTCGAATGTCATCGTAAATGCTTAGTTTATACTCTATGTACTTGAGGTGTAAACTGTGTTTACACTAGTATCAAGCATAGTGTATAAGTCTAAGTCCAACCCTAAAAATGATTTCCATATTTGAAATTAAATTTGGATTTCCAAACTTATTTCTAAACCTGGCTATCCAAGTTTAAATTCAAATAGGAAATACTATAAAAGGTTTTTCACAAGCCAATTTAGTCAACCAAGGGTGTCATTGGGTCAATGACCTAAAAATGTCCTTGGATGATGTTTGTGATCATTAATAACCAACCAATTAAATTAGAAACCAAATTGAGTTTAAATTCTATTTCAAAAACCCTTTATTTCCAACCCTAGTTTTATCCCCTTTTCTCTAATTCAAAATCTATAAGGAAATTGGAGATACTCTAAAAAGACAGTTTGTAGATCTTGACAGGAGCTACAAAGTTGGTATACAAAGTTTTTCAAGTTTCCAAAAGGAATTTCAAATTAATTTGAAAATACAGTTTCTAGCATTTATCTCCTTTTGAATTTAAAACCATAATTTAAAAATTATGCATAATTTGAGGAAACTTGGTACATGAAAAATATTTGGTTTGACAAACTCAACATTTCATAGTTTTGAAGATTCTTAAGTTTTATTGAAAAATCAAAAGTAATTTTAAATACTTGTTTTTAGGGTTTAATTTCCTTTTCAAATCTGAATTCAAATTTTAAAATCTAAACAGAATTTGAAGATGCCCATTAAAGGAAAAGTGTAGCTCTTGAAAAGTTATGCAAATGATATTTTTGGAGATTTTCAAGTTCTTATACAAATTTTGGAGTAATTTGTATTTTAAACCCAGTGGCAATTCTGTAAATAACTTGAACAGCACCTAACCCTATCGGCGAACGCCATGGCCGGCTTCGCATCGCGCGCCGCCGTCCACCGCCGCGCCTTCCCGGCCGCCCGAGCGTTTTCGGATGCGAGAAACTTCACCGTCGCCGTGTCACTTGCTCCTTTATCGCCCCGAGCTATAAATACCGACCGAACGTAGCCGTTCTTTTCCTTTCTTCCTCCCGCCACCGCCGCCGACGACCTCGCTCCGCCGTCGAAATTCGCTGTCGACGCTCAACCTCTGTCCAATTGCTCTCGCCCAAAGTTCCACAACTTCCTCACGGTCCTTTTGGGCCAGTCCGTGCTTTCTTTCATCGCCCGAGCTGCCTGCACGCAGTCTTCTTTCCCCGCGGCCGGTCAGTCGCGCCGCCGCCGCCATTTCCGTCGTTTGCCGTCGCCGGAGGTGAAAATATTTTACCTTCGACCCTTTTATCGTGCTCTCCGTGTTATCCTGCGTCTGATGCGTACCTTGGTTTGGGCAGCGCATTACCGGAGGTCGCCGTAACATCGTCGTGCCATCGGAGCGCCGCCGCCGCCATCACCGCCGTCGACCACAGCAACCCAGCCACTCCGGACCTCCTTTAACGTGCGCATCAGCGCCGTGGTGAGCTCCTGCGTCTATTCGTGTTATCAATTTCATCCATCTCGCATCGGGAGTTGTTGTAGTGCAGTTCGAAGTCGTCGGAGTCCTGCTCGAGGGCTCGGCCGACGAGTCGAGGGGGTGACGGTCGAGGTGCGGACTCGAATCGAGGGGTCGAGTCGAAGGGTGCACTGTTCTCGAGGGTATTCGAGGGTTGCACTGTTCTCGAAGGGTCGAGTCGAGGAATCGAGTCGAGGGATCGAGTCGAGGAATCGAGTCGAGGAATCGAGTCGAGGGATCGAATCGAGGGATCAAGTCGAGGGGTCGAGTCGAGGAACCGAGTCGAGGGGAGGCTCGTTCGTCGGGCAGAGTTCCGTACTCGAGGAGAGGCTCGTTCGTCGGGCGGAGTTCCGTCCTCGAGGGGAGGTTCGTTCGCTGGGGGAAGTTTCGTCTTCGAGGCTGGTCCATTCGCTCGAGCGAAGTTCAGTCTTCGAAGGGATGCCCGAATTGTACCCTCGAATGTACAGTACCTAACCGACCGATAGCTCCTCGAGCAGGCCTTAGCTTCGAACCGCCATAGCCCGTCCGTGAGTTAGCCGGGCATATCTTAGCCTGCGGGACCTCGAGCGTCGATAGCCAGCTCGAGGCATCGCCGGTCAACCCCGGCGGGGTCGGCTGTTGACCCGGAGACACTGTGCCGATTTTCTTTTCTTCTATTTTCAGAAAATGATTTAAATGCTATATTCTTTGAAAATTTATAGTAATTCATATATAGCTCCAAAAATTCTGAAAATTTTTATGAATGTTCTTTATGATATTATCTACCTAGGAAAAATATGAAATGCCAAATTTGATAACTTTAATTTTTATGTCTTTATTTAATGTTTTTAAATAATCAAGTAAACCCTTTAGTTAACCTAATCATTATAGGATTTGATTGACTTTGAGATTGATTGATGATCTTAGGTCATTAACCCTAATGACCTTTGGCACTTTAATTAATTGTTTGCACTTACCTTAATCATGTCATTAGGGCTTAATTAACGTTATTTTATGTGTTTAATTAAATATAAATATGACGCAGATAACCCTAACAAATTATATAAGCGAAGTTTTGTTGATTTGCAACTTTATCGTGAAAGAAAGTTGTACTCAAGCCCTTAATTTGATTATGCACTCATCGAGCATCATGTTTACTCTTCCATCATGTAAAGCATATTAATTATCGAATAGTTTTCGTTAACGGAGAGTTAACGTATCACTCAGATCCGAAGGACGAGCAGATTCAAGAATCGGGAGTTGATTCAGAGTTCGAGAACTTCTACCCCGAACATCAAGGCAAGCCCCGGATGCATCTAAACCCTATTCTATTTATAAATGTTTTACCGCTTCAGCTCTGATATGATGCATTAAGTGATAGGAGTTGAGTGAAAACCCACAAATTTGCATTACCTGTCTTATTTCCTTAATCCTGGTTACCTACTTGAAAGATGAGTAGTAATGCTTAGTCCTGCTTATTTATTTAATTGTTCAGAGGAAAAGAATGAAAAAGATGAGATTGGCTTTATTGTTGTAATCTTGATAATAGTAATAAATCGAGTCCGGACGGCGAACTTGCACTGGGAATGGAGTCCCTCTGTAGTGTTCTCGTCTGTTGATGCCCTAGGTCCCGTGCGATGGTGACCTGTCGATAATCGAGAAACTAGAAAATCCACATGCATGAAGTGGTATACGGATGGTTGGAGCCGTGTATGCCATGGAGTGACCTAGCGTGGGACCAGAGAAATCCCATCTGTGTCATAGTGCGTTTTACTGTGGGGTTTAAGTTCCCATGTATCTCGGTACGCTGGGCCGCAGAGCTCACGTGTATCATGTGGTGATATACGGCTGAGGTTGTTATCCCGGTATATCGGTGCACCTGGGGTGCTTCGGAGTTAAAGTCTCCGGTATGCTCAGTCACCTAGGTCCCAGCTGGGTATGAAAATGGATTCGAATCGCCGTTGCTTCTCGGAGAAGAAGACTCGATCACTGATCATCATCGTAGTAACAACTTGAACAAAAGTTAAGATTCAATAATGAAGTTGAGTGATAATGGGAGTTAGCCCAAGCAAACTTCTCTTTCTATAAAGCTTTTACGCAAAAATTTCTTGTCTCCTACAGACCTTACCTTGTCCCTCTAACCTGCATTTCTGTTTGCTCTACCCTTCTCTTTCGTCGGGTCAGTCTTGTTGAGTACTTTGTACTCAGGGTTTGTTGAACCCTTGTTGCAGGTGAGCCTCATGGGCAGGAGTGCTTTGCATCCTGCTGCATGACAGTCGTCGAGGAAAGCGACGAAGAGTAAAGGAGTTTAGCTCTTGGGCAGAGCTTTTGTTAATATTGTAATCTACTGCTACTCCACTACTATTATGGTGTATATAATCCAAACTTATTGTAGTAAATATTTGAAAGTTAGAGTTTTGTAAACTTATGTTATTGTCAGTCTTCCGCTGTTTTACTCCGTGGTATTTTGTTTATATGAAACTGTTGTAATACTGCAATATCTCTCTACAACGATTGATCCTGCTCGGAGAATCGTGGATGATTCGGGATTTACCCGACAGACTTCTTAAGTCGTATGGAACACAGTCATGGTTATTTGGAGTCTGTTTAGACAATAATCATGCGTGTGGGCCGTATGATTTAGGAGGTTCTGCCACATGGTGGAGTTTGGGCATTCGGACGCCTAGTTCTCAACCTTACGCTGTCTCACGGTGTCGCTCTATGATCTAAAGACTTAGCGTTTTTATGCTCTCGATCGATCCTCTTTTTGGTAGGTCCTGGTGCCTCCTTTTATAGATGAAGGAGGGGCACAGGGGTACATATATTTCGAGTCCGCACAGCTAATGATGTACGACGTTGAGGCCGATCACGTCGGTGCTGCTGTAGTGATGTACGTCAGTATGGGAGACCCTGCAGCCATCGCATCGGGAGTTGTTGAAGTTCCGCTCGAGGGTTCGTTTGATGAAGTCGAGGGGCGACGGTCGAGGGTCTTGGCTGGAGTCAAGGGGGTCATACCGAGGATGTCAAGCCTCGACGGATAAGGCCGAATCCCAAAAAATGTGGGAAATGTGCTGGTTTATACGTCTCGAGGCGGTGCTGGACGTGGCACAGTGCTCGGTATGGTGCAACAGCGTAGTACTTCTTGCGGGATTCTAGGGCATGGGCGGTAAAAGCCAGATTTGACCGCCACGCCTGCAACTGTTACCATAACTGTGGCCATGCGGTTAGGCGGGGGTAGGTAGATCGCATTAAATGCGCTCGAGCCCATACGGGAGGGTCGGTAGCCGAGGGGTGCACTCCCCTCGAGGGCCGCCCCTTCGCCCGAATGAAGTTCCGTCCTAGAGGGCAGGCTCGTTCGGCGGGCGAAGTTACATCCTCGAGGGCAGGCTCGTTCGACGGACGAAGTTCCGTCTTCGAGGGGTCGCCTGAATTGTAACCTCGCATGTACAGTACCAGTCCGTTCGGTGGCCTCTCGAGTGTACAGTACTAGTCCGTTCGATAGCCTCTCGAGCAGGCTTTGGCTTTGGGCCATCATTGTCCGTTCATGGGTTAGCCCAATATGTCTCAGCCCGTGGGCCTTCGTACGTTAGCGCGGGAGGTACACGCGGAGTCATAGCGCTTTACCGAGGGGAGCCCCCGGGGGATTTTTGACCCTCTTTCATCGAGGGGCGCCGGGCACAGGCGAGCCCCCGAGCCTCGTGCGGCTGGGGCGTTGCTGGCCTCGGCATTCTTCTCACGAGTCCTTTCGATCGGATGTGAGGTGAGAAGCATCGGACTACCCCCGATAGGGCGAGCCGCGAAGTTCTCAGTGAGCTGGTAACGGGAAAATCCAAGCGAGAGCCCGTTCCTCGTTCGATGGAGGACAGCAGAAGGCCCGGAGGCGGTCTCATTAAAGCAAAACACAATGGTCCTACGGATACCGATTCCATTCGATAGGTCTCGGCGGCTCAATGCCTCCCTTCGGGGGGATTCCATAAAGTCCGTAGCGTTTCACCTTGGATGCGTCCAAAGGGGTCTTGAGAGTTTGTTCTCGAGCAGGGCCTCGTGTTGGCTCCCGCTTGGTCACCCCTGACTCGGGGCTCGAGGGCGGCTATCGAACCCTGATCGTGGGGTCAGCCTTCGCTCCTTCGAGGCTTAGGGCCGAAGCCCGATTTTTTGGTGCTCAAGGGCGGTCGTTGAGTCCTCACTCGAGGATCGGCCTTCGATCCCTTGAGACTTTGTGGTAGGGTCAGAGCCCGTTTTCACCTCTCGTGGAAATCTCCGTCGGCGAGTAACCATTCTTTTTTGGCGCTCAAGGGCGGCCGTTGAGCCCTCACTTGAGGACCGGCCTTCGCTCCCTCGAGGCTTTGAGGTGGGGCCAGAGCCCGTTCCTTTTTTGGTGCTCAAGGGTGGCCGTTGAGCCCTCACTTGAGGACTGGCCTTCGCTCCCTCGAGGCTTTGAGGTGGGGCCAGAGCCCGTTCCTTTTTTGGCGCTCAAGGGCGGCCGTTGGGCCCTCACTTGAGGACCGGCCTTTGCTCCCTCGAGGCTTTGAGGTGGGGCCAGAGCCCGTTCCTTTTTTGGCGCTCAAGGGCGGCCGTTGAGCCCTCACTCGAGGACCGGCCTTCGCTCCCTCGAGGCCTTGAGGTGGGGCCAGAGCCCATTTTACCTTTCGTAGGAAACTCCGTTAGCGAGCAACGGTTCTCTTTTCTTATCGTTGGATGTGCCTTTTGAGGAGAAGGGCTTCAGCGGTGCGATCGTGGCGGGCCCGAGCAACAGCTCTCTGTCAGAGGTGTGACGCGTGCGTCCGGTCGAGGATCGAGGGGGGAACGGTCAGGTAAACGCATTAATTGTGAGGAGTTACCTTTTTCCTATCGCCGGACTCCGCCCGTTCTCTTCCCGAGTATATAAAAACGGAGGGGGACAAGTGTTCGCTCCCACCTTTGCCATCCTTTCGAACTCCTGCTATCCTGCGCGCGTGAGGGTAAAAACTTAGAGCGAGAAGTCGCGATTGGGAACCTTCCTGGTCGCCCGTCCGCTGAGGAGATTCGTGCTGTTGTTGCCGCCACCACGCCCACCGAGTAGATCTGTGCTGCCGCTGCCGCCATGGCCCCCGTCCTCCAGCCCGCCGAGCCCTGGCGCCCGTCGACCGTGACGCGACAAAGGCTGCTCGAGCTGGTGAGGGAAGGACTTCTCTGCCCCGTTACCGATCCCAATCGGCCAGAGTGGGTTGCGCCGCCCAGGGACCACCAAGAGCCAAATCCGTCGGAGGGCTACGTGGTGAGCTTCCTCAAGTATCATCGGCATGGGTTCGGTGTGCCCCCGAGCGAGTTCATGCGGGGGTTGACGAACTTCTACGGCATCGAGCTCCACCATTTCTCCCCCAACGCCATCTCCAACGCCGCCATCTTCGTGGCCGTCTGCAAGGGCTACCTCGGGATGGCGCCACATTGGGAGCTATGGCTCCACCTTTACAAGGGAGAGTGGTTCGCCTCCCCGGTGGCTCAAGGAGTAAGGCGAATCGTCAGGGCGCGGTGCCTCAACTTCGCGTTGAAGACCGGGAGGTCAGAGGAGCCTCGTGAGTACATCCCCACCGGGTTGATGTCCAACCACTCCCGGTGGGACAAGCAGTGGTTCTACCTTCACAACGACGGCGGCTACCTCCCGCCGTACACCGGGTGGCTTATCGCCGAGCGTCCATACAACTGGCCTCACGGTGTTGCGGGAGATCTTCAGCATTGACTTCATCCGCTCGTCGTCGTGACGAGGACCCTTTGAGAGGTGGGCCTGACGGTGGGTGTGGTGGTCTCGGCCTTCCACAGTCGACGGGTGCTCCCTCTGATGGAGCGCCCGTTGCGGTTGGACGAGATGCTCCCCTCGGTGGCGCCCGAGGTTCTCAAGAGGTGCCGGATGTCCGGCGAGAGGCCGTCCGCTACGGAAATCATCGCGCGGGTAAAGGGGATGGTGGCTGGCTCGTTCAGGGTGGAAGACATCAACCTCCTCCCCATGCGGCCCGAGGAGAGTTGCCTCGACCTGGTGAGTGCCTCGAGCCGTGCCTTTCGCGTTTTCCCCCTTCCCTTTCTCTTGTCTCTGTGACTGAAAGTATTTGTGTAGGGGAGAATTGACTACAGGAGATCGAGGCCTCCACTGAGGGAGGACGCTCCCGATCATCAGGTAAGACGCTTCACCACCCAGCAAGAGAAGCGGAGTAAGGACGAGGAGGAGAAGAAAAAAGCTAAGAAGCTCCAGGAGCGCGAATGACTTGCGAAGCACCGCGCTGAGCAGAGGCGCGATGGGCTCCCAGAGGAGGAGTCTCCCTCGTCCGAGGGAGATGAAGATGATGATGACAGCGATGACATCGAGGGGGTGGAGGGGCGCCTCGACCGCATCTTGTCGGGTTCCTCCCATGCTGACCGCCCCTTCGTGCAGGAGGAGGTGGCGGAGCAGCGCGCCCCCCAGCCGGTGGCGTCGGCCTCGGAGCGCCGGCGTGGAAAAAGGGGGGCCGAGGCCTCGCCTCGAGGAGGTTCACCCCCTCGCGTCGTACTCATGGCGGGACCCCGCCCACTTCGATCCGGGAAACCCGGTCCCGGTCGTCGGCGCGGGCGGAGCAGAGCCGTGCCCAGGAGGCCCCGTCAAAGCAGGGAGGCGCGGCAACCCCACCGACGGCCCCGAGCAGCCTTAGCCCCGGGAAGAGCGTGGCTTCGGGAGGGGTCTCAAAATCCGCTGGCGGTTCAAGGGGGACCCGAAAGGCCTCTATCCCCTTCGGGTAGGTGTCGTTGGTTCATTTTCTTTTCGTTGCGTCTTCCTTGTGCAATTTAATAAAATTTTTGCTGTTCTGCTTCCCCTCCAGGCCCAAGCACCAGATCGAGGAGGCGTCTCTCACGCCGGCTAAGTGGCTCAAGATGGATGCAGCCGCGAAGATGGTGGCCCCAGTCACAGGTGCGATGTCGAGGCCCTTGGCTCCGTGGGAAGCCAAGTGGTCATCCTCAGCCCTCGGTGCTCTGGCGCGCGGTAGGCTGATGGGCTCCACTCTTGCTGCAGGGTCGAGCGTCTCGGGGTCCACGGCGGGCAGTGACTCTGAGTCGGGGAGGACGCATGAGGGAGGGAGCGCCTCCTTGACGTCGTCGCCTGCGGCCCTCGAGCTCGGCCCGGCACCAGGGGGCGGTGCCCCGACGTCGGGAGCTTCCATTCCTGGCGGGCTGGAGGCTTCGATCCCCACACCCAAGGCGGGAGCCCACGAGGGCCACGAGCCGGGAGAGGAGGTAGTCATCGTGGACCTCGAGGGTGAGGCGACCACGGCCCTTCCCCCCTCGACGGGAGAGCGGCGGCCCTGGCCGGCGGGGCTACATGAGCTCGAGGCCCGGAAGGAGTAGGAACAGGGGGCCCTGCAAGAAGCAGAGCTACCACGGCCATAGCAGGAGGAGGAGAAGGAGCCGTCGGAGCGGCGGGAGGAGGAGGAAACTGGGGGCCAGCCCCAGCATCAGCAGGCGCAGCAGACGCCACCGGGGGACACGGCGCCGCTGGACCCGCCGGCGCAGCAACCGCCCGAGACGTCTGAGGTGGAGGCGACTTCCGGACTGCCCAGGCAATGGGTGTCCATGATTACCCTAGACGAGCTGCTGGCCGAAGGAGAAACGACATCGAGGACGTCGATGGTCCCGCGGCTGCCGGGGGCGCAACCAGAGGAGGCCTCAATACCGAACCTGATGGCGGACGCATCGATGGTGGTCCTGTCGACGCCACAAGCCGTGGTGTTGGGGGAGGCGACGGCCTTGACACCTCCACTGCCTTCGGAGGCACCAGAAGCAGCGTCGAGCTAGCTGCTACAATCGTCGACGGAGCGGCCGGAGAAGACAGCGGCTTCTGGATTGCTGAGGAGGTCGTCTTCTGACCCCGGGCTGAGGAGTGCCGGCGCCGTGTCGGAGTTCAGCACCCCAACGGAGTTGGCCATGCGTTACGGCGCCCCACACGACGTGGTGGACAAGATCAAGTCCTTGGTGTGAACCAAGGTCAAGATGGTCCTTCCATGTTGGGGCAAGGAGCGCATCATACTCCAGGAACCTGACGACTCTAGCGCTCTGGGGATCGAGATGAATGACCCGGCGAAGGTCAAGTGCTGGGAGGAGGTCGAGCAGTCCCGAGCATGGCTGCGACACCTGCTGAAGCTGGGCGTCGAGCTCGCCGAAGGCCTCGACCGGAACCTCGCGGTGAGTCACTGTGTGGGCCATATGTAGTTTTTTAAGTTTTTCGTATGGGGTGCCTTAACCCTTGATTTCCTGTCCCCAGGAGGCGCGGAGGCATTCTTACTCCAAGTCAGACTTCCTCCATGAAACGCACAACAGCTGGGAGGAAGTGCTTCGCCAACTCGAAGCCGGCCGCTCTGCGCAGGGCAGGGTGGCCGAGATCGAGGAGGAGCTGAAGCGGACCAGGGAGGAGGGCGCCAAAGCCAAAGAGGAGGCCGCCCGGGCGAAGGAGGACTCCGACGCCGCTCGAGGGAAAGCCGCCCACCTCAAGGAGGAGCTCAAGTGTGCGAGGAAGGAGGCTGACACGGCAAAGGCCGAGGCGGGGAAGGCCAGGGGTGAGAGCATCCGAGCCCAGGAGCGCGTCGAGCTACTCGTGGCGGAGGCTCAAAGCTCCGTGGAGCGCATCCGCTTGCTCGAGGCCAATTTTGCTGAAGTCTCCACGGCGTGCAACGCCCTCTCCACCTTGGTCTAGGAGGAGAAGAACCGAGCTGCTGGCCTAGAAACCCAGCTCGAGGCGACGAAGGCTACCCTCCAAGAGAAGGAGCAGGCCATCATCCTGGCTGGTGGCGCCCTCGAGACCCTCCGCTGCGAGAAAACGGAGGTGACCCGGGCCTTCAAGGAGGCCCAGCGAGAGCAGGATGAGGCTCGGGGGGAGCGTGACACCGTGCTGGGGGATCGCAACGCCCTCGAGACTCGCTGTGCTGGTGAGTTCCTTAAAGAGCTTTTGATCATTTTTCTTCCCGTATGGTTTTGTCTGATTCTTGCTTTGTGTTTCAGGCCTCGAGTCTGAGCTGCTCGCTACCCAGACCGCTGCCAAGGCACTGCAGGAGAGCCTCGCGGCGGAGGGGGCGCTTCTCGGCCAGCTCTGGGTTGCCCTCGATGGGCTCTGTGCCTCCTGGGAGGTCAGGCCCGTCGAGGGTGCCGAAGAAGACATCCCGGGTGCCGCGCTCATGGACCGGATCTATTACCTCGACGCCACCCTTCATGATCGCGTGCGGGAGGCGCTTCATACCGGCGTGAAGCGGGCGCTAGCAGTGGTCTCCTCTGGCTTTGTCTTTGACATGAACGTGGTGGCCCAAGGCTTTGTTCTTGACATCTCGAAGACCGACGCGGAGAATGAGGAACAATGCTGAGGGCTCATTCATGACGCCGAGAGGCCAGGGGGAGCGCTGGCGAAGCTGTTTGAGGATGAAGTCCTCCCCCTGCGGTTGAAGGGTACCACGTCGAGGAGGGCGGCGATGGAGCGGGCCTGTAGCGCAAGGCTGGGCGAAGGTGCCCATGTAATGAATTAGTTTTTTGTAACTTATATTCAACGTGGCTTCGAAAGCCCTTTTTGAACATTAATGCATTTATCGTAATGTGATTTATCGTTTTACTTTCGAGCCTTTTCTGCTTTCTTTTCACCTAGACTTTGCTTTTTGACTAAGTTTTTGACGCATGCTCGTATCCCTCAAGGGGGGAGCGAGTGGGGGTACCATAGCCCAGAGGCATAGGAGAGCTCTCGGCTCAACAGCCCTCGACCCTCTAGGGAGTTCGAGGCGTTTTCTACTTAGTCGCGAAGCGTATCGAGGCGTGAGAAAGAAGAAGCGCTCGAGTTCTGATCGCCTGACTCTTGCTTTCCGACTGAGCATTAGACGCAAGCTCGTATCCCTCGAGGGGGAGCGAGTGGAGGTACCATAGCCCAGAGGCGTAGGAGAGCTCCGGCTCGACAGCCCTCGACCCCTAGGGAGTTCGAGGCGTTTTTCAACTTAGTTGGGAAGCGAAAGGGAGGCGTGCGAAAAAAAGGTCGTTCGTATTTTTAGGAACTTAGTGGTCCCCCCTGTTAGCCCCCGAGGGAGGCTCGACTCTGGCGAGACAGGGTCGAGGCTACCTCTTGCATGTACAATAACAAGTTTGAACTTATAATCGAAAGTACTCCTTATATTTGTCATGCAGAAATGTACAAAACATGCGAGAATGTACAAGGGCACTGGTGCCCTTAGAGTAGAAATGACATAGCTGTTCGATGTTCCATGCGTTGGTGAGGATTTTGCCTTTGTCGTTAGCAAGCTTGTACGTCCTGGGCTTTAGCACCTTAGCTATGGTGTATGGGCCTTCCCATGGCGGGGTCAGTTTGTGACGTCCCTTGTTGCTCTGTCGTCGACGTAGGATGAGGTCTCCAACCTGGAAGTCTCTCGGGTGCACGTGTTTGTCGTGGTAGCGTCGAAGTTTTTGCTGATACCTCACGGAGTGAATTAGCGCCATGTCTTGAGCCTCCTCGAGCTGGTCGAGGGCGTTTGCGAGGGCTTCTTCGTTGCTTTGCTCGTTGTACGCCTTTAGTCGAGGGGATCCATACTCGAGGTCAATGGGGAGGACAGCCTCGGACCCATAGACCAAGAAGAATGGGGTGAAGCCCATGGCTCGACTAGGTGTTGTCCTTAAGCTCCATAGGACCGACGGCAGCTCCGCGGCCCATTTTTTTCCATGCTTGCTGAGGCGGTTGAGGATCCTTGGCTTGAGGCCCTGCAAAATCATGCCATTGGCGCGCTCGACCTGGCCGTTAGTTCGAGGATGTGCAACCGCGGACCAATTCACACGGATGTGATGGCGATCGCAGAAGTCCAAGAACTTCTTGCCGGTGAACTGTGTGCCGTTGTCAGTGATGATGACGTTTGGGACCCCGAAGCGATGGATGATGTCGGTGAAGAACTCAACTGCCCGTTCAGAGCGGATGTTGCTGATGGGCCAGGCCTCGATCCACTTGGTAAACTTGTCAATGGCAACGAGCAGGTGCATGTACCCTTTGGTTGTCCTCTTGAGAGGCCCCACAAGATCGAGCCCCCAGACCGCGAACGGCCAGGTAATGGGGATCATTTGTAGGGCGTGAGCTGGGAGGTGTGTCTGTTTGATGTAAAATTGACACCCTTTGCACGAACGGACAATGTTTGTGGCGTCGAAAATGGCGGTCGGCCAATAGAAACCCTGTCAAAAGGCATTGCCTACGAGGGTCCTTAGTGCTGCGTGATGGCCGTAGGCCCCCGAGTGTATGTCCTCGAGGAGCCTCCTACCTTCCTCGATGGTAATGCAGCGCTGAAGTACGCCTGAGGGGCTTCGCCTGTAGAGTTCCTTGCCATCACCGTAGATGACATAGGATTTGGCCCGTCAAGCGATCCGTCGGGCTTCGGTCCGGTCCTCCAGAAGCTATTCCCGAATGAGGCAGTCGAGTAAAGGGGCTCGCCAATCCGGTGGCGGGTTTGACGGAGGAGGGGTCTCCTGGATTTCCATAACCTGGGCCCCAATCGAGGGGGCCCCGATCGAGGTCGTGGGGTGGAGCTTCGAGGGCGTAGTGCAAGCCCCCGAGCCCAAATCGACGGAGGGCTCGAAGAGGACCCTCGAGAACACGTCCGGAGGGACTGTACCTCGAGTCGATGCGATTTTTGCGAGCTCATCCGTGGCTTTGTTGTATCATCGAGGGAGACGTGACTAAGCTCGAGGCCGTGGAACTTGTCCTCCAACTTGCGCACTTTGTTGCAGTATGCTTCCATCTTGGCGTCGTGGCAGCTTGAGGCCTTCATCACTTGGTCGATGATTAGCTGCGAGTCGCCTCGAACGTCAAGGCGTCGGACCTCGAGTTCAAGGGCGATTCGTAATCCAGAGACAAGTGCTTCGTACTCCGCGACGTTGTTAGAAGCGGCAAAGTGGATGCGAATGACGTAGCGCATGTGGACTCCGAGGGGTGAAATGAAGAGCAAGCCCGCGCCTGCTCCTATCTTCATGAGCGACCCGTCGAAGTACATTGTCCACAGCTTGGCTTGGATTTGGACTGGTGGCAACTGAGTGTCGGTCCACTCAGCGACGAAATCCGCCAGCACTTGAGATTTGATGGCCTTCCATGGTGCGTAGGTGATGGTCTCGCCCATGAGCTCGACCGACCACTTAGCGATCCTCCCAGCGGCCTCTCGGTTATGGATGATCTCCCCCAAGGGGAACGAAGATACCACAGTAACCGGGTGGCTGAGGAAGTAATGCTGGAGCTTGTGACGCGTAAGGACGATGGTGTAAAGCAGCTTCTACACCTGTGGGTAGCGGATTTTCGTTTCCGAAAGCACTTCGCTGACGAAGTAAACCGGCCGTTGGACTGGCAAAGCGCGCCCTTCCTCTTGCCTTTCCACCACTATGGCCGCGCTGACCACCTGGGTGGTTGCGGCGACATAGAGGAGGAGGGGCTCGGGTGGTTCAGTCGACGTCGCCGGTCGAGGAGGGACGAGAATCGGAGTGGATGTCAGCTTGGCTTTGAGTTCGTCGAGGGCCTCCTCGGCCTCCGCGGTCCATTGAATCACTCGGATTTTTTCAAGAGGCGGTACAGAGGCATGGCCTTCTCCCCTAAGCGTGAGATAAAGCGGCTGAGGGCTGCGAGACAGCCCGTGACCCTCTGCACGCCCTTGAGATCCCGAATCGGCCCCATTCGCATGATGGCCGCCACCTTCTCGGGGTTGGCCTCGATCCCGTGCTGGGAGACGATGTATTTGAGGAGCATTCCCCGAGGCACTCCGAAGACACATTTCTCGGGGTTGAGTCTTATGTTTTTGGCTCGAAGGCACCCGAACGCGATTTCAAGGTGTTGGATGAGGTTGTCCGCTCTTTTGGATTTGACCACGATGTCATCGACGTAGGCCTCGACCGTGTTGCCTATGTGTTCGCCGAAGACGTGTAGCATGCACCGCTGATACGTTGCCCCGGCGTTTCGAAGGCCGAAGGGCATGGTGATGTAGCAGTACATGCCAAAAGGTGTGATGAAGGAAGTCGCGAGCTGGTCGGACTCTTTCATCTTGATTTGGTGGTAGCCGGAATAAGCATCGAGGAACGAGAGGGTTTCACATCCCGTGGTAGAGTCGACAATTTGATCAATGCGTGGTAAAGGAAACGGAACTTTGGGACATGTTTTGTTTAAACTAGTATAGTCAATACACATCCGCATTTTTCCATTCTTTTTCTTAACTAACACAGGATTAGCTAACCATTCGGGGTGATGGACCTCCTTGATAAATCCAGCCGCCAAAAGCTTGTGTACCTTCTCGCCGATGATCCTGCGCTTCTCCTCGTCGAAGCGGCGCAGGCGTTGCTTCACCGGTCTGGACCCGGCTCGGATTTCCAAGGCGTGCTCGGCGACTTCCCTCGGTATGCCCGGCATATCCGAAGGGCTCCACGTAAACATATTGGCGTTCGCACGGAGAAAGTCGATGAGCATGGCTTCCTATTTGTCCTCGAGGTCGGCGTTGATCGTTAGCACCTTCTCGCATGGGCAGCTCGGGTCGAGGGGGACCTTCTTGGTGTCTTGTGCTGGCTCAAAGTTGCCGGCGTGTTGCTTGGGGTCTGGCATCTCGTCGGCGAGGTGCTCGAGGGTCACGGCTATCATGGCATTTTGCTCGACGGCCTCCCCATATTCGACGCATTCGACATCGTAGTCGTACGCGTGCTCGTAGGAGGAGGCGACAGTGATGATGCCTTTGGGTCCTGGCATCTTGAGCTTGAGGTAGGTGTAGTTCGAGATCGCCATAAACTGTGCGTAGCCCGGCCGGCCGATTATGGCGTGATACGTTCTGTGAAACCCGACCACCTCGAAGGTGAGGGTCTCTTTCCTAAAGTTGGTAGGGGTGCCAAAACAAACAGGAAGGTTGATACGGCTGACGGGGAAAGCCTTCTTCCCTGGCACGACGCCATGGAACCCCCCGGCGCTGGGTCGGAGTTGGTACCTCCTGACTCCCAGAAGGTCGAGGGTCTCGAGGTAGATGATGTTCAGGCTGCTGCCGCCGTCCATGAGGACCTTCGAGAGGCGGGTGTTGATGATGATTGGGTCGACGACGAGCGGATAGGCCCCGGGGTTGGGGACTCGATCTGGATGGTCATCGCGGTCGAACGTGATGGGCGCATCAGACCAGTCGAGGTAGTGAGGCGTCGTGACACGAACGGAGAAGACCTCTCGACACTCCCGCTTACGCTATCGGGGCATGAGCTGGATCGAGGGGCCCCCGTAGATCATGTAGCAGTCATAGACTTCAGGGAATTTTCCATCTTCCTCGTTGTCTCCCTCGCCACTGCCTTGGTCTTTCTTATCATCACCTTTCTTCACGCCCACTTGCTCAAAGTGCCTTCGAAGCATGCGCCAGTCCTTAAGCTTGTGCCTTGCCCCGTCCTTATGATAAGGACAGGGCTCCTCGAGCATTTTGTCGAAGATGGCGCCCTCGGGGGGACCTCAAGGTCTTTTGCGTTCGGTTGCTGTGACGAGATCATCTTCTGCAGCCTCACGCTTGCCTTGCTGATTTTTCTTCTTCTTGTTATTTCTCTTCGGCCCTTTGCTCGAGCCTCCGGCATCATCGGCTACCGGCGTTTTTCCCTTGTCCTTCCTGTCGCTGAAGAAGGCGCCGATGGCCTCTTCGCCAGCCGCGTAGTTGGCGACCACATCCATGAGCTCGTCGACGGTGTCGGGGCGGTTACGCCCTAACTCGCGAACTAGGTCCTTGCAGGTAGCAACAAACGCTAGAACGACGTTGAGATCGGAGTTGTGGGGTAGCTCGGTGCGGAGCTTGGAGAATCATTGAGCAAAGTCATGGAGAGACTCCCCTGGTTTCTGCTTGCAGTTGCGCAGTTCCCAGGAGTTCTTGGGACGCACATAGGTTCCTTTGAAGTTCCCCTCGAAGATCCGGACAAGGTCGATCCAGCAGCAAATCTGGTCAGGAGAAGCTCCTCGAGCCACCTACGCGCGGTGTTGGACAGGAACAGGGGAAGGTGACGTATGATGGCATGATCGTCACGTGCCCTGCCCGCCTGACAAGCCAACCGAAAGTCGGCTAGCCAGAGCTTGGGATTGGTTTCGCCGTTGTATTTGACGGTACTCGTGGGGGGTCGAAACTTGTCGGGCAGCTGGGCGCAGCGGATCCTCCTGCTAAAGACTCGGGGACCCGGTGGCTCCGGGGCCTGTCGGTCTTCGTCACTGTCGTAACGCCCTCCACGATGGGTGCTGTACCCTCGATCCTCGGCGTCCCCGTGCTTGCGTCTGTGGTTCTCAACAATGTCGAGGCGCGCGTCACGGGGAGCGCGGTCGTCGTTGATACATTCTCGGGCCAACTTCTTCTGTCGGGGGGTCGCCCCCTGATCGACCGAGCCCTCCCTTTCGGGCCGGGAGGGGTCGACCTGAGGTTCGAAGGCTGCCCCTCAATGCCTCGAGGCTGAGCTCTCGGCTTGCTGGACAGTAGCAACTTGGAGGAGATCCTCGACCTCACGTTGTATCCGCCGAGCTTGCGAGTTGGATGGCGCGGGCATATTGCGAAGGAGCATAGCCGCCGCAACAATGTTCTGGCTTGCTCGGGGATAACGGTTGGCGGGTTGCTTGGGTGCTCCTGCCTTGATGATCTGTCGGTTGACTTCACAGGCCCTGGCTCGGGCTCTACCACCGGGCGGTTGCCGCTCTTGCTCGAGGGTCAGCTCGAGTAGGCGCAAGCGTTCCTGCTCGTCGGCGAGCTTCACCTACAACTCCCGAATCTGTGCCAGCTGTGCGTCCTGCTCACCAGGATAGGGGCACGCTTCTCAAGGCGCATCTGGTTGTTGGTCCTCTGCTCTGGGGGGAGCGTCTCTCGCCACAGCGGTAGTCATCGCGGCCGCTGGATCGATGGTGTCCTGATTGGAGTCGACATCACCATCGATGTGGAGGCACTCACGGGTAGGATCCCAATGTTCAGAGTCAGAGTCGAGGTCACCACAGCAGAAGTCGGGGAATTGCCCCCGCGCCTCCTCCTGTAGCTGCCGTCGGAGTGTGCCGACAGTGTACCTCCAGGGGCCGGGCACTCTTACGAAGGCCAAACCCTCGGAGGTCGGTGTGACAGTCTCCACGTCCATCATTGCTCGGAGAAGGGTGCTTGAGCGGTCCTCCAACGTGCTCATGCTGGAGTGAGTTGCTGTCGAGATCGTCGTTGTGGGATTGTTGAAGTCAAACGAAGGCCGTCGATGGCGCTCAAACAGCTCGTGCGGGAGCGGGCTAGATCGAG
Source organism: Bothriochloa decipiens (assembly GCA_023333625.1). Lineage (NCBI taxonomy): Eukaryota > Viridiplantae > Streptophyta > Magnoliopsida > Poales > Poaceae > Bothriochloa > Bothriochloa decipiens. The sequence continues at coordinate 21,434,253 of CM041641.1, read as the reverse complement.
CGGGGGCTTCGTTGCGCTTCCTTGACATGAATACTGTGAAGGTGGAGTCGGGATTGTGGTGGGGTCCTGCCAGTTTGCCCTCTACCTCTGAACTCGGGTCAGATGCTCCCTCAACAAGAGGTTCATCATCTCCGGTCAGGGGCAAGGAGAAAGCGGCGGGAACCCTCCCCGACTTAGGTTGATGGCGATGACAGTGTCGACAGTGCCTCCTTCTGGATGTGGAAGCAAGGTCCTGAGACTGGTGAGCGGCCCCCCAAGAGCGTGGGGGCGTACCGCGACCTCCGTTTGAGTCACTGATTGAGAGCAGGGTCATGTCGTAGCCCTGGTCGAGGGTCATGAACTCTAGGCTCCCAAACCAGATCACCGTAGCGTGCGGAAGTGGTGAAACAAAGTCACCCATCCGAAAAAATGGCGGGAAATCGTTAGTGACACGCGGCTCCCCTACCTGGCACGCCAACTGTCGGTGTTTTGACCTTCGGGGGGTTAACACCAATGAGTAATATTCGTAATTGCGTGCTCCCTTAATCTTGTGGGTGATGCAAGAAGGACACGACAATTTATCTTGGTTCGGGAAAAGAAGGCCCTACGTCCAGCGGGGGGAGGATGATTCATGTTATCTTGCACCGAAGTGCTAGTATAGGGGAAAATACAAGCAGGTGTGAGGAGCGCGTGGTGGAGCTTGGGCGTTCAGACGCCTAGTTCTCAACCTTACGCTGTCTCACGGTGTCGCTCTGTGATCTAAAGACTTAGCATTTTTATGCTCTCGATCGATCCTCTTTTTGGTAGGTCCTGGCACCTCCTTTTATAGATGAAGGAGGGGCACAGGGGTACATATATTTCGAGTCCGCACAGCTAATGATGTACGACATTGAGGCCGATCACGTCGGTGCCGCTGTAGTGATGTACGTCGGTATGGGAGACCCTGCAGCCGTCGCGTCGGGAGTTGTTGAAGTTCCGCTCGAGGGTTCATTTGATGAAGTCGAGGGGGCGACGGTCAAGGGGGTCGTACCGAGGAGGTCGAGCCTCGACGGATAAGGCCGAATCCTAGAAAATGCGGGAAACGTGCTAGTTTATACGTCTCGAGGCGGTGCTGGACGTGGCACAGTGCTCGGTATGGTGCAACAGCGTAGTACTACTTGCGGGATTCTAGGGCATGGGCGGTAAAAGCCAGATTTGACCGCCACGCCTGCAACTATCACCGTAACTATGGCCATGTGGTTAGGAAGGGGTAGGTAGATCGCATTAAATGCGCTCGAGCCCATACGGGAGGGTCGGTAGCCGAGGGGTGCACTCCCCTCGAGGGCCGCCCCTTTGCCTGAATGAAGTTTCGTCCTAGAGGGCAGGCTCGTTCGGCGGGCGAAGTTACATCCTCGAGGGCAGGCTCGTTCGACGGACGAAGTTCCGTCTTCGAGGGGTCGCCTGAATTGTAACCTCGCGTGTACAGTACCAGTCCGTTCGGTGGCCTCTCGAGTGTACAGTACTAGTCCGTTCGGTAGCCTCTCGAGCAGGCTTTGGCTTTGGGCCGTCGTTGTCCATTCGTGGGTCAGCCCAATATGTCTCAGCCCGCGGGCCTTCGTACGTTAGCGCGGGAGGTTACAGGAGGGGTCGAGTTGCTGATTTTGCGGGGTTTAGTTCGGTAAACCAAGGGTTTGGGGCACCCATTTCCTGGGTATCAACAAATCTGGTGGGTGATGCAAGAAGGACACGGCGATTTATCCTGGTTCGGGCAAAGAAGGCCCTACGTCCAGCGGGGGGGATAGTTCATGTTATCTTGCACCGAAGTGCTAGTATAGGGGTGAATACAAGGGTGTGTGAGAAGTGTGAGCTGGAGCTCGAGCATTTTGGGCGCTTAGCTCTCTACTTCACACTATCTCACGGTGTTATTCTGTGATCTAAAGCCTTAGCGTATGATGCCCTAAACCTCTTTTAGCTAAAGTCTTGGCGCCTCCTTTTATAGGCGAAGGAGGGCCACAGGAGTACATGTTTTAGGGCTAACGTGATTGGTGACGTATGACGCCGATGCCGATCATGTCGGTGCCACTGTAGAGGTGTACATCGGCATGGGAGGCCCTACAGCCATCGCGTTAGGAGTTGTTGAAGTGTTGACCAGAGTTGTTGAAGTCCTGCTCGAGGGTCAGCATGACGGAGCCGAGGGGTGATGGTCGAGGCCTTAAGTTGAGTTGAGGGGGTCGAGTCGAGGGGGTCGAGGCCCATCAGATAAGGCGAATCCTAGGAAATGTGGGGAATGTGTTGACTTACGCATCTCGAGGGGGTGCCGAACGGGGCTCAATGCTCGGTATGGCGTAACAGGGAGGTACGATCTGTGGGATTCTGGGGTATGGGCGGTAAAAGCAGGATTCGACTGCCATACTCACAACTGCTATTGTAACTGTGACCATACAGTTAGGCGGGAGCAGGTATAATGCATTGAATGCGCTGGATCCGTACGGGGAGTAGGTAGCTGAGGGGTATACTATGCTCGAGGGCTGCCTATTCGCACGGGCGAAGTCATCCTTGAGGGCAGGCTCGTTCGCTCGGGCGAAGTTTCATCCTCGAGGGGTCACCTGAATCGTACCCTTGGGCGTACAGTTTTGGTCCGCGTGGTAGCCCATTGAAAAGGTTGTGGCTTTGGACTGTCGATGCCCATTCGTGGGCCGGCCTAGTATGCCTTAGCCTGTGGGCTTTCAAGTGATAATGAGGGACGTCGTTGGAGGGTTTTCGTTGCTGATTTTGGGGATTAGTCCGGTTAATTGAGGGTTTGGGGTACCCCTTTTCCAGGTACCCGACACTTTTGTATGCGCACATGAAGACAAGAATGACTAAGGGAGTTGGTGAACAATCATTACAGTTGCATACTTGACTATACTTACCTGCAGCATATGTGAATGGAAGTGTTGTAATAGCTGCAATGGTGGCTTTGTTGTACAAGCTCCACTTCAGGTGATTTCCAAGGCTAGGATGTACACAACTTTTGTGCATGGGCCATAGCCTTGGTAATTGCAAAGGTCCAGAAGAGGGAGACTCTTTTTTTTCAATCTCTATCTTTTTTCTATATATATATGTTTTTTCTCTTTTTCTTTTAAATCTCTTTTTTCAATATATTTTTTCAACTCTTTTCATGTATTTTTTAGCAAGGCGAGGCTGACATCATCATCAAATTTTTTAGATGATCCTTGGTGCGTGTGGAACTCAAAATTCTCACCCTCTTGCCCCACACTTAGACTTTTGTGTCAAAGTCAAGTGTTCTGTGTCAGGGTCTTCTTGTGAGTATGTTCCATCACACAAGAGCATCAAAGTTTGTAGTTGATGTCACTCCATGTTGTCAAGCATCATATGACCCATGTTCTTCTTAGTTTTACCTGAAATGGTTAGCAACATACCCAAAGGTGCATACTATCTTGACAACATGTCCATGCTTTTATTAAAATGAAAGTTATATTTTTAACAATAAAAGTAATATAGAAAAGTTTTTGTTAAGATAATCTGGGGTATCTCCCAGCAGTGCTTAAATTATGGTCTTAAGCTTGACTGGGTACTTCTTCTTGCAGCTATCAATGGTGGTGTAGTTCCCAACTTTCCCACCAAGCATAGGGCATTAAATTTCAAGCTGTAAGGTAAGCACCATCGTGCTACCACAAGATTTGTAATGCTTATGGTAAACATAGGCATCGACAACCAACCTCTTAAAAAGTTTTCCAATGAGAAACAAGAGGTGGTTAGGATCCTCGTAGAGGCATGGTGTCAGAAGCAGAAAAACTCTAGAGACCACAAAATTGAGCATGAAACATGAGATGTCTCATAAGGAAAGTTAGCATGCTCATTAGCGGGTTGCTGCTTGGTCTCTAGAGTAGTTGCTTCAGGCATGTCCATGGCATGGAAGTTTTCATGTGGAACTAATGTTGCATCTCGGCCATTATCAAGAGCAACAATTCCAAGGTCAGAGGGACATGGCTTATGTTCGAGTGAGAGCGATGATGGACGTTCTATTTCACAGGGATGAGAAATGAACGGAGAACTAAACTTCACCTCCTCGAATGGGTTATGTTTAGGAAGATGCTCCACCATTGGAGTTTCTAGGTGAGTGGTGGAAGCAATTTTCCTAAACTTCTCATTAGGGCTCCCTTGGGAAGATTTTTCTTGAACAAGTTCATCCAAGGGATAGCCAATGAGAAGATCAAACTAAGGATGGAGAAGATGTGGAGGTCTATGCAAACCTCGGTTCGATGAATTTCTAAAGGTACAGCCCTAGCAATCCCACAACACTCAATGATGAACCCTGATGAACTCTTGAAGAGTTTATCGATCGACACTAATGGCACATTGCCTAAAAGGGCTTTTGCAAGGAATTGTGACATGATATTAGTGCCGACTGTGAGGTTGTGTTGGGCATCTATGGAAGTTCCTCCTAACAAACAAGATATAGTCATGGAAGGTGAAAGAATCTGAATTGCTTTAGAAGAATGTTTCATTTCCAACAACCATTCTTGTGATGGCTCTATGTTAGGGGAGAGTTCCCTAGAAGGAAATGTATCCTTTTCATGCCAAGAATTGTCCAAGGTTTTACCAACATCCTCAAATTTGATCGAGAATTCTAAAGGATGGAGAACTGCCTCCTTAGGTGTTCGTGATTCGGGTGGGGCTCATGAGTCAAATCTATGGATGGTACTTGGTTGGATTCGAATAATGGGGTCACCCCCACACTTGACATGACTATGGCCGGGAGGGTTTCTACGACGGGGGAAGCGTGCTTCCCTAGGATGTGATCTAAGATTTTCCTTTGTTCCATTGTGGTTTTATGTGAAAACGTCTCTCCAGCAGCCGTGTCAAGGCATTGGGCAGCATCTATGTCTAGATCTAAATAAAAGAGATGCAATTGCATGCTCTCGGATAAAAAAAATTAGGCCGGCATGTATTAACATTCTAAACCTGACCCAGGCTGCACCTATAGATTCCTCCTTATCTTGCTTAAAATTGAGGATTGCCACTGGTAGAGAGTTGATACGGGACATAGTTAAGAATGTAAGACAAAACTTGTCTTTAAGTTCTTCCAAGTCCCCATTCATACTTCCTACAGCATTAGTGAACCATTGCTTTGCCTTGCCCTTGAGAGAGGACAAAAACAACTTCCACTTAAGAGTTTCTTATGTCATGCCAAGAATGCTTAGGCATGAACACAATTCCTCGAATTATGGCAAGTGGTCAAAAGAATTTTCATTGTCATGACCAAAGAAGGGTTCTGCCCAAACCATGGCATTGAATCTTGGGTGGAGTTCATGGCTAGATGAAAAGTTAGATTTTGAAAAAGACTATGGCTCTGAGAACTCCCCCTTTGAAGCATAAGAATTTTGAAATGGAATTGGCTTCATGGTGATAGAGTAAGAGAAGATATTTTGTTTTATAAAATAAAATATAAAATATTTTTTATTTTTTTTAAAATAAGGATATAGATACGAGGATGAACCAGGGTAGGAGAAGAATAGCAACCGTTCCCTGGCAATGGCGCCAGAAAGCTTGTTGGTATTTCTTAACGTATGCAGAGAATCCGCAAGCGTACGGAAGTACCGTTGTAGCCTTCACCCAAAAGTATTCAGGGTATTGTATTTTCCATAGGGAACGGAGGTATTTATCCTAGCTAGTTCATCCGAGGAACAACACAAGGGTAGAGATAGAAAGGGGGTAGACATGGATTCCTATAGCCTTTAGGGTCTTACGGATAGTGTTGCACTACTTCTACTTGCTCACTTCGGGCACCAGAGCGCACTTGGTCTGCCAGGCGATACCGGCGTATGGCTCTATGCTGAACACGGACATGGGGGATTATAAAGGACGGATGAGACAAGGTCACTCCCTGCCGCCTACCACCTCAACCATACGTGAACGATGCAAACAAATGTAGTCTCAAGCCTAAACACCACGTCTAAGCTATCAACTACTACTCTAGCGTGATATCAAGGCTTACCCATCCCCGGGGTCCTTCTACTAGAGCACCCGCCACAAGGACGGATGACGATCTCGTAAGTAAGTATAGGTAAAGCTCAGCTAAACAAAAGAATTTTATCAGACTATAAGAAACACGAACACTTACTTAGCCAAGATCCCGTGAAGGAGACAAGTGCTTGTTCGTAGAGGTACAAGACCGTGGACACACCGACAAGCCCAGCACTTCCCCACTCTCTTCCCTCACATCTCACTTTCTACTCTAAATAGCTACTAGGGCATAGCCCCTTTGGAGTGATGCTCAAGTGTGGTGCTCTTCTCCCTTGGAGTGTTGATGTTGAGAGAATGCCTCCTTCCTTTCTTTTATAGCAGCCTGAAGGTGGTTAGAGGGTAGAATGGGAAAAACCAGCACTGCACCGCCCTCCTAGATATTGAATGTACCGCCTCAGTGCGGCTGGGCCCGAACCACCTCAGGAGTAGGCCGGCCGCCCTAGGTGTGCCGGCCGTCGCACCGCTGGGCCCATTTAGGCCCATCTTCTGTCGGTGGCCTTTGGCTTGGGCCTGGACAACTGCCACATTTTGGATTTGCTAGGTTGAGGTGAGTGGGCTGGGTTTCTTTCTCTATTTCCTCGGTTTGCTTTGGACCAAAATGGGAGATGAATATTTGCCTTTGTTTTATTCTTCTTTTGGCCCAACTTGGTATGTTTTTATACTTAGACCTGCAAAACAAGTGAAACACCAAAACTCATGGAAATCATTAGCATAAATCCCTATTCACTAAGTTTGGTGTTGATTTTATGTTCTTATTGGCGGTATAAAATATGACTTAAGGACCACCAACAATGACCTTATAACATGGAAATTGTTAATGGTTGTTAAACATGCAATTTGGTATAAGTTGTGCACTTTACTGAAGGATCTTTGTTGGATTTTCTTCTTCTTCATGCAGTGATATCATTACTTAGGAAGCTGAGGCCTCTTGCACACTAACAAAATGGAGCAGGCCCCCAACAGGAGGACAGACTCATTTGCCAGCCTCCCAGATGATCTCATTCTCGAGATCCTCCACCGCATCACTGGCTCCTCTTTGTTCCACTACAAATTAGTTTGTCGAGACTGGAAACTCCTCATCAACAACTTCGACATCAATGACAAGCTGGCCCACCAGACTGTGATCGGTTTTTTTGTTGATACTGAGAAGAAGAACACCCAACACTTCACCAGCTTCATCAATGAACTTCCCTGCTTCGACTTCATGCCCACATGTGGTCATGTAGATGTCTCAGATTCCTACAATGGCCTCATCCTATGCATGTGGGGTAGAGATACCTTTTTCTTCTACAATCCAATCACACAGAATTATAAGGTATTGCCAGCTAGCCCTCATTATTGTGCCTGACGTTTGAAGGGTTTTCTTCCATTAGCTGGGGTGGGTCAATTGTGTTTCTATCCAGCAGTCTCCTCGCACTTCCATGTCATTGAATATGTGGAAGGTGCAGACTGTACAGTTGAAGCTTCGCAGATCTACTCATGTGAAACTAATACATGGCTCAGTATGGAAAGTGCATGGCGGGAGGGTATTGATATACAACTTGGTAAAACGCGAAGTGTATTTATTAATGGTTTTCTACACAATATGGCGTACGTTACGGATGAGGCAAGGGATGAGATAATTGCTATGGATATGGAGGGAAACACATTTAAGGAAATTGTTGCGCCTACTGGTAATGAAGGACATACAGTGCATCAATATCAGGGTCACTTGTGTGTATGTCTCATTGATGGTCCTCACAATCAATGCAAGTTTTCAATGTGGATCCTTGAAGACTATGGTACTAATAATTGGACATTGCAGCATACAGTCATCCTTAACAACATTTTTAGAAGCATTGATACTCGATGGGTTATGACCCACAAGTTGATTGCAGTTCACCCTGAATGGAATTTGGTTTTCTTAGCTGGGTATAAAGGATGACGAATCATCGCATATGACATGGACAACAGAAAATTTCATGTCATCCCTACCAGAAGGATTCAGTATCAACGTTGGTTTGTACCAAAAAAACAAATTCTTCCAACAAGCCTATCATCCATATGTTCCCCTGTTATCCAATTCACTACAGCCATAAGTTGCAGATCTGGCAGAGGAGTCGATCACTTTAGACATGATTTAGCTAAACTTGTAATGGTATTGCAAGTGTTATGGTTAGACTTGATTTGCCTGAAATTATAATGGTTACAGCTCCATTAATTTTTATCCTAGTTTTTGTTATGTTGTGCTGCTATTCTAAATTTTGACGAGCTCGTACCATGCAAAATGTTAATGGCTATTAAAGCTGCTTTTCTTCTGACATACATGCGCAATAGCATTTCAACCCTATGGTTCCTCGATCCATTTAGCATAACGATGCGGTGAGATTTGCTCCTCGCTGCAATGTGGGAGCTAGCAGTTACACGAATAATGTTTTGTATAGGTGCATACTGATTGATACAACAATCAAAACTGGCAAACCCATTATTATCTGTCCAACGAGGTCAATTATGTAGCGATTGAACTTTTTACATTAGTAGATATGAACTGCCAGGAGACAACACCTGGGATAGTCCGACCATTTTACATTCGTGTACCATGGGAAAGTCTGGTGCTATCTCTTTTGTGTACGCTCAAAAGCTCCTAGAAGATGACCAGAAGCAAGGATGAAGAAAAATGAAAATGTGTTGAGAATGAGTTGACAAACTAGGGTTTTTTCATGCGCCACTTTTTTTCTGGGAGCATGTAATAAACTAGTTTGATGTCCTTTGTTTGAACTTCCCTGTGGTGATAAAACTACTTCTCTATTTTGGGTGGAGAGCATAGTAAGGTGTCGCTGATAGCTGTTATGAGTAGTTGTTGAGGTGTTGGCATTTCTTCTCCTAAAAGATTTGTTATCTCTGGCCGCTTATTTGTAAATTCTATAGCTTGTTGTGTATTTCTGTTGCTCTATAAATGGAAATGGGTATTCTCGTGTTCAATTATGTAGCGATCGGACTTTTTACGTTAGCAGATATGAACTGCGAGGAGCCAAGACTTGGGACATGGGATAGTTCGGCCATGATTCTTTCATGTACCATGGGAAAGTCCGCCCGTATCTCTTTTGTGTACCATAGAAAGTCTACCCCTCGACTACTGTTGTTTCTTTACTTGCTTAGGACAGTCCGGTTGTTCCTCATTTGTGCAGCATAGGAAAGTCCTACATGTGTGCTGTAGTTGGGCCATCTTTGCAGGGACATACAGTATATAAAGAGAAGGGAAAGTTTTTGGTATCACGTTTGTCCTACGAGATCAAATATGCAGCGATCGGACTTTCTTGTGTTTGCAGTCAAATTCAAGTGCTTGGTCTCACCCGTGAAGCTATAGATCGAGGCGAGACTTGTTAAGATGGACTCCTAGCAGTGTATGGTTTACAATAAACTTGTAATAAGAATAACCAGGGTATTACAAAGTTCGACAGAAGATCACATGCATAGGCATTATAACAGCAACTAAAACTGTTCAACATCACAATTGTATCCAGTGAGCATGTCCTCACAAAAAATGTTGTGGATCTTGTGGCGGTGACCTCGATTGGTCACGGCAAAGATGAGTATCAGTATGGTCTACCGCTTGTCGAACACACCCCGCTGCTACACCGCTGTGTTCAATAATAATTGGGTTAGATCCCCTGAAAGTGGAAAAATATCTGCCTATTGGACTTTCGGTGGTAGCACAGCGAAGGATCCCCTTTGTGATGTGGTGGATCCGGTGTCCATCTCAAGGTAGGCCACGGGGCACCATGGAGGCACTTGTTGCTACCGATGCCAATAGCGCCAGTCCTAAGTATTTTTAGACCTGGAACGAATAAAAAAATTTAGAACTTTTTATGTGACCATAATAATACTACAATCAAAACTGACAAACCCAATATGCTTTGTCATATGAGTTCAATTATGTAGCGTTCGAACGTCCTGGCGTTCACAGACACTGCCAGGAGCCATGACTTGGGACTTGTGGGATCAAGAGACGGGACAGTCCATCCATTTCTCTTTCGTGTAGCATGGGAAAGTCCAGCCATATCTCTTTTGTGTGCCATGGGATAGTCCTTATATGACATGGACTGCAGAATAGGAGATGTAATCCCTTCCAACCTCTTTTGGTACAGTCCACATGTGGTTAATGATGGTACCTTTAACAGAGCAGATATATTCCATATGTTCCTCTGTTCTCGGATTCACTAGAGGATGAGGATTTGGTGCCACAAACATGCTATCCTCCGTGCCTATGGAAATGGAATCATCCAACCGATTGGTACCAAGACGATCTGGCAACTTGACAGAAGACGCCACCTCATCAGACTCTGGCAATGATCTAGGCGACTCAATAGAAGTCATCACCTGGTCAGACTCATACTAGGAGGAGGGTGGCGAGACACATGACGGCGGGGGCAGTGGCGTCGATCGAAAGTTGTAGTTGGAGCGTTAGCAGTAGAAGTGCAATGGCGGGAGCAATTGTAGTGTGTACTTTTGGTCTATTTTGCATTGCCATCATGTACCTAGGATGGTTACACTTGATTTAGCTAACTTGTATATGTCTTTGTGCCTCCACTCTTAATTCGGATGACCTATTACTAACATGGAAATTGTTAACTGTTGTTAACTTTAGTGGTCTCATTGCAGAGGAAGCACGCCGAGGCCTATTGCACAATTGGTCCTACTAGATCAAATATGCAACGACGGTTGATGCAATGTATGGGTGCATACTGTCCGGCCATTTATCTTTTGTGTACCAGGGGAAACTCTGACCATATCTCTTTTGTGTACCACGGGACAGTCCTCAAATGGGCCATGTGATAATTGGGCCAATCCTGCTCCTGAGGGTCCTCCTTGTGTGGAACATGTTGACCTATATATTGGATATATCTCCCCTGAAAATGGGAAAATATCTGCCCATTGGGGATTTCGCATAGAATTTGTATTGTTAGTGTGATGGTTAGACTTGATTTAGCCGAAATGAGCTCGTACCATGGAAATTGTTAATGGTCATTAAAGTTGCATTTCGGTATGAGTCATGGACTTAACTGATGGATCTTTGCTGCATTATTTTCTACTTCAGTGATCTCAATACCTGCTATGTTGTGCTGTTTAGCCGTAAGTTTAATTTGAATGGTATTATAGGTCTGATGGTTGGACTTGATTTAGCAAAAATTTTATTGGACTAATGGTTACAGACACATTAACTATTAATTTATATCTATGCGTTGCTAAACCTAGAATGAACCAAAAAATTTAGAACTTATTATATGACCATAATAATAATACAATCAATTCTTTATGGGTCGGATGTTCTGGCGTTCACAGATATGAACTGCCAGGAGCCAAGACTTGGGACTTGCAAGATCAAGAGACGGGACAGTCCAACCCTTTCTCTTTCGTGTATCATGGGGAGGTCCGGCCATACCTCTTTTGTGTACCACGGGCAAATCCTTATATGGGCCTTGTGATAATTGGGCCATCCCCGTTCCTAAGGGACAAGTCGTATTGGATATATATCCCCTGAAAAAGGGGAAAATATCTACCCATTGGACTTGCACTGCCTGGGCGATGGAGCTAGAGGTGGCAGTGGAGGATTCCCGGTGTGCTGTGGTGGCTCCAGTGTCCATTTGGAGGCAGGCGGCGAGGCTTTCCTGGTGGAGCACAGCGGCATTGGCGTCCGCGTCGCTTGTGTGCCGCAGCAACGACAAAAGCGTCAAATCTGATCCGCAGGTCTCCTTTCTCCCCTTTTTTACTATTTGTTTCTTCAATTGGGTTTTGCCTCATCATGGATCTACTAAAGGACTTTGGGATTTCGCTTAGAATGAACACATTTGATGCATACCGCCATATCCCTTAACTTTAGATATATGTGGGACGGTAATGGTTCTGGTAGTCCCTGCAGCTCATGGCTGTTGGACTGAATTTGTAATGGCATTGTAAGTGTGTTGCTTAGACTTGATTTAGCCGCAATGAACTCATACCATGGAATTGTTAATGGTTGTTAAAGTTGTATTTTGGTATCAGCCGTGGACTTCACTGATGGAATGGATCTTTGTTGCATTATTTTCTACTTCAGTGATCCCAATACGTGTTATGTTGTGTTGTTCAGCCATAAGATGAATTTGTAATGGTATTGTAAGTGTTATGGTTCGACTTGATTTAGCCAAAATTATGTTAGACTAATTGTTACAGCCACAGTAACTGCTATTCTTGTTTGAGTTGTCTATGTCTATGTTTCTGTGCTCCTACTCTAAATTTGGATGAGCTCGTAACATGGAAATTGTTATATGCTGTTAAAGTGGTAATTTGGTATAAGTTATTGTTGGTATTTGTTAAGTGCAATTGAAATATGAAGGAGTGCGCCACAAAAAATACCATTGTTGTATTTTACCGGGAGTATCTAGGTATCGTTATTTATATTTTACCACAGGGAAGCATGGTTTAAAGAATCTGATAAATCACCATCATGTATCTACTAACTTAGTAAACCAACTAGACTATAGCAAGGGTAAATGATATAAGATATATGAATGGAAGCACACATAGGACAATTCTAAGATTGAGTAGATAGCTAAAGCGAGAGGACAATGGGAAAGATCAAGGTTCCTATGCACTTCTCTATTACTTTGGTTCTATGTAACTAAGGTATGGGTAGATATAGCGATCACACAATAGCACTTTGGAGCAGTAGGTCCTTTGCAACTCACAAGCAAGACTGGGAAAGAGTAGTTCAGAGAAGGCTGCCAAAAGCTCTATGAAACATCAACCCAAACATGGTGAATTACAAAGGCCTTACAGAGTTGTCACCCCTGGGGCTACCACAACTATCCGTGGGGTTGAGCGCAACCTCAGGTAACCTATAGGCTAGACACCATGTCTATACTGTCGATTACTACTCTAGCTATGTACGATAACTAGAGCACTCAATATGAGCAAAGATCATCCTGTCGAAGGACGTCTCTACATCTCCACTATGAATAATGATTCCTGGGCTGATGGGGGCGCCCTCCTTATATAGGCCGAGGTGGAGTAGCCCCTAAGAAATTGCCACGTCATCGATCCGCGTCACATCCCTTGATCACCATTAGATCAAACCGACCTTAATCAATGACTTAGATTGGACCTCAGAGGTGGTGGGAGCAGGATCCGCAAGCCTAGACCTGATTGGTCTAGGTCAGCGGGCGCCCGCCCAAAGGGGTTGGGCGGCCGCCCGACCACTGAGCCGGATCGGGCTCATCTTTGGTGGGCTCGTAGAACTCATCGTTAGCTTCCCAAATCATCTTGGATCACCCCGAACGGAGTTTGTATGTGTCCTAGGTGAATCAAAACTCCATTTGATGTGTCTTGATGAGCTCTATGCAATGGTTCACTTTATTGCATAATTTGATATACTTCTATTTGGTGATTCTGGTACTTTTCTGCTTTAACCCCTACAAAATATAGATTCACCAAAACTCATGGAATTCTATTAGAGCAACCCCTATATCTAGATGGTAATTATGTTTAGGTCCTTTTTCATGTCTCGTTGATGGTTAAAAATTGACGTTAACTACCGTCAACAAATTCCCCCAAGCTTAACCTTTGCTCATCCCTAAGCAAAGCAAAACTCAGCAAAGGATCAGGAGTTGCTATAGTTCTTTCACGCCTCAAAACTACACATGCATTCAAACAAGAACTCTCCTCTGGATTAGCATCAATCATCCTGACTTTCAAACCTACCCATATTACCTTCAACCATGGGGGCTTATAACCTTCACTTGGGTCTTGAACAATTGAAAGATAGAACGATCAAGTCAAGCACTATGTCTCGAGTCCTTTGATCAACCTTTATTCTAGAGTTTTTATAAGTTTTCAACATTAAACTCAGAGATTTCTTTGTATGACTCTCTCAGGTCTCTCATATGTGGTATTTATGGATCCTCACCAAGGCAACAATGGTGTTTTGCCTTCTTCTCTCAGAATATGTGGTATTTTTGGAATAAGGCAGAGTAACATTATGCCTTCTCACTCTCACCCTATAACTAGTAGGCTTATGTAGAGTTCATAGGTGGGAAAGAAATAGCTCAAACTTACTTGCAATACATATGTTGCCTAATCCAACCATGGATCCAGAGGAACTCGTCATACAATCAAATCAAGATGTGCATGTGTGGTTTCAAATGAGTGAACAAATAGTATAGTAGAGAATTTTGGTGGAATGTAGAAGGGGTGAAAGCCTAACTCTATAATGCTCCTTTACAAAGGGTAATTTCTCTCAACTTGGAACTTTAGAGGATTGAGAAACTGGGGCTTTTCTATAATCGTATTTTTCTTTTCTTTTATTTTTTTCTCTTTCTTTTTTTCATCATACTTTTTTTCACTTTTTTCCTTCTTTTGTCAAATATCCCACTCTCTGATACAATTGGAACTTTTGAGAGAATAAAGAAAATGATAAAAACTTAGAGCATTTATTTTGGAACTGGGGGTAGCAGACAAGGAAAACCTATGGGGAATATTTTGGTTGTTCATTCCTAGTGTAGGAGCAGAATATTTTTGAGTGGATCTAAATGGGTGAATATGGTGTGCGTACTTCCAGGGTAGAAGTAGCAAGGGTGCAGAGTATGCGTGTGAAATCTTGATTTTAACCGCATAAAAAGCTCCTAAGGGTCAACACAGTTGGACCAAACTCAATGCACACAAGCAGTAGATAAATGTAAAAGTTTTCCTATTCTAGCAAGCATGCATATATGGCTGTGGTAGGAATTTAAGCTCTCATCATACAGGAACTCATCATGACATTCTTATGTTTTTTTCAAAAGATAAATCTCCAGAACTTTAGTGTCACTAGGAACAAGATAAACAGTAGCTCAGACCTTCTCATATCATATCCTTCAATTACCTAGATTTAGATCAAGCATTCACTACCCACAAGTTTCAAGCTCAGAGCAAATCTTAGGTCAAAACAATTTTATACAAAACTCGGGAGAGTTCGAGGCTGAAAACTTGGTACTTGAAAGGAATTACGACAGAGCAACTATTCATCATTTCCATGCAAAAGGGATTATCTTTAGAATCATTTAATTAATAGGAAGCGCATTGCACACTATAACTTTTTATTTCAAAATTAAAGATCACATCAGACATATAGCTATAAAAAGAAATCTTTATTTGGTTTTATGGTTATGCATCTTTTTATTGTTTTTGAACAAAGCAAACTCAAAACTAGTAATTGAAGAGGGAAAGAAACACTTAGCTGGATACACGGGGGATGCCCTCCCCAAGATGGTTTTTGATGTAGTATGTTGGTGTTGCTGACTGGCAGTGAACGCGTACTGGTTCTCCTGGAGTGTTAGGAATGGTTGCTGTTGAGACAGCACTCCGATGTTGAAGACAGCACTCCGACAGGGGATAGGACGTCCTTCTGCCTCCTTTCTTTCATTATGTCCAGACCCTTTTGCTCTACTCTCTTTGTTTCTTTTCTGTAGAGGATTATTGGACAACACATACCCAAAGGATTGCAACAAAAACAAGCTATAGGTTGTTGTCCACTATTTATATGAATTTCATATATGCTAATGAAGGGATAATTTTTAGGAACATTTTAGCAAGATTCTGTTTATCATGTTTTGCAACATTTTTTCTCATGGCACTCTAACATGGTTCAAGGCAAAGGTAACTTGCAGCAAAACACAATGTGAGTGATATTTTATACTTACAGTTCTTCCATCAATGATGAGCTATCTTTTGCATGAAGTTGTTGGAGTTCATCGTATGCCTTGCTTCATTTCTAATGTGAGTTCATCTCTTGACTTACCTGAATTGGATTTGAGACTTTTCTGCATGGGTTAGTCCAACAAAATAACCAATATCTACTAAAGCACATTTAAGTTTAATAACCAAACTAAACTTCGTGTCTAATTTAATTAAGGAAGGCATTTTAACCTAAGCACCATGCTTAATTTAAAAGTTTTTGAAAGCACCATGGATAAGCACAATCAAACCAAAGCATACTATAGCAAACAAGGTAGCATGAAAAGCACTATAGAGATTTACTCACTTAGAGATGAAAGAGCATGATCACGGTGAGGATTTTTTTGGATGCAAGCGACATGAATGTAACTAACTAAACATGCTATGGATTTGAGGAACCATAAACTAAACATGCATGGATGATTTAAAGTAAACATGTAGTGAACTGATGATAAAACCTCAACTAAATGAAGTACATGAAATATTGAAGCAAACATGCAATAGGATGCTAGAATTTAAAAGATAACTACTCATAAATTTAAAGTCCATGAGCAAGACTATCTCACCATTCTTGATCATACTTACCATGACTCACAAGATGGTTGTGAGTAGTGTAGCTTCAATGTTCATCACTTGAGATTTGAGTTGAACTGTTGTAACGATGACCTTTTCTCCAACCTACACAAGGTTAGAAATATGCATGTATACACATACCTGTGAGATGGCAGGGTTCCAAAGTTGATGAATGTTGAATGTTGCGGCACCCCAGGTTCGTCAAGGTATCTTTTCTTTCTTTTTATTTCTTGTGGAATCTTGTCGAAAGGGTCAAAATGACATCTATTGTATTGTCTATTCCACACTCAACAGAACAAGGGGTAATCCTACTAAAGCTAGTGATGCACTAAATTAGCAGACATCAAAATCATTATCAAAATCTTTATGCCAAATGCTTCCCCAGCAATAGCACCAAAAATGCTTGTTGGTATTTGCTAAGTGCAATTAAAATATGAAGGATTTCTGCAAGCGCGCAGAAAAATAATATTGTAGCATTTTACCGAGAGTATCCAGGTATCGTTATTTATATTTTATCATAGGGAAGCATGGGCTAAAGAATCTGATAAATCACCATCATGTATCTACTAACTTAGTAAACCAACTAGACTATAGTAAGGGTAAATGATATAGGATATTTGAATAGAAGCACACATAGGAGAATTCTAAGATAAATGAGCAGATAGCTAAAGCGAGAGGACAAAGGGAGAGATCAAGGTTCCTATGCACTTCTCTATTACTTTGGTTCTATGTAACTAAGGTATGGGTAGATATAGCGCTCACACAATAGCACTTTAGAGCAGCAGGTCCTTTCCAACTCTCGAACAAGACTAGGAAAGAGTAGTTGGGAGAAGGCTGCTGAAAGCTTTATGAAACATCAACCCGAACGTGGTGGATTACAAAGGCCTTACAGAGCTGTCACCCCTGGGGCTACCACAACTATCCGTGGGGTTGAGCGCAACCTCAGGTAACCTATAGGCTAGACACCATGTCTATGCTATCGATTACTACTCTAGCTACGTACGATAACTAGAGCACTCAATACTAATCATACTTATGAAAGACATAAAATAAATAGACAAGATGAGTATATATTAAAGCACAAGTCAAGTAAGGAATAGATACAAAGACATACCAACTCCATGAAGACTTCTCCAGAACTGGAGCGTAGCTCCGCTCTCCCTAACTCTCATCTAAAACTAATCTACTACATTAGAAAGTCTAGACCTAATTCTCTAGAGATGAGAGAGCATCCTTTCGAGGGACGTCTCTACATCTCCACAATGAATAATGATGCCTGGGCTGGTGGGGGCGCCCTTCTTATATAGGTCGAGGTGGAGTAACCCCTAAGGAATTGGCACATCATTGATCTGTGTCACATACCTTGATCAGCGTTGTATCAAACCAACCTTAATCAATGACTTAGATTGGACCTCAAAGGCGGTGGGAGCAGGATTCGCGAGCCTGGACCTGATTGGTCCAGGTCAGCGGGTGCCCAACAAAAGGGGGTGGGCAGCCACCCAGCCACTAAGTTGGATCAGGCTCATCTTTGAATAAAGGTTGATGCCTGGGCTTGTAGAATTCGTCATTAGCTTTCTGAATCATCTTGGATCACCCCAAACGGAGTTCGTATGTGTCCTGGGCGTCCGTTTTACTCCAGATTGCTCCTCGAGCCCGTTTGCAATCTTCTAGAAGGTGTAACTTTGTCGTCCGGACTCCGATTTGGGTGAATCAAAACTCCATTTGATGTCTCTTGATGAGATCTATGCAATGGTTCAGTTTATTGCATAATTTGATATACTTCTATTTGGTGATTCTGGTACTTTTCTGCTTTAACCCCTGCAAAACATAGATTCACCAAAATTCATGGAATTCTTTTAGAGCAACCCCTATATCTAGATGGTAATTATGTTTAGGTCCTTTTTCATGTCTCGTTGATGGTTAAAAATTGATGTTAACTACCTTCAATAGTTGTGCACTTCACTAATGGATCTTTGTTGGATTATTTTCTTCTTCATTCAGTTATCTCATTACTTAGGAAGTTGAGGCCTCTTGCGCAATGACGAAATGGAGTAGGCCCCCAACAAGAGGACGGACTCATTTGCTAGCCTCCAGATGATCTCGTTCTTGACATCCACTACTGTATCCCTGGCTCCTCCTTGTTCCGCTGCAAATTGGTCTGTCAATACTGGAAACACCTCATCAACAACTCCGATATCAATGACAAGCTTGCCCGCCAGACTGTGATTAGTTTCTTCTTGGATAGGATGATGAACTTGATGCACTTCATCAGCATCACCAGTGAAAATCCTAGCTTCAGCTTCTTGCCCACATATCATGCAGTTGTCTCAGATTGCTGCAACGGCCTCATCCTGTGCCGGTGGTCCCTTCCTATGGGATCTCACCCTGGGTCGTCTGCAATCTAGTCACATGGAATTATAAGGTACTGTCGGCTAGCCCTCATGCTCGTGGCCTATCTTTGGAGGGTTTTGATCTATTAGCTGGGGTGGCCCAATTGTGTTTTGATCCGACAGTCTCCTCGCACTTCCATGGTGTTGATCTGGAGCTTTGTTGGACGCCAAGTGTATTTCATAACAGTTTTCTACACAATGTGGCATACGATAGCGCTGAGGGAACATCTTTGATAATTGCTGTGAATATGAGGGAAACACATGGAAGGAAATTGCTATGCCTACTGGTAATGATGAGGACACCCTGCATAAAGCTCAGGGTCACTTGTGTGTATGTCATATTGATGGTTCTCACATTCAATGCAAGTTTTCAATGTGGATCCTTCAAGACTATGGTACTAATAATTGGACATTGCAGCATACAGTTGTCCTTAACAGCATTTTTAGAAGCATTAATATCCGAGGGATTTTGACCCACAAGTTGATTGTAGTTCACCCTGAATGGAATTTGGTTTTCTTAGCTGGGCATAAAGAAAATTGAATCATCGCTTATGAAATGGACCACAAAAAAGCTCATGTCATCCCTACCATAGTCTCTGAATGTTTCTTGTCACTGGAAGAAGGATGCCCCTGACCAACCTATCTTCCATACGTTCCCTTGTGGTTGATTCACTACAGCTATAAGTTGCAGATCTGGCAGAGGAGTCCATCACTTTAAACCTACGTGCCATCATATGAGGAAAGTCGCTTGAAAGAGGGGGAGGGGGAGGCATACTTGTTTACTGTAATGACTTTTTAAATTATTATTTTTGTTTGTATGAACTTGATGTATCAATGATCGTGTGTTCCCTTGCATTTTATGTTGTAGTTGTTGATACTCTATCATACTCTATCATACGCATTCAAACATAAAGGGGTCGGACTTTCTTGTGTCT
This sequence comes from Bothriochloa decipiens, assembly GCA_023333625.1. NCBI lineage: Eukaryota > Viridiplantae > Streptophyta > Magnoliopsida > Poales > Poaceae > Bothriochloa > Bothriochloa decipiens. The sequence continues at coordinate 21,414,641 of CM041641.1, read as the reverse complement.
AACAACATTTTCATTAATAAAACTTGTTGCAAAAATACCCTTGCACGCGATCTGGGGTTTAACTTTTTATTAAATTAAACTCTGTCGTGCCGCTACTATAGACTAACCAAAATCATAACCATCAGTGAGCACTGGGTAGACTGATTGCTAGGGCTTTCAAAATAGAATCATTCATATTTTGTCCTATGAGAGCAAATATGGAGCGGTCAGACTTTCTTGCATTCGTAGTAAAACTCAAGAGCTACGTATCAACTATGAAGCTATAGAGCGTGCCGAGACTTGTTGAGATGGATTCCTAGCAGCATATGGCTTACCATAAACTTATAATAAGAATCAGCAGGGTGTTATAAAGGTAAACAGAAGATCACGTGCATAGGTATTATAACAGCAAGTTAAACTATTGAACATCACAATTGTCTCCATTGAGCATGTACTGACAACAAAATACAACGGATTTTGTGGCCGTGACCTTGAGTGGTAACGGTGAAGATGAGTACCAGTCCGGTCCGTCGGTGCATCCGTGCCGACGTGCCAATGAGGCCTTGTGACCTGGAACGAACCAAAAATTTTAGAACTTATTATATGACCATAATAATAATACAATCAAAACTGACATACCCATTATGCTTTGTCCTACATGATCAGTTATGTAGTGGTCGAACGTTCTAGATAAGAACTGCTAGGAGACAAGACTTGGGACTTGCAAGATCAAGAGACGTGACAATCCGACCCTTTCTCTTTCGTGTGTCATGGAGAAGTCCGGCCATACCTCTTTTGTGTACCACGGGACAGTCCTTGTATGGGCCTTATGATAATTAGGCCATCCCCGCTCCTAAGGGACAAGTCGCATTGGATATATATTCCCTTAAAATGGGAAAATATCTTCCCATTGGACTTGCGTTGGCTCGGCGGTGGAGCTAGAGGTGGCGGCAGAAGTCCCCGTTGTGCTGTGGTGGCTCTGGCACCCATTTAGCAGCAGGCGACGGGGCTTTCCCGGTGGAGCAAGGTGGCATTGGCATCTGCGTCGCTTGTGTGCTGCGGCAAAGCCGTCACATCCAATTCACAGGTCTCCTTTCTCCCCTTTTTACTGTTTGTTTCTTCATTTTTGTTTTTCCTCGACATGGATCTACTATAGGACTTGGGAATTTCTCTTAGATATATCACCTTTAACGCATACCGCCATATGGGGATTGGTTCTGGTAGTCCCTGTAGCTCATGGCAAATCAGTGCCACTAATCTTTAAGCTGCACTTGTTGCTACGCATGCCAATGATAGTCACTAGCACTTGCACTTGTAAAACTTAGGTAGCCTGTTTGGGTTCTGCAGATTCAAGATGAATCCATGCTATGTTGTGTTTCACGGCCGTAGGCGAGGGGTTTTCCACAGCTGGGCTGAATGCCAGGAGCAAGTTCATGGGTTCCCTGGTGCTTCTTATAAAAAGTATTGGACTTGATTTAGGCGAGGGGTTTTTCGCAGCTAGAATTGATTTAGGCGAGGGGTTTTCTGCAGCTTGACTTCATTTAGCCAAAATTGTATTGGACTAATATGGTTATAGCCACATTAATTGCTATTCTAGTTTTGAGTTGTCTATGTCTATGTGCTGCTACTCTAATTTTGGACGAGCTCATAACATGGAAATTGTTAATGGCTGTTAATGTTGCATTTTGGTATAAGTTGTGGACTTCACTAATAGATCTTTGTTGGATTATTTTCTTCTTCATTCATTGATATCATTACTTAGGGAGCCAAGGCCTATTGCACACTGACGAGATGGAGCAGGCCCCAACAAGTGGCTGGTCTCATTTGCCTGGCTCCCAGATGAGGTCGTTCTCAATATCCTCCGCCGCCTCCCTGGCCTCTCCCTGTTCTGCTACAAATTGGTCTGTCAATGCTGGGAACGCCTCATCAACAGGCTCGACTGGTAGGTGCAGTTGGGTCTTTAGCAGTAGAAGTGCAACGGTGGGTACAATTGAAGTGGACTTTTTATATATTTTGAAATGGCCTCATGTACCAGAAAAATACTAGAAATTAATATAATGTCGTTCGAACTAAGTTTATGTGCTTTTCATTATTTTGGGAATGTTCTTTTGAAGGGGCGAAGCATATATGGCAGGAGGGAGTATAGTCGGACATAACCATAGTTTCAAATCTTGCTTCAGTGTGCTCCATTGCATTTTATGTTGTACGGAGTAGACGTCATTACTCTTTGCTATAGAGTTAGTAACGCAAACTACTAAATGACATAGTAACAAGCATCACATGAAAAAGAGGATAAACTATGGAGAATACTTTTAGACGCGGTCGACTTTATAGGGGCCAGACTTTCTTATGTGCAATAGCATGATTGTCGTTCGCAGTAAAACTAAACAGCTACGTCCCATCATTGATGCACTTGATCGACATTCAATATAGACCACCCTTCACAATTTTTCCTACGAGATCAAATACTCAATGGCCGGACATTCTTGCATCCGTAGCCATGTCTCAAACATGCTCTAGATCGAGGTGAAACTTGTTCAGATAACTCCTGGCTACCAACAGTTCACAACAAATAGGTGAAATGAACTGTTGCCTTTGATAAGACTTGCTGAACTTGCTCTTTGAATTAAGTACACCAAAAATGCCTATCACAACCACACCAGGCGTGCCAGGCATGTCACTATGGAGGATACTGTCATACCTGCTAAAATATGCACCGGTCGGACTTTCTTACAACCCAACAACATTTCCTTTAAAAAAATTTGCTATAATAATAACTTTGCATGTGATCTGTTGCTCAACTTTATATTATTAAACTCATTCGTGCCACTACTACAGATTGACCAAAAGCGTAACCGTCAGTGAGCACTCGGCAGAGTGGTTGCAAAGAGATTCAATACAGACAATACTTCACATGTCGTCCTATGAGATTAAGTATGCAGTGGTCGGACTTTAACATAGATCGAGGCGATACTTGTTGAGATGGACTCCTCGCTCCATACGGTTTACAACAAAAATTTGTGGTTAAGGGTTTACAACAACCAACGGGGGATACAAAATAGACAAAACTAGATATTAAATACAACCAAATATCACATGTGATAATTGGGCCATCCCCGCTCCTAAGGGTCCTCCTAGTGTGGAACATGTTGACCTATAATATATATACCCTGAAAATGGGAAAATATCTGCCCATCGTGTACAAGCTTTGGTTGCAGTTGCAGTAGGTGCGACGGAGAGGACCACATCACGTACAAGCTTTGCTTGCAGTTGCAGTAGAAAGGAGCTAGTGATGAAATTCCATCGACCGGGCCTGACCCCCAACCTCACCAGCTCATGGATCTGAATTCACCGGCCATCAACCACAAAACCCACAGCAAAGTGCTGCTTCCTTTAAACAAAAGGAGAATAGCAAGGTGCCATCAGACAATGGAATAGACTCACCAGCCTCGGGATACTACAAGCAAAACTGACAAACCTATTATGTTTTGTCCTATGAGTTCAATTATGTAGCGGTCGAACGTTCTTGCATTCGTAGACATGAACTGCGATGAGACAAGACTTGGGACTCATAAGATAGTCCAATCATTTCTCTTTCGTGTGCCATGGGAAAGTCTGGCCATGTCTCTTTTGCGTACCACAGACAGTCCTAATGGGCCGTGTGATAACTGGGCCATGCCCGGCTCCCCGCTGAGTCATCCTCCTAGTGTGGAACATGTTTGGACTTGTGGTACTAGTGGCGGTGAAGGATCCCCGGTTGATTTGTGGCAACGGCAATGGCAAAGGATCCCCGGTATGCTGTGGTGGCTCCAGCGTGCATTTGGAGGCAGGCGGCGGGGCATTCCCCATGGAGTGCGGTGGCATTGCGTCTGTGTCGGTTGTGTACCGTGGCACAGGTGACAGATCCGATCCGTAGGTCTCCTTTCTCTCATTTCACTAGTGGATCTTTGTTGGATTTTTTGCCGCTATAAGGATCCCATTACTAAGGAATCTCTGATCGTACTACACACTCTGACCATCATAGTCTCTTGGAACCTGAGGAGGCCTGCATGAACATGGATGCAGTGGGCTGGCTTAACGAGGATCTTATTTTTGAGATCATCCACCCCTCCCCACTCGCTCGTTGATCCGCTACAAATTGGTCTGCAAAACTTGGCTCTGCCTCATCTCAGACTCCAAGAACAGGAGAAACTGCCCCAGACTGTGGCCAGCTTCTTCTTTGCTGGTGCGGCTGGCAAATGAGACTTCATTAGCATCACCGGTGGACGCCTCCTCCTTCAAATTCTTGCCTTTCATAGAGGAATTAGTAGCTGTATCTGATTGCTACAACGGGCTCATCCTTTGCTGGTGCCTTGGGGGTCATGGATATCGATATTGCGTCTGCAACCCAGTGACTGAGAGGTATGAGATACTGCTGCATATCACCTATGTTGTTGGCCATGCATTGGGTGAGGCTCGCTTGTGTTTCAATCCGACAGCTTCCTCGCACTTCGATGTGATTGAAAATGTGCGCGGTGAACACCGTGAGTTTGCAGGTATGGAGATTTACTCATCTGAAACTACATCATGGACCTATAAGGAATCTGAATTGCCTGAAGGTACAAATGGGATTTTGTATTGGTATAGGTCACCAAGTGTGTTTCTTAACGGTTGTCACCACATTATGGGGTATTGTAATGAGGAAGGCTGTAAGATATTTGCTGTGGATATGGCAGGAAGAACATGGAGGAAAATCAATTGGCCTTGTGGGAAAGAGCACTCCATGGATCTAACTCAGGGTCACTTGTGTGTAAGTACTCTTGATGGTCCTAGTGATTCATTGCTATCAATCTGGTTCCTTGAAGACTATGATACTGATAATTGGATATTAAAGCATACTGTCAACATCATGGAGCTGTTCGGAAGCATTGATATTGGATTTGGGGACTATGTATGGGGTAATGAGGAGTACTGGGTTATGGCACTCCACCCAGAATGGAATTTGATTTTCATTGAAGGGGAGGATAGAGCAAAGCTGGCATATGACATGGGCTGCAGAGAAGTCCATGTCATCCCTGCCCTTGAAATTGAGTATGTTACAAGTATCGTTAAAGATGTGTTCATCTTTAGACCATTATATCTTCCTTATGTTCCCTTGTTCTCGGATTCATTGAGAGAAGTAAAATAAAGCCCAATTTGATGCTTATGTACCCTTCTTCTCGGACATTAGCAGAGCGCTAAATAAAGCTGTCCTTTTTGAATCCCACAGTCATGACATTTTAAATGGACCAATGTTGTTTGCTTGTTTGAAGTAAAATAAAGCTCGAATTAATGTATCTCTGCGTTGTACTGTGTTATTATACAAAAAATATGACCAAATGTTGTTTCATTATTCATGGACATGCTAACTTTCTGAAGGATGAAGTAGTACTTATTTCTGCTAAACTAGCATGCCATCTTTGTTCTGTTTGCAAATCAAATTATTTATTCGGTATGCAAAGTAATTTACAACGGTGTCACAACTCTTATCACCCTTGTTCTCAGAGTCATTAGCAGATGTTGTTTGCTTGTTCTATGGATATGTAAATTTCCTCTTAGATGGATGTTGTCATTATTTTAGCAAAACTAGTGAGCCACCATTGTATTTTGTTATTTTAGAATTTGTTCAAGGATTTAGTGCCCGTCGAACAGATCACTTGCGGTCCGACCAAGTCAAAGCTTGGCTAGCCAGACTATCCTGGCGTCCGCGAACAACTTTGGCCTGATCAACTATGGAGGCTACTGTGATCAACTTTGGCTTGATCAACTTTGGCCTCACATGCACAATAGTTTTTCAGTATCAACTGGCTCCTCTGTTCTGCATTAGGATGCGGGGAAAATAGCCAGCAGGTAGGAGATGTGATGCTATTGGTTTGCTAGTAGACTGATGGCTATGACACTCAAAGCAGACAACCTTCACTTAATTGCGTTTGCAGTAAAACTCAGGAGGCACATCTCATCCTTGATGCTCAAATAACCCGTGCGGTGTGTCCGAGTTGGTCATATTTACATTGGTCGGACTTTCTGACATATGCACAAAAATGCTAAGAGGAACAAACATGCAGAAACAAGTAAATGCTCCGCTCTGTCTATATTTAGATTGCAAACAGTATAGATGACGTGATATAATCAACAGAGTAACAAAAGAAAAAGTTACATTTGGATAAGATAGAAACATTCTTTATCAGAAAACATACTAACAATAATTGTTAGATAGAGTAACAACAAAAAGCAAAGGTAACAAATCACTATGACACATCGATATATATGGTTGAAACTCGTTACATATATTACCACAAAAAGAAAGCTGCATGCATGAGTCAGGGCTTCATTGCACTTATTCATGCTTCTCCATCATCGGACTCGCTGTCATCACTCTCTTCATTGACTTGAAAGCCATGGTTGAGCAGCAGTTGCTTATGGCTTCTTCTTATCTCGTCATCAACATCTAAAGATAGATGCACAGCATGATCTATGGCTTCATTCCACATCTAGTTCTTCGCTTTACGGTAGGCCGGGCATCAGCTGATCCTCTTACTGTTGTTGTTGACGAAGAGTAAGCCTCCTCCACCAGCCCGAACGGCAGGAGACTGAGTGAGGTGGAGATCAAATTCATGCTCCTTTTGCAGGATTTTGCCGATCTTGTACAATATGAAGGTGTCCGTGCATGCATACTTGATCTTCTCATTTGATAGTCTGGGCCGGTCCTAGTCTTTGGTACGAAGAGAAATACTATCTTTTTCCATGTCCACACCAACCAAGTCTCGGCCAAAAATATTAAGGCTTCCCACTTTGCTCCACTTACCTCTGATTACGAAGGGTGCCATGGCCTATAGTTCCACTGCCTTGGAGAGTTCGATGTTGTGGTGTGCACCTTAGCTGATCCATGTCGCCAGTGATTCCTGCACCGACAAAAATGTGTTGCTCGCCCACAAGGAACGTCTTGAGCTCGTCAGGGATGGTACCGGTGACGGCCACCTAGAAGAGAAGGCATTGCATGTCGATGCATATTTGTAAGAGGGCCATCCTATTCTCCTTCTCAAGGCATTCCTCATCTAAACCAACGATGAGTGGCTTGTCACGGCAGACATCTCAAAGAAAGTGCTCGATCGTCTGGGGCTTTGATGTGACCGTAACTAGGCCTCGTTATCCCTGACCATGACAGTTGTTTCTTCATGCGAGAAGTGGGAATGGAAGCCAATAGCTCTGCTATTGTCGATGGATGATCTAGAATGTTTGGGCAAGTGGGAATGGAAGTGGTAACGAGATGAACTGTCCATGGAGCGTGAGAAGGATGAACTTGTTCAGATGGAATGATACTAGTATAGCATGAAATGTGTGTACACGATGAAGACTGGTGATGGAGGCAGAGGTTAATATACAAGATACGAAGGAACCGCCTAGATGTGTGAATGCCAATGAATCGGCGCGCTGAGATGCTAGTAGGAACCGCCGTGCAGACAGAGGAGGGAGGGGACAGATCGAGAACACTAGCCAACCCAGACAGGATGCAAGGAGTCACAACACTTATTAATTCTCTATGCTGGATGGTTCTCATGCCTAGGTATGGCAGGCACAGTGCCTGTCTTTTCAGTGTGGATGGCATCAGAGACTGGTACAACCTATGCTTGACACGATGCTAACCGCAATGAGGTAAGTGAGACACACAGTTTATAATTAAGAACCTCCAATCGCTTCCTTCTTGTAAATTTCATATGTGTCCGGCCTGGTGAAATATGCCATGGTCAGACTTTCTTGCCTGTGTACTACTCCTCCATGAGGTTTGTATAATGTGTGAGGTTTGTCCGCCTCCGTGAGATATACAATCATCGGACAAACAATCCCTTACTTCTTACGCGTGTTGTATGTACATAGTTTATAATTAAGAACCTCCAATCGCTTCCTTCTTCTTATGTGTGTTGTATGTACAACTGTTATGGCAAATGATCCCTTCAGTCCACCCAGCATGACATAAATGAAACAGTCCACCCACCTAGCACGGCAAACGATCTCTTCAGTCCACCCTTTTGGCAAAATTCTGCTGCATCGGGTTGAGAGCCCAGGAGCGAGAATACAAGGAACAGGCCACCCTTTTTGACTTTTAGACATCATGTTTGACCGTTCGTCTTATTAACAAAACGAATGTTATTTATTTATAGAATAAGCAAATCATCAATGACGGTCTTTGTGATTGTGAGACGGAGGGAGTATATATAAACTCCAGCAACCGACGGCTCGATCTATCTCCAGGCTAACTATTCCTTGTTCATCACTTCCTGTCGGGTATCTAAAAAAGGGGGTACCCTTAACCCTCGACTAAGGGGATTAACCCCTAACATCAACAAGCCAAACCCTATGTCATTAGTCCTCGCCCAGCATAGAAATGCAAGTGCCAGGTCATATTGGGCCGGTCCATGAACGGGCCTCGGTGGTCCGAGCGGCTACCTATCCGACGTACCTCGCTCGAGGTGGAGCAGATCACTCGAGGGTGCCACTTGACCTACCCCTCAGTGATGGAGATTCGCTCGAGCAAATGGGTAGCCCTCAAGTGCGACGCACCCCTCGAATACCTACGTCCTATATGAATCCAGGAGGATTTAATGCATCCTACTTGCTCCCGCCTAACTTTGTGGCCACAGTGATGGTAATAATTACAAGTACACCGGTTGAATCCTACTTTTACCTCTCATACATGGGAATCTGGTCGGTCATACCGCACTGTAACTCCATGTCATGCACTGTGCCCCGTTCGGCGCTCCCTCGAGGCACATTTACCAGTGTTAGGCGACTCCTCGAGGCACATTTACCAGTATCCGTACCGCATTTTCCGGAGCCTGGCCTTATCCATTAGGGCCTCGACCCCCTCGACCACCTCTCGAGCTTGACTTTGTCATCACCGGTCAACACTCCAACAACTCCTGACGCGATGGCTAGAGGGATCTGCATGACCATGCTTGGACATCTGTCTATCACCGGCCATTACCTGCGTCACCTTAGCATGAGAAGGATGGCCGCATCACTCCAAGCACATCGCTACAGGACACGCCATGCCCGGTGCACGCTTCTACAGCAACACCGACATGATCAGCATCACCTCCTCAACGTCAACAGCCACGTCCGCCCTAAGATCCATGTACCCCTGTGCCCCTCCTTCACCTATAAAAGGAGGTGCCAGGCCCTAGTCTAGAAAAGGGTAACAAACATAGCCAGAAAACAAAAGGCATAGACAGCGACCAGAGCCAAAAATGCTAAAGTCCTAGCTCACTCACTCGCACGCTTGTATTCACCCCTGTACAAGCACTTCGGTGCAAGATAATACAAACTCTCCCCCTGCTAGATGTAGGGCCTTCTTTTGCCTGAACTAGGATAAACCTTATGTTCTTCTTGCATCACCATCTGGATTAGGGAGCACGCAGTACATATTTAGTCGTTGGTGCTATGCCCCCGGGGTCGGAACATTGACACTTCCTGCGATGGACTATCAGCAACCCTCAGAAGGCCCTACTGAACCCTTGGCAGCACCGCCATTGGTGGTGGCTCCGTCGCTGGTGTAGTTGGTCATGGTGCATGTTCCACCAGAATCCAAAGTGCTCGCGGTGATCACCGGGTTTGCGCAACGCAAGAATGTGTGCATCTCGGTTCTTGCAGGGAGTGGCTGGGTGAAGAGTGGGTGCTATTGTACCACCACGGCGAGGGGTGATGTCCTCCCCACACCCGTCGGCGCAGGCGGCATCGTGGGCATGGAGGCTCGGTCGCCACAAGCTGATATCGCTGTCCGGGATGGTTCTCATCCCTCCCATGGTAGCCACACTGCCGTTCTTCACAGCATGGCTGGTGGAACAGGAGACTGGTTCAAACCATGCGGGCGAAGTGGTGGGATTGATGGCAGCGAAAAGGTTGGTGGTGTAGCCCTCGCCGTTCCTATTGACTGCTGCCTATGGTGGGAGTGCACTTCGACGAGAACTGGATGCGATCTAGATTTGGACCATTTGCTTCGTCCCCAATCAGTGGCTCCAGCGGTGCAGGCACCAGCAGACAACAGGCCCAGACGCAGGGCATTCACGGGCCGCTCCAACACTAGCTGTGCTACCATTCACGAATTGTACTTAGTACTACATTGTTCTTGTTTCTCCATCCTATGTTCCTCCATCATACTATGTTCTTGTTCCTCCATCTCGCGTGACTGTTATCATGAATGTATCAGTTATATCTTTTTTTCGCTCATGCACCATATATATCTAGTGTTGTTTCCCCTCAAATTAGAGCCCACCATGAACAAATTTTTAAAAGCAGGACACTACATTTGAGCAATAAGCCTCAACTCTTAGAAATCCTACCCACCCGATTGCACCTTCAATGAGGGCTTCTTTGTCTCCGCGTCTCTGGTTGTAGATTGATTGCTACGACATTCAAAACAAACAACCCTTCACATTTTGTCCTACGAGATCAAATATGCAGCGGTCGGACTTTATAGCGTCCGCCTCTTGAGATGAACTCCTCTCTGCCAACGGTTTACATCAAAAATATAAAAAGACATGTCCTAACAACAAACATAACTATTATTACATCGATTTGTTTACCAAGCTAGATTAAAAGGGCAGCCATATTGACAACTTCAAGAAGACATACACAAAGCTGATCCTGATCTCCGGTCATAGATAATGAATAACTCCAGGCATAAGAATTGTCTTCTCATCTGATATATTCAAAAATTTGTTCAAAATAACTTTTCTTTTGTTGTGGCTTGCTTTATTAACAAAAGATCTTCAAGAATGACCTAAATTTGACTACGTTTACTAATATTTTTTGAATAATACGAGTGGTCAAACTTCATGTTAAAAGTCAGACGAACTATTCGTTTGGTCGTTTCTGGCTGGCTGATTCCGCCTGATGCTGATTTATCATGAGAGGAAAACACTGCTGAATATATATGCGCTGTAAGGGCAAACGAACAGGTAAAATAGACCTACTAGTCCACTCAAACACGCCTACCGCCCCACAATAATGCCCGTTTCATTTCCCGAGGAGTCAAACTTTTAAAGTTTGGCCAAATAATGTTATTTTTTATAATATAATTGGACATACTTAAGGTAATAAAATGTGTTACTATGCTAAATTGCATTCTTTTTTGGATGGAGGAAGTAATAAGTACAAACTTCATTTGACTGTGAACTGCAGAACGTCTGGCCGCTGTGTCGCAGATCTTGTCCGGACGGTCCTATGCGTTGTCATCTTTCAGTGCCGTGGCAATCAGTACACCTGCCCGTCCGTCGACTGTTGTTGTTGCTTGGATTGGGATGAAATATACTGTAGACCTCACAACCACATCATTCAATCAAGTCTGAAGCATGTCATGTTGGTCAAAATCTCATGATTCCTCTTCTGCCCCGTTTTCCTGCCACATTCACTTCAATCTCACCAAACGCACAAGGTCTAATATGAAAGGGGCTGCCATGGCTTGCCGCATACTACAGTTCAATCTAGTCCAATGTTCATAATGGTAAGTTTGACCGACCGAACGTGTAACTATTGTGCTGAGCTAGTCCGATCATAGTAAATACTAAGCTGGACTCGCCTTTAGTCTTCCCCTTGACTAGCATGACTTCTTGGATTAGCGTGAATTAACTCATGAAAAGACCTATCATTACCACACCAGTCTTTCATGTCTCACGTGCCAAATATCCTTTTTCTCAAATCCCCTCATTTGTCCAGATTTCCAGATGCGTATAGACTGGGCTTGTAAGAAAGTCCGATTTTGGGCACATTTGTTTCATCAGACAATTAGCAGTATAGAATCTTCTTATTTTTGAGTCGGTCACAACATTTGTATTAGTAGTAGTGATGAGTGGCTTTGATCTATCTATAACCCAACTATTCTTATTTTTATGTACTCGCAAGAACTCAAATCAAGGATTACTTTATTCAAAAATTTAAACTTTATAGGATCACAGAAGGTCTGGCAGTCTCAAATCTTAGCTACCCAGAAGACATCCTCCTGCAATTTCTCGCGCTGATTTATTTCACTCTAGTTATGTCATATTTTTCAAATCAGCATGTGAGGTGTTTTATGAAAGAGTATAAAAATACAAACAATCAGTTAGATTATGGACAGTGGAGACACAAGGAGACACGGCCCACGCAAATGTCTCGATCGTGGGGTGGTCAACTACTCGATGGCCTCTCTTGTAAAAAAGAAAGAAAAAACCTAATCAATGGCCTCCAAACAATCAGTTAGATTGCGGACAGTGGAGACACAAGGAGACACGGCCCACACAAATGTCTCGGTCGTGGGGTGGTAAACTACTCGATGGCCTCTCTTGTAAAAAAAGAAAAAGAAAAAACCTAATTGATGGCCTCCAAGCTATAAGAGCATAGACAAGGGGTGCGAGGAAGGTTATACTTGCTGTCTTCTCTCTCTAGAGCTTCTCATTCCATCCCAAAGCTTTTGCCTTCCACCCTACTGCGCCTCCGACCAAGACAATGGCTGAGCCATCGAGCTTGACTGTTGTTGGGGAGGCCCCAGAGGCCGTCCACGCTGACAATCCTATGCCTACGGTGGGAAGTCTGGTCGGCGTGGTCTCTGACCTGCCAGATCTCCCTTTGAAGGTGTATCATCAATGCTTGTACATGTTTCTTCATTTCACCAGAGTATATGCCAGAAACGCTCACACTAGTATTTGGATCTTGCCTACTCTCAATAGGTGGACGTGGACATGGACATGATTGTGTCCCAAGGACCATTGCCAGTGTAGCTGAATTCTCCATCCACGGTTATGCCCGAAAAGCGATCCCGTGAGGCATCCCCCGATGGAGGCAGCCACCTGTGACTCCATGCCATGCTGCGCCGATTAGTTTGGTAAAAGTCATTTCCCTTCTCAATCAGATGGCTCTCCTGCTCTATGGGCTTGAACTTGGCTTGCATTGTGCAGCGCTTCCTCCATGGCGGTGCCGTCCCCAGATGAGCGCCTCCCTGCCCTGCTTGCCTGCCGTCTTTGAGCCGTGGTATCCGAAGCCATTCATCAGGGTGCAGCCGTAGCAATGGCTGCCGCCCAACTTCAGATTGGCACGGCGCACCTCGGAGTTGTGGAGCAGGGTTTTTCGCTGAGTTCCAAGGACGATGACATCGCATTTCTGAGGGTCAACTTCGAGCCGTTTGCCAACGCCATCTTACCGAAGGTTGCAGTGGATGACATCCTGCGTGCCCATCTCGACCCTTGATTGGTGGGACATATCAGTATTATTAGTTGTCATGATTATGTTTGATTTGTGGGGCGCCCTTGATATGTGAGCTCTTATTTGCATGCGTGTCTTTGTGAACTTGTGCTGGACTTTGCAATAGGTGCATTAAACTCTATTGAGCATGGTGGCTCACGTCATTTTGTACCTGGTTTGTAGCCCCTGTGGTTTGCTTCTCGCTACAGATCTCTTTTAGGTTATCTTTGCTCTAATCGATAATATGCTAGACATTCATGAGTGCCTTTTATCTCTGTTGATGACTCGTGTCTTCGCTAAAATCTGTATCCGTTAGTGATTCAATGAAAGTAATGATGATCTGTGTCTGGCCCGGTCTGAATCATGATCCTTGGACTTTCTTGCGTGCACAGTAATTTTGAATAGCTATGTGGATCCTCCATTACTATTTCAGCTAAATCAATTCTAACCAGCATACTTGCAATCAAATTAAAAATGACAATAGGATCTCAGGTTTGATTGCATTGCTTACTCCATGTATTAGTAGCCATCTTTAGCTATGCTGCCTCTCGGCTGCTACTAGCATTGGACTGTGGGCATTGGGGTGCACTATTTACTCCACTGAGAAGGTCCAACCGTCTAATAATTTCACTACTTGGACAATGATGAGTGTTGTGTGGTCATGTCACTATACTGTTCTAGCCTTGCCATCACTGTGATGTGCAAAAGCCTGACCTCACCTTGTATAGCCAACTCCAGCTAGCTGACTGGCTCTGCTCCTGACAATTACTACTACTACCGCTGCTACTACAACTACCACTGATAATACAAATGCATTGCTACCCCCTTGTTCATCCGATAGATATCTAACACCGGGTTCCCATCGAAGCGTCCTCTACCTCTAATTGCTCCAGCTCCAAAATCATAGCTACAGACTATTCCACTAGCTCCACAGAGTTGCTATCACCATGAGCTCCACTGCTAATCCTCTGCCCCATTTTTCCACTTTCTGTCACTTCGTCCTATCAAAAACAATGTGGACAAAATCCTTGACTATGTATGGTGCTAGTGAAGCAGCTTTGTCTGTGACCCTGGAATGCAAGGTCTCCATCACCCTTAAAGTCGGTGGTCGCTGGAAGTCGGTGAAGATGTCATACACAGGACACTACGCTAACAGGACCTTCACCGCAAATCAAGCCGTGGCCACCCCTATCGACAAGGATGGTGTCCGTGAGGTCCTTCATGCGTTGTTGAGGTCAGTCCTGCCATTGTAGCTTTTGACCCTTAGTGATCAGCAGTGGGCTAGAATCCTTCCTGAGTTGGCGGTTCCTCTGCTCACTACCTTGTCGTGCGAGGCCTGCAAGGATGGCTGCTTTGCCCAAGCGAAGATTGGGCTTGCGGTCAACCATGTAATGGAGTTCATCATGTCATCGGCGCTCTTGACGCTCTGCAAGGAAGCGGCACCATCGGGGCATTTGGAATGCAGCAACTGCCTGGGGGATTTCAGATCTAGTGATGCGGCCGGTCTTGATGTGCTTACGCCATGCTATAGCCAAGCATTCCACCATAATTGCATAATAGATTGGTTCGATGGGAACACTCCTGCCCGTGGTGCAGGAAAGATTTATCTACGGGTCTTCACCCATTCTTGCAGGTGATCCTCAAGTTCCTCACCATGCAGGATCACTCCGTCTCGCTCATTGGAGGACGATGACAAGGATGACACGACGAGGTGGATGGTAGGGACATAGACGACTTCAAGGGTTGTGGTATCGATCGATAGGTGTAATTAGTACCATAGTAGAAGATCTAGTAGTACTAGTACAATGGCAGGTGCATGTAGTTCACTTTTGTTCTATTTTGAATGGCCTTATGTACCTCAAAAATTATTGGAAACCAATATAATTTTGGTTTAACTATTTTTGAGTGGTTTTCATGATTTTGGGAATGTTCTTTTGACGGGGGTGATAATAGATGGCAGGAGGGAACGCAGTCAGTCACAACATTGGAAACCACATATTAATAGTACTAGTGGCTTTCATCTATGTTGGACCTCACAGTAAGTTAGTCGCGCAAAATAGTATAAATAGCATAGTAACAAGTATCTTAGGAGAACAAGGACAAACCATAGAGGAAGTTGTCTAACGCGTTCAAAAAAAGAGGGGCCACACATTCATACATTCGAAATAGGGTTTCAACTCCAATGGCTCCTCGGTTCTGTGTTAGGATGCAGCAAGAAAGGCTCCTTGCTGCTAGATGGGATCCACCAGGCACCAGGTTGGCGATTGATGTAGAGCTATTGGTTCGCCAGCAGATTAATTGCTAAGACATTCAAAATAGACAACCCTTGGCACTTCGTCCTCGCAATCAAATATGTATAGGTCGGATTTTCTTGCTTTCACAGTAAAACTGAATAGCTACGTCTCATCCGTGCTGCACTAGAATGAGGCGAGACTTGTTGAGATGAACTCTCGCTGCCAATGGTTTCCAACAAACAAGGTAAAAGGAACCACCAGGGGCCACAAAACCAGCTAAAAAATGACCAAGCAACCAATGCTACACCACCCTCAACAAAGCTTAACCCTACTAATTATTACATCAAGGTACAATTGTCTCCATTGAACAATCAAAACACTAATCAAAACATTGGTTATGAGGTACTTGAATATCACACCTATTTTAGAAACATCTAACAAGGGCATGTGTGTATTTCCATAAACACTAAACGATAACATCATCTTACCACGTGGTTAATGCTCAGTTCAAAAGGAACAATACCAAAATTGATCAAAAGTGCTCAGATTCCAAAACCTGCACAAATTAACCCTCCATGTCTTTCCCTCCGCATCAACAGCAACCACGTGGTCAAATGCACAATGAGTAACAAGCATCATAGGAAAAGGAGGTAAATGCACAATGAGTAACAAGCATCATAGGAAAAATAGGGTAAACTTTCCAGGGTACTGTCCGACGCAGTCAAATGCGCGGGGTCCAGGCTTTCTTACCTTCATGAAAATTTCGACAGTTGTCTATATTCTCCTACACCTTCGCATCCTTCTTTCCTATACTCTTTCCAAATTGGAAAAAAATCCCCCTTCCTGCCGCCTTCTTCCCGCACGCGCGATGGGTTTTCCATGCTACATCTCATCGTCGAACCATATATTCTCGACATGCGCCTGCAGTTATTAAAAATGCAACATATCCTCTGAATGCCAACCACTTCTCCATTGCCCGTTGGGCCTATGGTGGCAGAGGAAGGTGTACTCTGTGGTCTCTTTTTGGTGTGCTGTGGTGGCTCTGGCGTCCATTTGGAGGCAGGCAGTGGGGCTTTCTCGGTGGAGTGCGGCGGCAATGGCATCCGTGGAGGAGCCGACAGATCTGATCCCCAGGTCTCCTTCTTCCTCTTTTACTGTTCATTTCATCTGATCCACTAATTTTGGAGCTGCAGTGCACTTGTTGCTATGAATGCCAATTAATGACGGTTAGACTTGATTTAGCTGATGTTGTGATGGTCTAACTGATAGTCTAGATTGCATATATATACCTACTACTCTAAATGTGGATGATCTCCTACTCTATGTTCAGGTATTTCCTGCAGCACAAGGCTATTGTGGATTTCACTGATGAATCTTTGTTGTATTATTTTCCTCTTCAGTTATGTCATTATTTAGGAAACCGAGGCTTAATACACACTGACAAAATGGAGGAGGCCCGCAATAGGAGGATAGGCACATTTGTCGGCCTCTCGGATGATATCGTTGTTGATATCCTCCGCTTCCTCCCCTCCCACTCCTTGTTCTACTGCAAAATGGTCTATAAATCCTAGAAAAGACTCATCTCAGACCCCATGTTCATTCAGCTGCTGCCCCAAACTGTGGCTGGCTTCTTCTATGACACTTATAATGGCTATCGACACTTCACCAGCGTCACGGGGGAACCACCCTCCTTGAAATTCTTACCCTTTGACATTGAAATGGTAGCTGTCTTAGATTGCTGCTACGGCCTCCTCCTATGTTGGTGCCATGTGTCTGATGGAGACCGCTATGTTGTCTGCAATCCAGTGACCAAGAAGTTAAAGGTACTGCCGCCTAGCATCAGGGATGTTGGCCATGCTGTTGGTGAGGCTCGCTTGTGTTTTGATCCCACGGCCTCGTTGCACTTCCATGTGATAGAATATGTTGATAGTGAAGACGTTGTGTGCGTAGGTGTGGAGATCTACTCATCTGAAACTGTAGCATGGATCTAAAAGGAATCCCAATGAGGCAAGGAAACTGATGTGACATTTTTGAGTGCACAGAGTGTGTTTATTAATGGATGTCTGCACATTATGGGGTACTCTAACTACTCCAGGATACTTGCTGTGGATATGGAGGGAAACAAATGGAGTAAAATTGATAGGCCCAATGGTGCTATACACTCCATGCATCAAGCTTAGGGTCTCTTATGTGTGTGTCTTGTTGATGACACTCTATTTAGAACCCAGCTTTCAATCTGGATCCTTGAAGACTATGATACTAACAATTGGACACTGAAGCATACAGTCAGCACCCAGGAGCTGTTTGGAATGACTAATATGTGATTTGGTGCTTGTGAGCTTATGCAAGAGAGGCACACAGTGATTACAGTTCACCCAGAATGGAATTTGATTTTCTTTGCTGGTAAGGATGGAACAATCATCACATACAACATGGACCGCAGAGAAGTTCATGACATCTATCACAGTGTCCATTGGTATGGTAGATGTCTCATTAAAAAAAGATCATCTGCAGACCAGTCTATCTTCCTTATGTTCCCTTGATGTCAGATTCATTTGGATCCATTTGATGTATCTGTCTCTCATGACATTTTAAATGGACCAATGTTGTTTTCTTGTCTATGGACTCAATGATGGAAATGTTATTATGTGTCAGCTATGTTAGTGTGTCATTATGTTGCGATGTTTGATGTGATAGGTATCCGGCTGCTGAGATATACAACACGCAGTCTTTCCTGCATTTAACATTAGGATAACATGAGGTATGTCTGACGTAATCAGATTTGCAATGGTCGGACTTTCTTACTTGTGCTGTACAGTATGTACAACTGGTGCGGGCAGACAATCTCTTCTGCCACACAGCACGGTGTTTTTTTGCTATGATAGCCAGAGAGTCGGCGCTGTCACCGGCCACCAACCACTGTCCATCACATAAAATACATGTAGCTGTGGAGCAGTAGCGAGGAGGACGAGGTGGAGGCTTTCCCCCCCTCTTTCACTACAAACTCAAATCCTACAGAATCCATGACTTTAGTAGCTGAAACAATGGGTGGGGTAGTTCAAAAGCCCCCAATAGTTGTCCCAATCAGCAGGGATTAATCAGTACTAACTTCTTCTTATTGATCAAAGTCGGGTAACCGTATCTTAAAAAAACCGGTGGGGCTTTTGTTTTGCGACATTGTGCTATTTTGTTTACATGCACTGTATTAGTTCTTTATTAAGGAGGGTTTTTGAATCCTGGGTGTGCTTGCCCCTTCCTTCCAAATTAGCCCTTAGGAACCATTCAGCCGTGAACATTTTCTATTAACAAGCACGTAGTAAAGTAATATGTTTTTTCTTTTTTGAGAAAAACATAGAGTAATATGTGGTGGCCTCAGCTTAGAGCAGACTGGGGCAGTATCCCGGGCCAAATCTAATCCCTCTTATTAAAAAAATGGAATATGTGGCGGTCTCTGCTTTTTTTGACAACTTGGGGGTCTCTGCTGTAGAGCAGATGGGGCAGTCTCCCTGCCCGTAGGTTTGAATTTTCGTCGAACCTTTCACTCCATGCCCGCTAACACATAGATGTCTCTCTTGCCCTTCTACGCGGAAAATATGTTCACCTAAGACAAGGGCATTTGTGGTATTGTGGTGGCATCATAAAAGCGAAGGGCAGGCCTTCTTCGCCCCCATCTCCCATTCTGGCAGGCACCAGCCAAACTGTCTCTTCCTGCTCTCTCCACTTTCAAATTTTTAAATAGTGCCACCACGCTGCTAGCCCATCCCGCTCCGAGCACTAGGCGCCATCGCCAGAGCAGCTTGACTCCAGATCCAGATCCCCTAGCTCGGCACCCGTCGAGATCCATCGGATCCGAACCCTAGCCGGATCACGATCCGATACGCCATCGTCAACACCTGCCGCACCAGCTCCACGATGACAATGAAACCTCCAGGCCGACAACGAAAACTAGCCAGTCTTATGATGTGTGTTGTATTGTAGTGCCTTTTTTATGATTTCTTTATGACCTTAGTGGTTGAACCTGGGATGATTGTTGCTGACATGTATTTGCACACCCCTACTCTGTTGTTTACATTTGGTCTAAACTTTAGTTTAATAAATGCCTATGTAATGTAGATGTAGAGGAACCAAATCATTTTGAAGAAGCACAGATTGCATATATCGCAAGCATTCAACTAAAAATGCAAGAACTTGGACTATCTGTGCACCGTAACCCTGTGTCACCTACAAATGAAAAAAGTCAAGCGAAGATCTGGAATATATCCCTGAACCATGTGAGTTCGATGACAGTGGCTATAAAGTAGATGAAACAGATTTAGACTTTGAAGCTGAGATAGAACCCCTACAAGTTAAGTTGCTTGTTCTATTCTGTATTTTGTTCGGTGGTAATGTAATCTGCTCATGCTTACTACTTATGTTTGTTTCATAACCTTTAGTATCCAGTTCTAGGAAGGCATAGAGGAGACTCCGTCAGTAGGACAAAAGGCTTTGGTAATATGGGTGCCAGGTGAAGTTGTACAAAGCGCGTGATGCCAGCAGCACCTAAGTTGACTGGTGTTTATAGTTGGTCAGGTAAACATAAAATGCTTGATGGATCAGGAGGAGGTGACCACAGCCCTATGGGTAACTTCTCACCTCCAGATAACAGTAGCCATGCTAAAGATAGAGAGGGTCCCTCTGAGCAAACTGCTATCTTCCTTCAAACGTAGAACAATAGCGAATGCTACAAAGGTTGGTATTAACCTACATATCTATATTTGTTGATTTGCAATAGCTATTTGACATCCAGGCTACCTGTATAACAAACAGAAATTCTGCTAGATGACAATACCCATGGCGTAGAGGATCCTTCTGAGCAAGCTACTGTCTCCCCCGACCCACAGAAAATTAATGAAATTGTCCAAGGTTGGTATTAACTTGCATATGTCTATCAATCAATTTTGCACTATCTATTAACAACCTGAATGCATGAAAACTATGTAGAATGATCGCTGCCAAGAAAGAGGAAATGACGGGGAAAAGGTATGGGACTTATGCTTGATGGAATGATTGGTGCATTTGGAGGAATGAGGATGCCCATCTCTATTGCCAAGGGGAACAAACAGCCACATGATGCACTGCAAGCCGCCAAGTTTGCCTCAGCGGCCAGTATAGTAGTCGTGGATCAAGTACCAATTTTCACCCATTTCCAACATTATAAGACACTTGATGGCAAGGTCCATTTTGAAAATTTTCTACATAAGCTATCTGTATGCATCGCTACCCCTTGTTTACATTTAATTGTGCCTTGAGCAACTAAGAAACTAATTTAATTTGCATGCACACTACTGTAGACAAAGCTGGCCTTTGACCAGCATCACCAACCAACAAGAGATGCTTGTTAGAACATGTTTAGGTGTGCTGTGAGGCAGGAATGCTACAGGTTGAAGAAACTCTACTACAATAAAGTCCCTGCCGATCAGATCATGATGTGCTCTCCTATCTAGTCCATGAATGATAAGCAGTGGAATGACCTTGTCAAATCTTTGTCTAGTGCAAAGAACAAGGTGTGTGTGAAGTCATTGAATGCTTGTCTATTCCTGCTATGGTCTTCTTGTGCTGCAGTGTAACACCAATGACTTTACAGGATGTATCTACGAAGAATAAGCAAAACCATGCAAAAGTTAAGTACCATTAGGCTACAAGGTCTCAATCCTATGTTGTAAAGCTCCAAAAATTTGTAATTGATGGTTTCATTGTATTGTTACTAGGACTTTGTATATATATACGAACTGAAACTCATGTGCAATGTGTACAGATGGAGGACAAGAGGAAGGCCGCACAACAAAATCAAGGACTTGATGGACAACCGGAGGGATCTAATGCAGATGTTAATGCTGTGGAAGTCTTCAAGGAGTTCCATACCAGTAAGAAGAAAGGCATTAGTGACACTGCAAAAGAAGCTGTTGTAAGTACCTTCGCTTGATTTACTTGAAATTTGCAATTATACACCAATCTATAGTTCTATACGATACCTGAACATTGTGCTTATGTAATCTCTGTTGGCTCCCTATCATCAATATCCTGCACAATACCTATGCATTAGTTGTTATGGATTAATCTCCTGGGTTTTCAATTTAAGTCCTCTACCACTATCTACTACCTTTATACCTCTATCTGGTACCTAATGTTTAACGTTTTAACATACACAGGTTGCTATGGAGAGTTTGCAGGCTGCCTATGTTGCTGAAGGGGGAACCAATGACTAGTGCTGATGTTGTTTGTAAGGTCATCTGGGACTCCCACAGCAAGAATGAGTCCTCAGCACCCATCAACAACATCCCTTTTCTGAAGAATGCTAGTATCCAGACAAACTCAATAGATACATTATCGGAGAGGATGCTTCGACAAAAGCTTTATGAGGAACGGGTTAATTCTACTACCCTCATTGAGGAACTAGCTGAACAGAAGATGAAGGCTTAGAAGATTGTGATGGATTTTGGGGATTACAAGAGACAGTAACAAGAGCAGCAAAGGAAGTTCTGGGAGGAATTGTTGGCCGCCATTTCTTCTAGTAATTGACTATAGGTCTGCTGCTGCTGTGGCCTTGATGTAGTTAACTTTTGTGGTTTGATGTGTAGACCTATGTGCCGGTATGTGCTGGTTTGATGTGTGGACTCGTGCTGGTTTATACGGTATGAAATGTAAATAAGTTTTTATGATGTTTTCGAATGGGTATTTGGATGATTCCATCTTATTTCTGTGATGAAATGAATGTCGGCTGTGGATGATCCAGGGCAACCCACGTGGTCGATTAATAACGGATTGTTGCTCTACACATGCAATTGCCATGGCACGACATGTTTGTTTCTAAGTACCCAACACGCGGTTGAATAGCATGAAGCCACGTGGCGGATTAACAAACAAAAACATGGATGCAAGCCACAATGGCATGTGGCAGAATGAGAGATAGCCATGTGTATAGATAAAAACCCGATAGATGGTCCAATGAAGCATGGACAAGTGGGCTAACAGGGACGTGAAATGTGTGCCAATAAAAAATTGACACGTGAACAAATAAATAAATGACAGATGGTCCAATAAAAGAGAGATAAATGGGCTAATGGTAACATGCAACCTGTGCTAATAAAAAATTGACATGTGGTTCATCTATGTCTAGACACGTGGTCCTCTAGGAGCTTGAAACGTGGAAGACCCTGAGCATGCCATGTCAGCCAAACAGCCGCCATGGGCGCCAAACGGTCGTCTGGGCTCCAGCCGTCTGCGTCGTCAATGTACGCATACGTAGCCCTCATGTACACATACGAAAAACTTCTGTGACGTCCACATGTTGGTCACCGAAGGTTGGTTTTCATGATGATTCCTTAAGGATCATCACAATTACATATGTGTGACGTGACTTCTACGATGGTGGCATTTTGGTCATAGATTTGTCACGGAACTAAAATAGTGATGAATATCGCACCTACCATGACAAAAATAGTTCATCATGGTAGGTCATATCTCTACTAGTGACGTAAGCCTATTGTGCTGTATTGATGAGTATGAGGGATTGTGTAGTTTGTGTTGTTACAAGGGGTACTCGTAGTAGCCTTATATGGGGCGAGGCTGGCTGCGGGTTCTTTGATTCCTGGTCAGATTCCAGGAACGAGTCCTAAAACTAGTTATTTCGTACTCTTTCCTATTATAATCCTTCCAGGATATGGTAGTTCTCACATCGTGTTACTCTGTATTCTTCTCAAATTCAATGGCAAGTTCTTCAATCCTCCATCTGTATTCCGTCTTCTTGGGGAACCTCTGGTATCCCCCATCAACAGTTACTTGGTGGTTTTTTATTAAAAACGCCATCCCCCTTTATCGGAGCCGATAACGCCTTCGCATGACTGTGAAACTTATCAATCTTATGCTTAGTTGCTGACTTCATTGGTTACAATATGATTGACTGGCTTAGCTAGTTGTTAGCCTTGCTAAGCCAGTTTAGGTACATCAATATGGGCATTCAAACTACAGATCTTACAGAGATCCTTGTTGAGTCGGTGATGGAGCCAGCATGTGCCGCATGCATATGCATTTGCCTATGCCTTGTGAATATGGCCTGCTCTGGCTAATGAGATGGCAGTGGCCCTTCAGTCATTTGTTGTTGTGGGACCAAATATTCTCGTAGCAGTTTGTGCATTCGTTGCACAGGCCGACCGTGACACCAATGCGCCTGATGCATTAGTAGCACTGCTGCCTTTGGCATCCACACTTTCCAACCACCATCTGTGGGCATGGCTCACACTTTTGGTGGTTGTGGTCTGCTGCCAAAATGCCTGCATCGACGCGTTCGTGACCGGAAGCTACGCTCTTACTATGCACCGATGCCTTTCTGCTGCCCCTTGGCTAAGTGTTCGGCTTTGAGTACTTGAGGGACTTGCCGGTGATGGTTTGGAGTGGGGCGGGAATCAAGCTACTTGGTTTTTGCGTTCCCGATGCCTCCAAACCCTAGTCTAGAAGCTAGCATAGAGACCTCATCTGGTGATGTTTTGGTTTTTTGAGGTGGGATAAGGTGCCCGCAGCATGCTTGGTGCCCTTAGTTAGATGAAGGAATTGATACAAATTATCAATGGCAATTGTACTAGATAATACTATAGTTGATGGGCAATTGATTTGCCTAGATGGGCAATTGATTGGCCTGCCACCGTTTAATGCAAATGGATGCAAATGCTTGAATGAATGCATAAAGTCTTTATTTGAGTAGGTCGGTTTATTCCCGTTTTGGCTTTTTGGCCTAATGCTAGAGTTGGTTTCTTGACCTTCCAGTATTTGGAGCCTTTGGGCTGTTGAGTTGCTTGCAACTGTGAATTAGCTACCAAATATCCATGGCATATTATGCACCATATGTTTTTGGTTTTGATGGATGCGCTGATTTTCTTAGGGATGTACCATAAAAATAAAGCATGTACGAGGTACAAATGCCTGCCTCATTAAAAAACCTGACACCCAGAGTGTTGGGCTTTCCCTGTGAGGAAAAAGAGCACAAGCCACTAAATATTAAAGTTCGTAGCGACAGTAATTCGGTAGAACTATTACAGACCCGGCGTGGGCCAAATTCAGTTATGGATAGAAGCGGCGGAGGTAATCGGTGTTCCATGTGCGTGCCGATTCAACTCCTTGGTCATTCATCAGTGTGTAGATGCCAGGTTGGATCATCTTGGCGACAAGGAATGGGCCATACCACTGAGATTGCAGCTTTCCTTGTTTGTCTAGATGCAGAATGAGGACCATGTCCCCTAGGTTTATGTTCTTGCGCAGTACTTTTTTGTCTCTCTAGTTCTTTGTTTCTTAGTGGTATTTGTCAAGTTGTTCTTCTACATACAACTTGGATAGTTCTACTGTTCCTAGCTCGACGTATTGCTAGATTGGCATGGTTGCTGCTACCTTGGTTCTGAATGACCCGAGCTTCATTTCTTCTGTAGTGATTGCTTCATCCCCGAATAGCAAGCGAAATGGTGTGAATCCCATTGTCTTGGTCTTAGATATGTTGTGTGTCCATACTACTGGTGTTAGCTCTTTTGCCCATTTGCCTTTAGCTTTGGTGTCATCCAACCATTTTGATACAGTGTCGAATATCTCGCCATTGGCTCTTTCTGAATTGCGATGAATCAAATTTCTTACCATTGTCCATCGTGATGTACGCTGGTACCCCAAATTGGCAAATGATTCTTTACCAGATGAAATTGATGACCGTACCAGAAGTAATCTTTGCGAGAGCTTTTGCTTCAATCCATTTGGTGAAGTACTCCAGTGCTACTACTGCATATTTCAAGTTGTCGGGCGCTGGTGGTAAAGGATCGACTATATCGACCCCCATCGCTGTAGTGGCCAGGTTGGGTGTATGGATGTGGTTGGATTGGATGGCGCGTTCAGTTTCTTTGCAAACATTTGGCAACATTGGCAAGTGCAGGTGATTTCTTTTGCATCCTGGACTACTGTCAGCTAGTAAAACCACGGTCTCATAGCTCTATGGGCTATCTCATGGTAGCCTCGGTGAGCGCCACAAGTTCTAGCGTGTATATTGGTATGCAATTGTAATCCTTCGGCTCTACTGATACACTTTAACATCGGGGCGATAGTGCCTCTCTTGTACATGTTCTCCCTATTGGCGATCCTTAACGATTATTTTACACCACCAATTAAAGACCAATAGGGGCAAATTATATATTTACATACGCATATACATTTATTATTAACCCAATTCCACTTGTACTTGGAGAAATATTGTCTTGCAGGAATATATATAAAAAGTACAAGAAATCATATTGAGAAATACACTTTTTGGAAAGCGTAAAATCATGGAACTAAAGAGAAGCCCACCTCGGGGCCAAACTGGGCCTAGTGCACCACATGGGCACAGTCCAGGCCCACTCCACATCCGACCAACCAAAGTCGGTCAGGGGGAGGCGCGTACTAGGGGCGCATGCCCCTGGCCTAGCGCACGCCCGTCCTAGGTGGCCATCCCAGCCCAGCCTCTGGGAGGCGGTTTGCACCTTCCATGTGGAGCTCAGGCGGTTGTGTGTTGGACGAATCTACCCCCGAACTGCCTATGGCCAACTATAAGAAGAGGAGGAGAGCACCCCCCCACACACACACCCCATTTGGAGCACTCTACGTCTCTCTCTACAATTGTTCTTTAGCTTAGTAGTAGTTGTTAGAGCAAGGTTTGAAGCTAGCAAGGAGGGCTTGTCTCCTGGGAAGCAAAGCTACTCTTGGCAATACTTCTATGGAGAGTTCTTCCCTATTCAGGTTCTCTACTCTTATATACATTATCACATACGAACTAGAGTATAATCTTGAACATGATATATTTGATGATTATGAACTAGACTATAGTCCATATGAGAATTGTTCATCATGTTCATACATGTTCTTCATTGTTCATATGATATGCAAGAACGGCGATGATGATAGGAATAGGGTAATGGTTCGATGTTCCTTTGGGTTTGCCTATGTCCTAGCTCATCCATCCGTAGGGTGGGAGTCCAAGGGGGATGTAGGTAGTTCCCTAGTATGCGGGCGTGGTGCCCGAATACGAGGGGGCCTTTGGATATGATGGCATGCCATGGTTGAGGAGTAGGCAGCGGGGAGTGACCTAGTCCCGTCCGTCCTTCATAATCCCCCACGTACGTGTGTCGTGTAGGAGTTCATAAATGTCCCCATCGGCTGACAGATCAGCTACCAGGATCTCCCTGTTACCTTAGACCCTGACTTGTTGCCTGACCTATATATCATGTGACTTAATTATTCAATGCATATGTATAAGATGCACCTGCTCCACATAGTTGATCTGTTATTCTTTCATTCGTTTATTCTTTATTTCTATTTATCCTTATGGCCTATCCAAGTGTGTGTCCACTATCTATCCAAACGATTATCGCTTACCCCTGCATAGCAATTGTCCTCACTTCAATGATATGAAGTCATAACATTTCTACGCTAGAGGTACCTGTACCCTCCTTCCTTTGGGAAAATATAAATAATGATACCCTGATAATTCTTCTGGGTGAAATGCTACAATGATAGATCCGTGTGCTTGCAGATATTTCTAAAAGGTTAAGATCTATCACATGCAATCCTTATGTTGTTACTAGAGAATCAATTCTAGTGATGATATTAAGACCTGCCTACAAAAAGGCGTTTTGGCATAACCGCCAGAGATGGGTTCCCTACCTATCTTTTGGTGTTTGTGCTAAGAAACGCCAACACTCCCCAACAATTGTGTACTGCTTTGTTCTAGAATCCATTCGGTGTTGGTCTTTAGCATTGCTGGTTCCTAATATTTGTCAGATAGGCCCATATCGGTGCTCTCCAGTCATCGCTTGCAATTGCATGTATTGCTGCTGGTGTATCTTCTTCCTGCTTGATACCTTTGATTGTTAGCTCCTGATAAAACACGTCTGGTGGCAAGGGTGTGCCTGAGGCAACTGATTTGGCGAGTTGATTGGCTTCTTTGTTTTTGGGTCTTGGTATGTACTTTAGGGTGAATCCTGTGAAGTGCTTCGCCATCCGTCTTACCGCTGCTTGGTATTTTATGAGCTCTGGTTCTTTTGCTGTATAATCTTTTTCAACATGTCCTACCACCATTTGCGAATCTGACTTGATGATGAATCTGTGCACCCCTAGGGCTCTTAAGTTTTTGAGGCCCAAGATTATTGCTTCATACTCGGCGATGTTGTTTGTGGTCAGGAACTGTGGCCTTGCTGCATATCGCACTTTTGGTCCTGATGGTGGAGTTAGGATTGCCGATATTCCAGCCCCTGTAGAACACCAAGCCCATCGGTGTGGACTATCCACAGTGGCTCTTCGAAGTGCAGGGTTGTGAGATCAACCTGTGGTGTCCAGTCTGCTATGAAGTCCACAAGTACCTATGACTTGACAGCGGAACGATGCTCAAAGTTGATGACAAACTCGTTGAGCTTGGCTGCCCATTTGCCTATCCAGCCGATGGCTTCAGTATTGCGAAATAGGGCCTCCAGTGGCTGAGCTGAAAGCATTCTGATTCATTGTGCTTGAAAGTAATACTTCAATTTCCTTGATGCCATAACCATGGTATATGCTATCTTTTTGAGCTCACTGTAGTTTAGCTTGGCTTCAGATAATGCTTCAGAGATGAAATAGATTGGGAACTGCTGCATTTTTCCATCCTGCTCCTTTTCTTCTACCAAAACAACGCTGACTACCAATGGCAAGGCTGCCACGGTGATGGTTTTGACAGGGTTGTTAGCTTCGAAAAGTATCTCTTGAGGTCTTCCAAAGCTTGTTGTTGTTCTGGGCCCCAACCAAAACTATCATTGTCTTTCAGTACCTTGAAGAAGGGCATGATTTTTCGGCTGATCTTGATATGAACCTGCTTAGTGCGGCAATTCTGCCGGTGAGCTTTTGTACCTGCTTATTTGTTTCTGGTGGTTGCATGTTGATTATGGCCGCTATTTTGTCTAGGTTTGCCTCAATTCCCCTAGCTGATACAAGGCAGCCAAGTAGCTTCCATTTGCTCATGCTGAATATGCATTTCTCTGAGTTTAGTTTCAGTCTGCTTGCCTGAAGGTTGGCGAACATCACTTTTAGGTCTTCTATGTGTGTCTGCTTTTTGTCACTTTTGACGACGATATCATCAATGTAAGTGACCAGGTTGTTTTTCTTTTTCTGCTCCCCAAAGACTTCATCAGACATTTTGGAGAAGGTCGGGCCCACATTTTTGAGACCCTCAAGCATTCGTTTGTAGCAATAGGTGCCCCCTGGTGTGATGAAACTGGTTTTTTCTTCGTCTACTGGGTTGAGCCATATCTGATGGTATCCCGAGAAACAATCGAGCAAGCTCATGAGCTTCGCACCCTGCAGCTATATCCACCAACTTGTTGTTGGTATTTCTTACGCAATTACCAGAGATTGTTATCTCTGACAACAACGCCAGAAATGCCTTGGGGTAAATTCTAAGTCTATTGGATAATTCCTCAAGCACATAGAATATACCGCTATAGCACTTTACCCGGGAGTATTCCAAGGTATCGTAATTTATATTTTCATAGGGGGAAGCTGTAGCTAGGAATATTTAATAAAAGGATATGAGATCCTTGTGTCTACTATAATCTAGTACCAACTAATGTAACCAGGGGGTAAGCTAAATAATGGAAGGATAGGTATTTGATCACACACAACAATCCTAATCTAAAGGTAACTGGTATAGAGCTAGCTAGGTGGGAGGACAACGAGTGAGTAAAGGACTCCTATATGTCTTACTTTTACGTCTGTGTACTTAATCCTAACAGATAAATGACGTAACTGGACCGGTGCCTCATTACAAGTGTGGTGGGGATAGGCGAGAAAGTAGGAGACAAAACCCCTACTTAAGCGGCTATTCTCTTATGGGCTCCTGCACATTAATAACTAGTCCGAACGTGGTGAGAACATAATGCCATCCAAGACCTGTCACCTCTCGGGAGTGCGCTCACTGTTTCCGTGCTTAACAGCGGAAATCAAAGGTAAGACTAAGCCTAAGCACCTTATTACACTTACTCTTACACCTCTAACTAACGATCAAATTAGCTAGAGTTCCTACGCAAGATAGGACGTTGATACCCACACCAGAATGGTTTACAGGAAACCAATCCAACTAAGGCAAATATACTACTAGAATAAGCACACAACAAGACTATAAAGACTATAGACTTGCACTAAGTAAACACTAAGTAAAGTAAAGCAAGACTAAATATATTAATAAAAGTAAAGTCTTACAAAAGAGAAAAAGGTACAAGAGCTATACCAGACTCTCCAGAAGACGACTCCAGAGACCCCGAGCTTCGCTTGACTCGACTCTAACTCCCACTCTAGACTAACTACTACTACCTAGCTTGAGCTTGGAATATGTGACTTTGGTGTTGTGGTGATGCTCTCCAAGGGTGGTGGCATCCTCCTTATATAGGGGAAGGATTGTCATCCATCCATGTGCTTCATGCTTCATAGCCCTTGGATGAATCGACCTTGAAACCGCCTTGAATGGACGCTCCTGATCAAATGATTTGCATGGCAGCATGGAGGAGGTCGGTAGGAGGCCAACCGATCTTGGGGTCCACAGGGTGGGGGTCGGCCGACCCCCTCACTGGCAGGTGGGCCCGGCTAGGTCTTCTAGAAGGTGACCCCACCTGTCATGTGAAGTGGCTCGGTGTAATTCTGAAATCTTGTCACGTTACTTGCTTGGTTGTGGGCCCATGAATCCTTGTGCAATGAGCTTGAGCCGTTAGATGTGAACACTTGTTGATCTGAGGGCTCATCTTCACTCGAAGGAGTGGCTCATGTGGGGGTCGGCCGACCCCCTCATTGGGTCCCACCAAGCTTCATTTTGTTGTTCCCTGAAAACACAAGCTAAGAGTACAAGTGGAACTAATTATTGATAAAATATGCTCATATTATGCTATTCTTCCTTGGAACCGAGGCATATTGACGGTATTTTGAGTTGGTATTTCATGGTATAATCACCGTCAAAAAGATCCCCCAAGCTTAACCTTTGCTCGTCCCGAGCTGTGGAGGTATAGACCCCTATACCCCCACGACCCACCTTTGGGCCCATTCGGAGATGGTGGCCCAATTAACAAGATGAAGACGTGCGGCACACAATGTGCACCGCATAATATTGTAATACTACTAAATAGGATATTTTACTTATAAAACCCGTCCCTTCAGAGTATATAAGGAGGGGCAGGGGTCCGCTAGAGGACATCTCATCTCAGATCAATGCAAATAACAGAGCACAGGACATAGGGTTTTATGCCAAAGGCGGCCTAAACCTGTATGTAACCATCTGGTTCCTGATCACGTGCATCTCTACCTATAATCTACTACCGTAGGCTTACCCTAGGTAGACTGCTGCTGATATTTCGTCGACGGTGGCGCACCAGGTAGGGGAGTGTGTGTTTGATCCATGGCGAGCCAGATGGAAATTTTCTTCATTATCCACGTCATCCGCGGCGACTCGGCTTCGCGGCGGGCGTCACTCAACATCAACCTGAAGTTCTCGACGGTGGTCGGGGCATCCAGTCGCACAAACAGGCTGCCGTGGGGGATCGGAGGAGCTTGATCAACAAGCCATCTCGTCGGAATCAATCTCGGGATGCTGCACACAAAACTGATCATGGTTCCGTCAAGATTCTGATCAGTTCGATCACGGCGTCGCACGACAACAACCATGCAAACAAGAGGACGTACGATCTACTGCCGACCACGCCTCTGCGCGCAAGATTCTGACGCCGTGAAGCCTCAAAAACGTGGTTGATCGACGGCCGACGGCGCACGGCCACGACTCCAAGACCAAGATTCGTACGTATATTCGTGCATATGCGTGACCTACACACGTACAGATTTGTTTGCTGCTCCGTCACATCTCCAACGCGAGTTCGATCGCCTTCATCTGAACGAAAAGCTAAGTCAATTTTATTATTTCGAGTACGTACTCTATATGGTATATCAGTATATGTATGTATCTAGGTGTTTGCATGCATATATCTACGTGAAAGTTGTTGGTAATAGGGACTTGCTGCATCAATCGACTTCCGGCATCAATCCACATCGTCGATTGTCATCCCTCGTCACCAACTCGTCAACGTTGCGGCGGCGCCTTCCAGGGGAGGAGCTGATGGCACTATTATGGTGCACGATGTCAAAGACGGCAGCCCTAACGTCTTGCACGGCGGTGTCCCGCAAGAATCAATCTGATCAATCATGACCTACTCGGTCTTGCCCCGTCTCGAGGACGACATCTCGGTCTCCACGATAGCGACGAAACGCGGCATCCATATGTAGCCGGCGGTGCAGGGCCACGATCTACGTGACCGGGCAAGGCCCATGTATCTGCGTATACATGCAGTCACGTACAGGATCTGACTCCTACACGCTTCCGCCGTCAGAGCTCGGAGGACTCAGCGTACATGTCGTGGTGCACTCATACTCGAGACGTCTCGACTCATCGCCTACATCAAGCCAGCCGTCCGAGTCATCCCCTGAGCTACGTCGAGTCATCAAGCCAGCGGCAAGCTCGCCGGTTCACCGTGTGAGCTGTCCGGGCCGCGTCACAGATGACGATATGTTGATCAAGTCTGGCTCGGCTCGGTGATCAAGCCAGCGGCAAGTTCGGCTCGGTGTCATACACCACACAGCCCCACGTGCTTGGGACGTCCTTCCGTATGCTTGCGACGGACTCACCGCTA
The DNA here is from genome assembly GCA_023333625.1 of Bothriochloa decipiens. Classification (NCBI taxonomy): domain Eukaryota; kingdom Viridiplantae; phylum Streptophyta; class Magnoliopsida; order Poales; family Poaceae; genus Bothriochloa; species Bothriochloa decipiens. The sequence continues at coordinate 21,382,465 of CM041641.1, read as the reverse complement.
GATGCAGCTTGAAGAGCTACACGGGATAAAGGACCTTGGCCCTAACGACTGCGTCTGGCGCGGCGTTCAAGCAGGTTTCCGGCTCCATCGACCAAGGCTAGATCGGCACAGCAACGCATGCAATCTGATCTGGATCGGAATACATGAACCTCGAAGCTTTTTTTTCCTATTCCCAGTTTCTTTGATTATATAAACGATATCTAAATATAGATTCGTGCATGTTATGTATCTCTTGTACAGAGCATCAGCACGCAGGTCTGGTCGGCAACATGCAGCGTCGGTCAAGCGTAGGTCATGACTCGGTTTACATAACCGACTCCTGCTCTTGGGAACCACGCCGCTGCGCTAGCTGGACTCCAACACCATCGATGGCTCGACGAACTACCTCGACCACTCCAGCCAGCGAATCCCATGAGATCTTTTCCTTTTTATTCCAGATTTATTCAGTTAAGTCCAGCCAATGACATATTATTCTATAATTATTTTCATCATATCGGTTTGCTGCATGCGGTGAATTGGAGTCCCGTTCCATCGACTTCAACAAGCTAGCCGAACGACAAGCCGGCAAGGAGGTCGTACAAACTAGTCGCGGAGGTCGGCCACACAGATCAACTTGCACGGTATGGTGATTTTTTATGGTGGCAGCAACTCGGCTTCGGCATGGTGATTTTGATCGGCCTCAGCGGCGGCATATGAAGAAGCAGTTCGGTCCTCGCCGATCAGATCAGATCTCATCAACATGCTGGGCTAACTTGTCTACGACATGATCCTACTGGTTCATGGCCGCTGACTCCAACAAGCAATCAACAAGACACGACGAGGCTCAACCTTGACTCCGCGTCAAGGCCACGATGTACCTCGGCGGTGCAATCACCAGGTAAAGAAGGAGGACGTACAGCGTCACACATCAACTAGCAAGCAAGATCGATCGATCGGATAAAACGGCAATCATCACCATTACATCGTGTTGTTGCCCTAAGCCATCAACGCTCGCATCCGGCCCTCATCGTCGACGACGGCACATCTTGGGCTCGTGCCGTGGCTCTGTCCGACAAACGCCGTTACGCCTCAACAATCCAACATCGGCATGGCATCCCGTGTGAATGCCATTGCGAGCCGGGAAGGAAGGACGTAGATCGATCTACATCTATGAAGACGCCGACCGGCAGAAACGTTACAATGACGGGAAGATGGTGCAGGACCTATCCGCACCAACTACGAGGACGTACAAGCGTCAACAGGCATCCCCCTAGGCAACGCATGGCCTGTACAGCAGGCAGCAGCATGCACGGGACCTCGCGGTTTTTCCGGCTTCGCCAACTCGCCGACCTGTCAAAAAAGTCACGTCCACCTACCGGACCATGTCAAACAAGCGTCGCTGACCTGCAGCTGGACCCTCGTTTCTCGCTGTTCGCGCCGCCCCGACCTCCAGATTTTCGCTACGGCTCCGCTCGGTATCACTTACCTCGCGTCATCTCCACGGTGCCACACACCGTACAACCTCTTCGACCTTGTGCTGTTCGGAGATTCATCGTCGTCGTTGCGGCTCGATGCCACAGTTTGACTGCGGCCGCAACTCTAAACCCTCCCGGCTCCAGGCCAACCAGTTCCGACGTCAAGCGAGCCACAGGCATGCTGGCCGATCTAAGTTCATCTACTCTCGTGGTGCTGGTGTCCTTCGATCCACGTATATGTGGGCCTTGGCGGCGGCGGTGTGCAGCACCACGACCCCGAATCATCGTTTGGTCTCAGAAATCCAAGCAACGCCATCACCAAGGAATGGGAAGACGCACAAGGCTACAGTGGCTGCACGCGGGACTTCATCAGCTGCACGATCTGGTCGGGAAGAATTCTACGCGCCCATGACTCGGCGTCCTGCCGCGGCGGCGTGCAAGCTACACCACTAGGCTCCTTATCATCGATCTTCACCCGGACCATGGACCGATCTGCTACTTCTCCACCGACCATTCGAGGACCGAAAACCTGCGCGCAGGCGTATACGACCTCGAATCTACGTCAACAAGGTTCTTCGAGATCATGCATGCATGCGTGCTACAGGTCTTCGAACAGATGCGTTACAGAATAGGCAAAGCAAGCAAGAAAATGCATGCCTGCATATACGTTACCATAACGTCAAGAACATACAAGGACCAAGTTTTGTACGTGTGAATTTGTGCATATGCACGACACGAACAGATAGGTCGCTGCTTCTCCACACCCCAAATACAGGATCCACCGTCCTAGCAAAGCTAAGGATCGACTCGTGGCATCCTAACCCGAACCATCGACATCTCGTCGGCACACCACGGCTTACATTTTCGACTGGTGTCCCTCGTCGACAGCACATCGTCCGTCTTCCTCTCATCATCAACTCAACGTTGTTGCGGCAGAGTCACACTACGGAACGTGGTCACGAACAGAGTCAACACCTCAAAGCCAATAAGGAAGGAGTCCACACGACTTACATACACACATGCATCCACGTACAATAAGACGACAAAGACTATTTGTCCATACGCCAAGAGGCTAAAGCATGCAGAGGCACGTAAAGATCATCCATCCAAGGCACATGCCAGGCGCTAGAGCTCGAGGACACAGCGCACAAGCAAGGGAACGCCAAGGCTTAGTACATGTATAAATCTTGTGTCTTATGTCTCTGTAACCATCCGGTTCCTGATCACGTGCATCTCTACCGATAATCTACTACCATAGGCATACCCTAGGTAGACTGCCGCCGATATTTTGTCGACACGAGCAAACAATCAAACTTAGCCTTGGTGGATCAGGTATTGTTACTATGCCCACATTTCAATAGTACCATGTGCACAACAAAGTTCTTCTTCTTGAATGGAAAAATTAGGTATAAGAACTCATCCATATTGTCTTAGTCCTCTATGGGCCTGCCTGGTCCATCTAAGCAGCTCATGACATCCCTCTGGTCATCCTGTCCGTCCCTGCAACATCTTGGCTTCTTTCCTCTTGATCCAATTTGATGGTTAGTGTGCGAAGCCTATACAGCCAATGTCTCTCACAAGGAAGAGGAACTTCGACTGTATGGCCAGGATAAATCATTTTGAGTTCACCCTTTGGATCTCTTTTGAGTATACCAGAAGTGATAAAAGTGTCTTTAGTTATGATGTCTCTAGGTGTAGTAATATACTCAAAAGCATGTGTCACTAATAGAGATATGACCTACCATGATGAACTATTTTTGTTACGGTAGGTGCGATATTCGTCACTATTTTAGTTTTTTGATGAATCTGTGACCAAAATGCCACCGTCGTAGAACTTGCATCACACTTATATAGTTATGATGATTCTAAAAAAAGCGTCACCAAAGAGTGTTTCCTATGACCAAATGGTGACAGTCATAGTGGTGCTTCCGTATGCCTACAAGACGGCTACGTATGTGTACATGATGGCCCAAATGGCCGTTAGGCGCCTTGGCAGCCGTTCGGCTGACATGGCGTGCTCTACTTCTTCCATGTTTCAGGTTCTCATAGGACCACGCGTCAGATCCCTGTTCACCCACGTGTCACTTTCGTATTGGCACAGGTTTCATGTTGCTATTTTCCCACTTGTCTGTGCTTCACTGGACCATCTATCGATTTTTTATTTGTCCACATGGCCATTTGACATTTGACTAGTTGTCACTTTTTGCATCGGTCGATGTTCGGCTTACTGATTGGGACACGTGGCAAGACGATTTCCCTCCACGCGTCGAGGCCTGGTCATTATATGTGTAGGCCACCTGTTCGACCACGTGTCGAGCTTTTGTTTAACCATGTTCACTGCCCTGGTTCGTCCACAGAGGAAATTTAGTTCATCACCAAAGTAATTCCAAAACGTCATATAAACCATTTCAAAAATATCACATAAACCAATTAACATCACACATGAACGTTACATAAACCAATTAACATCACATGTTAGCAGCAAACCACTGCCAGTTTTTCAACAGACATGTCCAGACATCAAACCAGAACACACCAGCACACAAGTGCACACATCAAACCACAAATGTTTACAGCATCAAGGCCACGGAAGCAGAAGACCTATAGTTAATTACTAGAAGATTTGGATGCCAACAATTCATCACAAAACTTCATCTGCTCTTCATGTTGTCTCCTGTATTCCTCAAACACCATATAAGTCTTGTCTGCTTTCCTCTTTAGTTCATCCAGTCACTCAACAAGGCCACCACAACTTACTTGTTCCTCAAAAATCTATTGTCAATGGACCCTCTTCGCCAATGTCTCTGTCATGGTGGACCCTGCCCGAATACCAGCATTCTTCAAAAAAGGGATGTTGCGGATGTGTGCCTATGACTCATTCTTGCCTTGGGAGTCACAAATGACCTTGCAAACAACATCAGCTCTATCCATTGCTTCCTGCCATTCACCAACACGGGCTGCTAGCAGGCTTTCCATAGCTACCTGTGAATATTCATACATTGAACATTAGGTTATAGTTAGTGCTAGAGGACTTCAATTGGAAACACTAAACATTGATTCATAACTAATGCATAGGTCTTCCTTAGCATTCTGTTGATAGAGAATACATAAGCATAATGCATTTGTAGAGATCAGCCTAGATCCAACTGAGATTACATAATCACAATGTAGAGGTACCATATAGATTGGGATAGACTTGCAAATTTCAAGGAAAACAAATCAAGGTGCTTACAACAACTTCTCTTGCAGCATTGCTAAGGCCTTTCCTCTTACTCGTATGGAACCGCTTGAAGACTTCCATGGCATTAACATGTCCATCAGGTCCACCAAGTTGTTCATCGAGTCCTTGATCGTCAGACTATTTATCTACTCCCTGGTGTTGTCACGCGGCCTTCCTCTTGTTCTCCATCCGTTCACTTTGCATGTGAGTTTTAGTTTATATTTACACAAAGTACCGATAACAATACAACAACCATCTCTTACTAGTTCGTGGAGGCCGACAATACAGGATTGAGACCAAGCTTGTAGACAGTAGGAAGAATATATAGAAAATCGCTAAGTTCACACACCTTGCTCTTAACACTGGACCAAGCTTGGATAAGGTCTTTATAGTGCTCATCAGTCATGGACTGGACAGGAGAGGTTGTTGTGATCTCATCAGCAGGGACATTATTGAAGTATAATTTCTTCAACCTGTAGCGTTCCTGCCTCACAGCACACTGAAACACACTCCAGCAAGTTTCTCTTGTTGGTAGGTGGTGCCGGTCGAAGGCTAGATTTGTCTGCATTAGTGTGAATGCAGATTAAATCAGTAACTGAGTTGCTCATGGCATGGTGCAATGTAAAGAAGGGATGCTGATACATACAGATAACATATTCAGAAATATATCAAAATGGACCATGCCGCCATGTGCCCTGTAATTCTTGAAATGCGTCAAAATTGGTATGCAAGACCCAACTACTACACTAGCCTCTGAGGCAAACTTGGTTTCTTGCAGCGGATCCTACGGCCGTCTTTTCCCCTCAGCTATAGAGATGCGCATCCTTGTTCCTCCATGTTTTCTGCTCAATCTTTGCAACGTAATTCCCCTAGTTCTCCCCCTCTTGTTCCTCATTTCCTGCGGTTCTTCTACACCATTTTCATATATTCAAATTTTTACAAAAGCAACATGGATATCAAATAACTAGTGCATAATTGGTTTATAGACAGTTATAAGTTAATACCAACCGTGCACATTTTCATTATTGTTCTGCGGGTTGGGGTTGACCGGAGCTTGCTGAGAAGGACCCTCTCCGGCATGGGTATCGTCATCTAGCATAAATTTGATTTCATATTGTTACAAAAGTAATATAAATATAAAAATATATGGCAAATCGATTGAGAGACATTTGTAACTTAATACCAACCTCCAACTTCTCCTCCATGGTCGGTTGCTGTTGCTGACCTAGAACTGTGTCCACCTCCACCGGATACATCCAACAATTTTTGTTTACTGGACCGAGTAAGAACACTAGTCAACTTTGGTGCTATTAGCATAACTTGCTTTGTATAACTTCGCCCTCTTTTCCTTCCTAGACCTTGACACTGAAATTGGTGAAACAAACAAAAGCAGCAAGCATGTACAAATTAAATTGCTATCCAAATAGTGTAGCATTGTATTGCACCCACCCACCCCTGATAACAAAATACAAGATATAACAATCAACTTAACTACAAAAGGCTCTGGCTCAGCTTCTAATTCTGAATTTGTTTCATCTGATTCAGGACCTCCATCAACTAACTCCCTTGGATCAGTGATGTATTCCAAATCTTCACCATGTCTACTCTTTGCACTTGACACCACTTCATTTGGAGGAATCAAAGGTTTTGGGCCCACATTTATTCCTAATAATTCTTAAATCTTTAAAAGATTCCTCACAATGTTTTCATTATGTGCTCGTTCATAAGGATGTAGCTCTCTTCATCTAGATTACAAAGGCACTTTTATTAAACTAGAGACTAATGATTATATCAAATGCCAACACAGCAGAGCAAGGGTGTACAAATAAGCACCAAACTATAGCTTATGTGGAGATCATTGATCCAGTAAAAAAGCAAGTGCAGCTACAATAATCTCAGGTTCAACCACCTCAGTGCAGTACACATCATGAAAATGGATCTCAGTACCTGTTCCTCTTTGACTGGCTAGTGTTCGCTGTCGGCCCCGAGGTCTCATCGTCGTCGCGGAGCTGGTGCGGAAGGCGTTGACGATGGGGTACCAGATTTAGATCCAGATCCGGCTAGGGTTCAATTGGATGGCGACGGGTGTCGAGGCCGGGGATCTGGATCTAAAGTGAAGCTGCTACGGCGATGGCGCCTAGCACTTGGAGCAAGGTGGGCATTGCAGCGGGCGGAGGGAGGCAGGAGCCGGAAGAGAGACTGGTGCGGCTGCAAGAATGGGAGATGGGGGCGGAGAAAGCCCATCCTTGCGCTTTATGTGGCCAGCACAATATCATAAGTGCCCTTGCCTTAGGTGAACATATTTTTAGCTTGGAAGGGCAAAATAGACACATCAACGTGTTGGCAGGCGCGGAGCAAAAATTTTGTAGATTCAAACCTTCAGGCGGGGAGACCGCCCCATATGCTCCCAAGCAGAGACCGCCACATATTTCGTGGTTTTTTTAATAAGAAAATGTTTACGATCGTTGAAAGTCCCCAGCTCTGTGAATTTAACACGCCAGACAGCATGTTGGTGGCCGGCTATGTCACCTTACTACTCTGACTTGTGTTCTCGATCTCTTTTACGTATATACTAATCTCTACTATAGTCTATCTCAAATTGTAGTTCGTTTGACTTTTTTATCCTAAGTTTGACCACTTGTCTTATTCAAAAATTGCTCAAAATATCATTTCTCTTGTTGCGGCTTTCTTTATTAACAAAATATCTTCAAGAATAAGCTAAATTTGACTACATCTATAACGTAATCAAATATTCTATTGTTTTTTATATTACCTTATCGATTTTTTATCAGATATGATACAATATAATATCATTCAATTGAAATTCATATAGATGTTTATATAATATATAATAACATATAGTTTTTTCTACCTTTATTCATGGTTTATTAAAATTCATATAGATGTTTACATAACATATAACAACATATAGTTTTGTCTACCTTTATTCATGGTTTCTATCACACTTCATATCTGTCTACTATATACAATATGTATTTATACACACTCGGCTGTAACTTTTCCATATATCCTTCCTTGAATTATGATTTGGATCAACTGCATCTGTTGAATGATGGATGCACAGCTGTTGAACTTTTCCTGCGACCCATAGATCGACCAAGCCACTAATAAAAAAGCCGAACACTATAGTGGAGGGATAAGGTACGACCATACCAATCTGTCAACAGATAAATAGCAATATTCATGAACAAACTAATTGGATGATTTTAGGAGAGCTAACTAGTCGTAGTCCAACTCAAAATAGAGCCGAAGACAATATCAAAGAAACAATAAAATATACCGGGCCAAAGGCTAACTAGTCAGCAGTCCATCCACATTGGGCCTAAGACAATCCACTGCATAGAAATCTTAACAAGCCAGACAATAGTTGTGATCAAACGAACAATATAGAGTGGTGGCAACTATCAGGGGAGCTAACTAGTCGAAGTCCATCCAAACAAGCCTGAGACAATCCAATACTTAGAAATCCGGGTAGGTTGGATAATACTTCTGCTGAACTGACAAAATATAGATGGTGTCATCTCATGTGCCTAGTTCACTGCCTCCATTCACCGTTCACCCTATGCACCTCCACCTTGAGCGTAGCTTCAAGAACTTCTGTCGAGTCTGTCTCCCACATCTCGTTGGCTTCAACGCTCCGATGTACTCGCGAATGATCGTGAAAAAACAGGTGTCACCGACCATGAGGCCGTTCGTAGCACAGAAATTGTCCCACCCCCACCAGAACGATGTGTAGTAGACATTGTTCTTCATCTTATTCCTCTTCAAGCCCATGACAAAGGACTACCCAGCCATCCGTAGCACGACCACTGACAGATTCCCGTAGCCATGCGCTTGCTCGAAGTCAATAGGAATGTTCTTCACCTCACAAAAAGAGAGATTAATGTGAAGGACGACAAAGGTAACCTAAAACATTAGAATTTCTACGTCTGGCATGAGTTCTCACTAGATACTTTGCATTGAGGTGGTATTTCTTCAGGATCACTGCAAAACTCCTCGGCTCCGAGATTGGCAGGGAAAGAGTTGTACAGGACACCACGTCGGTGTGCTTGTACTTTTTGCGGCAGCCGATAAGGTCAAAGACCTTGAAGTTAATCTGTGAGTAGCCATCATACCGCAATACAAGAGTGTACCCATCACGAAGGTCGAGGACACCGACGATCTTCTTCCATCCCCGGTGGAGGTACATCTGGCCGTCGTCGACGGGGAATACCTCCACCGCCCACCGTGCCTGGATCTGGTCATCTTCTAAACAAAGCTCAAGTTTCCTGCAAGCTTCGATGGCCTTGGCCATCTCAGATGGAAGCTTCTGCATGCACAACAATAGACATAGCTAAATATAAGGAGTGATTCATTCCCAGTTGCAAACCCCACCAGATCTGAGGGCACAGATAACGGGCACTTACCAGTTCATTTGCATACATGTCAGGAAGAAGGATCATGAAGCACTCCACATCGCGTAGGCTTGGGTTTTCCATGTCTTCTTGCTGCCCCACCGTGCCAACTAGGGAACTCTACAATCTTGAGGAATCTTTGGTGCAATGCCTCTATTCTTGTTCTCCTCTCATGCGGGTGCTTTATTTTTTTGAGTTTCTAGAGCTGCCACAAACCCGCATTGTAGAACATCAGTTGTGGGGTGGGGGTACATGTAAATACAAGCATCAGTTGTGACCCCCGAGAAACCGCGATGGCATCCAAGGCTACGCACAGCGGTTGGGAGAAAAATCTTCAGTCTTACCTTACAGGCGTACTCATAGTAATGTCTTCTCATTGAAACTCTGACTGCAGCGGACACGTCTCACACAATCTGCCACCTGTTACTGTAGACATGCAGCGATGAATGTATTTTTATAATAAAATATTCCATCTCATAGATACTAAACCTTAATTCTTTGACTTCTATGATTCCTATTTGACTACTCGTCTTATTAGACTGTAATACTATTGATGGCACACAACACTGCGTTCATGTCTGGACGGAGATTCACACAGGATCACACAAGGTTCGGCCATTTAAAATCTAGCCTACTCGGATAGTAGAGTGAAGAGAACCGACGTGCGCTAGCCGCTCGTCTAGTAGGCTCTAGGATTCTCGCATGCCTGCCATCAGCAGCCTGTGGCAGCAGGGAGTCACCTCGCTGCCCGTCAGCACTGAATGTGACAAGACCTCGCCTCCACCCAACTGCCCCCATGAGAGGGGAAGGCTCTCCAGAGCTCCTGCTTCAATTCCATCCCGAAGCATTTGCCCTCCATCCGTCTGCGCCTTCTGCACCGCTGATGCTCCTCGTGGGGACAATGATCGAGTGGATAAAATCATCCGTCGATCGAAAGGCGTTGGACGATCTGTGAGCAAGGGTGGTAATCATGGATAGCACCGACGCGATCGGGTGCAGAGTGCAAGAAACAACAGAAGTGGAGCCAAGGCCGAAGCCAAATGAGGTCGTCTCTTTTGTCCATTTCCATGCCTTGGGCTTCGGGCTGCCGACACACCCCTTACTCAGGTGGTTGCTGTACTACTATGGGCTGCGTCTCCATGACTTGACCCCAGATGGGATCCTCCACCTCTCTATCTTCATCATGCTGTGCAAGGGCTTCCTAGGTATCGATGCACATTATTTTCTATGGAAGTTTTTATTCAGAGTGGTTCACTCACCGCCGGGGGTCCTTTGCCCTCTGATGGGGCGCCTCGATCCAGCTTCGCCCCGAATGGGAGGAGATATACCTGAGCCTTTGCCACCATTGTTCGTGAACTTGGCATGGCAGTATATGTGGTTCTATTTGCCCAATGAGGGGCCGCCGCTGCCATCTTATTCTCCAGACCGGCTGCGCGGTGACACGCCGGATGAATGGTCGATGCTACCAGACTTGGATGTTGTGGTGGATGTGCCCAAATTTCTAGATGTTATCAAGGACCTGAAGGACCGAGGCCTGACGGGGGTGATGGTGATCCGTACTTTCATGGCCCGTTGGGTCCTCTCCTTGAAGCAAAGGAACCACCCACAGTGGGGGTACCTAGGCACGAGGGACCCTTCAATCGAGTCGAGCACCCCCATCCGCAAGGAGGTGCTAGACGAACTAGTGATGACAGCTATGGGACCGGGTGTGCAGGATCTTGGCTGGGGCATGGCACCGGAGGCATTGCACGCGTGGTATCCATCATGCCAATTCCCCCTTTGGAGGTGCACTATCACCGTACCATTGTTCATGTTGTTTATCTTTATCTAACTAGAGTATTTGTATTCATGCCGTTTACTTCAACTAGTATTTGGAAATTTTCCATTTCCTCTACAGAGGACCACGTTGGCCCTGGACCTGGGTGCTTCATCTGTGGTCATGCTCGAGAAGCGGCCCCTGGAGGCTTCCCCCGATGGGAGCTGCCAGTCGTGATTCCGTGCCATGTTGCACCCACCTGTCCTTGCACCGCCCTCTGCTGCTAAATTTGGTGAATCTTTGGAAGGAGGCAAACCCTTAGGTGGCGATGGAGACAGAGACAATCTCTTGAAGTTATTGCACGCACACAACATGGTCTTGGAGGCATTGAGGGTGACCCGAGCAATCAAGGAGGAGCTGCGTGATGATCAAGAGGCCGCACGCATCGCCCTTGCCGTTGCCAACAAGGAGAAGGCAGTCATAGAGGTGGCGCTCCAGAACCTGGTTGCCATTATGACTGTCGCCTGTAACTCCGCCTTCCCTGTTCAGGCAGCGGGCGATCGGGCTATTACAGAGGAGCTCCTCTAAGCCCTTCCCGCTCGCCTTCAAGCTGTGGTGTCTGAAGCCATTTGTTAAGGGGCTGCCATGGTGCTGGCAGCTTCCTAGCTTCATAATGGTGGAGCGGCGAGTGTCCAAGAGGTGGAGCAGGGTTTCCCGCCAGGATCGGACATCAATGAGATCGTTGATCTGATCGAGAGCCTCGAGCCCGCCGCCAATGCAGTCTTAGCAACGGTGGACGTGGAGAGGATCCTGCGTGCCCCGCCTTGATCTGTGTGGGATGTATCAATAGTCCTAGTACAAGTGACTAGGTTTTATTTGTGTGAAGTGTTGGCGCTTCTTAGCGATAGCAGAATAATCCGTAAGTGCACGGAAGTACCGTTGTAGCACTTCACCCGGAAGTATATCAGGGCATCGTATTTTCCCACAGGAACGGTAAATGTTAGTGGACTCCTAGCTAGTTGGCCCTAGCAAAGGTAGAAGGGGTAACTCACGTGGAGAGGATACACTAAGGTAGAAGACACTAAGTGAAGTTAGCCTTCCCACTACTTGTCTACTTCAGGCCCACTGATGCACTTGGTCTGCCAAGCGATACCAGTATCAGCGCTATTCCATGGCCGAACGTGGGGGAATGTTGGTGTGAGTGGACAGGGCTGTCACCACCTGCCACCTACCCCTCAGCCCGTGGGCACACACAACATATGGAGGTAGACCCTGACTTAGACACCACATCTACGAAGGTGACTACTACTCTAGCGATGGCCAGGAACTTCTGTCTTTATCAGGAGTCCTCTAACTAGAGCACCCGTCCAAAGGACGAGCGATGATCCCACAAACAAGTAGCTTTATTGTGGCAGAACCTCCTAAATTATATGGCCCACACGCACCTATCATTTTCTCCAAGACTTCTGATAGCCATGCATGTGTTCTAGATAACTTAGAAAGCTCTGTCGGGTGCCCTCAAAGGACCCCGATTA
>CM041641.1:21341352-21370075 GCA_023333625.1 Bothriochloa decipiens | reverse complement strand
TAAATTACTCCCAAATTTATATAGGAACTTAAAAATCTCCAAAAATAAAGTTTGCATAACTTTTCAAGAGCTACACTTTTCATTTAAGAAACATTTTCAAATTCTGCACAGATTTTGAAATATGAATTCAAATTTAAAAAGAATGCGAAAAGGGTCAATTCTCTAGAAGCAAACATTTGAAATTACTTTTTATTTTTCTAAACAACTTGAAAATCTTCCAATCTATGAAATGTTCAGATTATCAAACCAAACACTTTTCATAGAGAAAGTTTTCCCAAATTTTGAATAATTTTTGAAATATGAATTTAAATTGAAAAGGGAATAAGTGTTGGAAAACTGTATTTTCACTTTTATTCAAAATTATTTTTGGAAACTTGAAAAACTTTGAATACCAATATTGTAGCTCCTTTCAAGATCTACAAACTATATTTTGAGAGTATCTCAAAATTCCTTATAGATTTTAAAATATAGAAAAAAGGATAAAACAAGGTTTTGAAAATAGTTTTTAAGTAGCAATCAACTCATCATTTCATGTATAAAACAATGCACCACATAAAAGACATTACTAAAACATGAATGCATTTATGTCATGATGCTCAATGATTATTCTTAATAATGAACTTGATTATAATTTTAATTGCTTACTAACATCTGGGATGTTACATTTATGAAAGCAACTTACTTAATGAATCAAAACCTGAATGTAACACAAACCTCTTACTTCAAGTAGCAAGATGGTTGTAGAGGTTCAAGTTGGAGCAAGAGCCGACAGGTCCGGCAATTCGTCCACCCTAGGGTAGAACAGCTTCGACCCTGCTTCTACTTCTCCAACTCTTACCTCTCTCTCTAACCCTAGAGTAGATTAGCTAGAAGCTAAGCTAATGGAAAATATGGCACCATTCCTCCTTCTCTATTGTATCCAGTTATGTTGGTGGAGGGAGTGGGGGCACCAATTTATAGCTCCATAGGATGGTTCGGGCGTCTCCTCAATTGGAAGGAGGTGAAATCACCTTGGACTGATTGACCTATGAACTGCCTGAGAACGCTGGGCTTGGGAGGCCCCACTAGGGGACGGCCGATCTCTGGGGCGGCCGGTCCCCTGGCTGGGCCGCTGGCCACCACCTTCGGGTCATCGGTTGCTCCCTAGGCCTGGATCTTCCCCATGGTTATGGATGGATCCAGTTCGGTGTTTAGGTGGGCTTTCTCATTTTCCTAGGTTTGCGCCTTTTCTGAATACGTTTTCCAAAGTGCACTTTCCTTGTTATTTTTGTGCATTTCCACATGTCAGACCTGCAAGTCATGTATACAACAAAACTCATGGAGAGGTTAAATAAAAGCCCTACCTCTATTTGTTTTAGTATTAAAAAGATGTTGTAAATTAGGTGCTAAGGAGTGCCAACAACTCCCCCACACTTGGACCAAAGGGGTTCATCTTCCTTATTCAAAAGGATCTGCATACAGGTTATTCCAAGCTTCACCTGGATTTATGAACTTCAAAGTATCTACCAAGCCATCTTGGATAATTGAAAAATGGAATAGCCTGGTTTCAAATCCTCTTACTCTGTCCCTGCGTAGAAACTTGGGTTTTTGCAAGATTTTTGAAGATAAAACAAATAGCTTGTGTTCCTTTAGTGATTCTCTCAGATTGCTCATGTATGTAAGTAATTCCTCACCAAGGCATAAAGAGGTGATGCCTTCACTTGATCATCCTACTTCTAGAAAGGCTTATCTGGAGCTTTCGGTACGAATGAGAATGATGAGGCATGTGCATGTGTGTGGAAGAATATGAAGGTGGAAACCTAATTCTAATTCTTTTTGGATACCCCATGCATCATGATTCTCCAAGACTTAGAGAGATATGGGCTATATATTATTTTTTTAGAACGGGTATTTGAATTTTCTTTCCCATTTATTTTCTTACGCCCCTTGGCATAATCTTTCTCTCTTTATCTTTTTTCGCATAGCCCCATATCCTTTATATGAAAAACTTTGAATAAGGAGATATCCTGATGGTTGATGAAAGAGTACAAATTTGTCAACAGGAATGAGTGGTTCTTAGAATAAGAATCGGCAATTTTTATTTGGTGGAAAAAGCTATGCAACTTTCAGTGTAAGAGTTGGCATATTTTGGTGGATGGATGAGGTGCATGTTTTGCGTAACTCGCAATGTGAGAATTGGCTTTATTTGGTGAGTGTAAGTGAATTTTGATCTTGGGAGCATGAAACATCTCTCAATAGTGGTCACAGAATTTGACCAAACTCAACACAAAGTAAACAGCATATGTGGAAGGTTTCATCATATGGCCTTGGTAGGTATGTGCTAATCTCTCAAGGAACAAGCTATTGCATTTTTTGTTTTTTTAAATTAAATCCAAGTACTTTGCAAGAACGAGCAAGCATCATGTCATCCTACTATATCTCATTTGTCAATTACTTAGATAAACATGGGGTCCCTAAAAAGTGTTCATAAATCTGTAGGAATGTTAGCAGGGAATAAAAAGTATGCGAATATTTTGAACATAGGAAGACATGTTTGATGGAGTTTGAAGGATAAAACATTTTAAACTTTTTATTGAAAACTTCTGTAGAATGAGAGGAGAGAGAAAGTTTCACAAACCAAATTTTTTTTGATTTTTGCCTTTTGTGCAATTTGAATTGGAGAGTCCTCCCCCGCACTTGTTTTCTTTCCTGTCTTTGGTTAGTCCATAGTATATATATATATATGCTCAAGAGAAAGACTTCATTCCATTGATAAATCAAATAGGCACATTGCATTGAAAGGGAAATGACTTGGAAAAACCAAAGATCATGAAAAAGGGAAATGTGTGCCTATTTATTAGCAGGAGCACTGTAGAAATAACTAGAGAACATGCTCAACTCCTGCTACTTTAGCGATCCTACGCAACGGATCTCCATAGTCGCGGTGCATCTCGTCTAGTTCATCCCCATGTCCTTTTATGCTGAGATGAGCCTTGGCTATGCGAGTTTGAGCTTTTTCGACGTTCATGCGTGTGCTCCTATTGTTAGCGCAGAGCGAGCTGATGGTTGGCCCCTTAGGAGGCTTCTCATCCTCACTATTGCTAAAGAAACCTTTAGGCTGCGCCCTAATAACTTTCTCACAAACTTGCGTTTGGCACCCGAGGTTTCGGCAGAGGGTGCGGGCTTGCTAGCCGGCGCGTCACCCTTGTGAAAGAGACACTTAGCATACCCTCCATCTGGTTTGCATACTCCCCTAATGACGTAAGATCGACTATCCTTGTCGGGAGACGATATAGATGGTACACTAGAGGAGGAGGGCATCACGGTAGCACGTTTGCTAAGGCCGCTACTACTGTTGGCCTTCTTCTTGAGGCCTAGAGCGCCAGTAGTCAGACGGGCAGCAGTGGTCTTCTTCTTGGTGCCTCCTTCGGGCGCACAGGAGCGTGCCGTGGACTTCAAGCTCGACATGTTGCTGAAGTCATTGCTAGATGGTGGTAGAAAGGCTAGTGGCGTCTCCACTATGGTGCAAGCTTCATCTCTCACAAAGGAGCTCTCTTGGTAGGGAGCTATGTCTAGGTTGGCTATGGAGCCAGGAGCTTGGATCAGCGAGAGAGCATAGCTAGACATGGTCAAAACTTGTAGGTGGGAGAGCTTAGCAACCTTTGCAAGAGGGAGAGGAGAATGGTTTGGTGTGAAGAAAGGAGAGGCCTCTGGGGGTTTATATAGGTTCTACTATGGTCTCTATTGAGGAAACAACTTGATCATAACCTGGGACGTGATACTGGTGCGATCAGAGGGGGTTATGAAAAAGATCAGATCCGATTGGGCTAGCCAGGGGGGTGGCTGGTCCCAGGGCGGCCGGTCCCCTGGGTCCACCTGCCAGCCTCTGGTTTTTGGTTAGACGCATTGCTAGCTATGTGAATCCCTATCCCGGTTATGATTCGGTTCGATGCGCGAGTGATCAGAGAGATAGTGCATGGGATAGAGTGTGATATGAGTGATATTTATAAAAAAATGCTCAAGATTACACTATCATGCATTTATGAGAGAAAAATACCTATGATGAAAAAGATTCTTGTACATGAAAGGAAGTATCATAGGGGCATTTTGGACATATCATAAACGTAACACTAAGACTAAGCAAACAAACATTTTATTTTTACAACAACAAGAAAATATAAACGTAGAAAATATATTTTTTATAAATTTTTAGTAAACTCTTTAGAAGATACTAAATTTATTTCATCAAAAATTGGGTTCAGGTTCAAGAAATACCTTAAGATGCTGGCTGTTTACTTTATGGATGTTACCGCCATCGTCTTCTATCATGATTGCTCCATGTGATGACATGACAATGACTGTGTATGGTCTGTCCCATTTACTTCTGAGTTTGCTCTTCTCGAACAATTTGACTCTTGAGTTAAAGAGCAGAACTTTGTCTCCTGCTTTGAACTCTTTATGTTGGATTCTTCTATCGTGTCATCTCTTTGTTCTTTCTTTGTAGAGCTTGGCACTATGGTAGGCCTTTTCTCGCCATTCCTCCAGCTCTGTGACTTGCTCTTGCCTATTTTTACCAGCGGCCTTGAGGTCCATATTCCAAGTCTTGATTGCCCAGTGATCTCTATGTTCAAGCTCATAGGCAAATGGAAACTTTTTCCATAGACCAGCCGATAGGGTGACATCCCGATGGGAGTTTTGTAAGCTGTCCTGTATGCCCAGAGTGCATCAGGTAGCTTATCTTTCCATCCTTTTCCCATCTCGTTCACTGTTTTCTAAAGGATGTTCTTTATTTGTTTGTTGAAAGTCTTAGCTTGTCCACTGTTTTGGGGATGATAAGGAGTAGCTACATTGTGCTTAGCTCCTAGCTCTCGCATGAATGCTCTGAAAGCCTTGTCTATGAAGTGTGAACCCCCATCACTTATCACCATCCTTGGTGTTCCAAAGCGAGGGAAGATCACTTCATGGAACATTTTCCTTGCATGTTTTGCATCTGCTGCTCGACAGGTAGCGTTTCGACCCATTTTGTCACATAGTCGACTGCCACGAGGATGTGCTCACAGCCTGCCGACTTCTAGAATGGTCCCATGAAGTCAATGCCCCAGACATGAAAGACTTCAATCTGAAGGTTGAAATGAAGGGGCATGGCATTGTGGGAGCTGATGTTGCCCTACAGCTGACATTGTCGACACCTTCGGATGAATTCTTTGGAGTCGTTATACATTGTTGGCCAGTAGAATCCGCATTGCCAGATTTTGGATTGTGTCGGTGTTTCGACCCCGGGGGTCAACACCAATGAGTAAATTTGTAATTGCGTGCTCCCTTAATCCGGTGGGTGATGCAAGAAGGACACGGTGATTTATCCTGTTTGGGCAAATCGAAGTGCTAGTACAGGGGTGAATACAAGTGGGTGTGAGAAGCGTGAGCTGGAGCTTGAGCATTTTGGGCGCTTAGCTCTCTACTTCATACTGTCTCACGGTGTTATTCTATGATCTAAAGCCTTAGCGTCTGATGATCTCTCTCCAGCTAAAGTCCTGGCACCTCCTTTTATAGGCGAAGGAGGGGCACAGGAGTACATGTTTTTAGGGCTAACGTGGTCGGTGACGTATGATGCCGATGCCGATCATGTCAGTGCCGCTGTAGATGTGTACGTCGGCATGGGAGGTCCTGCAACCGTCGCGTCAGGAGTTGTTGAAGTGTTGACCAGAGTTGTTGACATCCTGCTTGAGGGTCAGCATGATGGAGCCGAGGGGCGACGGTCGAGGCCTTAAGTCGAGTCGAGGGGGTCGAGGCCCATTGGATAAAGCTGAATCCCGGGAGCTGTGGGGAATGCGTTGATTTCCGTGTCTCAAGGGGTGCCAGACGGGACACAGTGCTCAGTATGGCGTAACAGGGAGGTACGATCCGTTGGATTCTGGGGTGTGGGCGGTAAAAGCAAGATTTGACGTCCATACTTGCAACTGTTACTATAACTATGACCATACGGTTAGGCGGGAGCAGGTAAAGTGCATTGAATGCACTGGATCCGTATGAGAATAGGTAGCCGAGGGGTATACTATGCTCGAGGGCTTCCTATTCACAGGAGCGAAGTTCCGTCCTCGAGGACGGGCTCATTCCCTCGGGCGAAGCTCTGTCCTCGAGGGTTGGCTCATTCGCTGGGTGAAGTTCCATCTTCGAGGTCGGCCTATTCGCTCGAGCGAAGTTCCATCCTCGAGGGGTCACCTGAATCGTACCCTCGAGCATGCAGTCTCGGTCCGCATGGTAGCCTATCAAACAGGCTATGGCTGTGGGCTATCGACGCCCGTTCGTGGGCCGGCCTGATATGCCTTAGCCTGTGGGCTTTCGAGCGATAGTGAGGAATGCCATTGGAGGGTTTGCATTGCTGATTTTGGGGATTAATCTAGTTAATTGAGGGTTTAGAGTACCCCTTTCCCAGGTACTCGACAGATTGTGTGTGAAAAACTCCATAGTGGCCCCTGTATGGTGCTGCATGATACTTTTCAATGATTTGTGCACACTCGACAGTTGGCACGCATCTTCTCAATAGGTCCATCAGCACAAACCCGATATAGGTAGGGTTCGTCTCACAGGTGGCGTCAGCTTTCATACTCAAGTTTCTTTTTAGATTTGCCTGGAGGTACGTACCCTGAAACCATATAGTTCACAATATTTGCATACCATGGGTTTGTGTCAGTGACCATGAGGAGCATGTCGTCACGTAGGAAGTCGTTGATCTCATGTTCCTGCATGTTAGTGACTTTCATACACGAAAGATGGTCGGCAACAGTATTTTCTACTTCTTTTTTATATTTTATTTCAAGATCAAATTCTTATAACAACAAGATCCAGCGGATCAAATGAGGCTTAGCATCTTTCTTGGTGAGCAGATATTTTAAAGCAGCGTGATCGGTATAAACAATTATCTTTGCTCCCACCAAGTAAGATCTAAACTTATTGATAGCGAAGGATATTGTGAGGAGTTCTTTCTCAGTTATGGCGTAGTTAAGCTAAGGCCCTGTTAGAATCTTGCTAGCATATGCGATCGCATGATGCTTTTTATCTTTGGTTTGGCCAAGGACCGCACCAACAACATAGTCACTAGCATCACACATGATCTTGAAAGGTAGTGTCCAATTCGGAGGCTGGATGATGGGCGCAGAGATGAGTGCTTTCTTGATGGTTTTGAAAGCCTTTAAACACTCATCCATGAACTCAAAAGGTGTGTCTTTTGCTAATAGGCTAGTCAGGGGTCTAGCGATTTGCGAGAAATCCTTGATGAATCGCCAGTAGAACCCAGAATGGCCTAGGAAGCTATGGACTCCTTTGACATTCACAGAGGGAGGTAGTTGCTCAATAACCTCTATCTTTGCTTTGTCTACCTCTATTCCCCTTTCGTACACTAATTGTCCAAGAACAATGACTTCCCGGACCATAAAATGGCATTTTTCCCATTTTTTTAGATAAAGGATATATTATCCGGCTTCATCTATCAAAAGATAGAATCAGGCCAATTATTACATCTTTGAAATGGGCAAAGAATCTGGCTGTAGGAAAATTACAACCACGCACACTAAACTAGAAAGATGAAAAGTCTTTGACTAAACATAACCAACATGTCTTTGTGAGAACCATCCAATGGAACCGAAGAAATCTAGGGCGCACGTCTCCAGATGCTGAGCCACCGAGATCAGCTGATCTTTAAGATCATCATGCCATTGCAAGCTTTCCCACTGACGTAGCCAGTGCGTTCCTTGAAATATTACCTGCAAAAGAGATTTTGGTCTACATTTGTCAAAAACCACCTCATTCCTTGTTATCCATATTGCCCAAAGCAGTGCCGCAGCTGCTGTTAATAACAATGAATTATACTTTTTGGTTGTCAATTTAGACCAATTTTGAAACAAGTCAGCCATACTGAATGGAGGTGGAATCCCAAAAAGCATCTGTATAGAACGCCACAAAAATTTGGCATAAAAACAATCAAAAAAAGGTGTTGAATGGACTCAGGCAAATGACAGAAGCAACAACATTTATCCCCTGCTAATTATGCCTAGCCAAGTTATCTTTGGTTAGAATCACCCCTTTTCTTAAATACCACATGATAATTTTAATTTTCATAGGAAGCTTGGTTTGCCAAATATCTAGTGACACTCTCATCCCATTGTTAATTAATGCAGCATACATCGACTTGACTGTAAAAACCCTTCAGGCTTTCAAACCGCATACAAACACATCTCTTTCCTCAGAAAGGTTAACCTGTTGTAAAGAGGCAACAATGCAGTTCCAATTTATTAAGTTTTGTCCCACTAAATTTCTTGGAAAAGAAATATTTAGTAAAGGTGAACCTAAAACTTTAGCAACTGTATCTTGTTTCCTTCTAACAATGTTAAATAAACCCGAGAATCTAATTTTGAGTGGTTTGTCTCCTAGCCAAGTATCTTCCCAAAAAGGTGTTTGCTTTCCATCATTAATCTTAAAATAACCCAATTCCATGAAGGAATCTTTGATATTCATAGGACTTTTTCAAAAGTGCGAATCAGTCAATTTTTTGACATAGCTCCCTATAGTCTTCTCTTTAATATATTTGTTTCTTAAGAGTTCTTGCCACATGCCATCCTCATTGAATAATTTAAATTACCATTTACTCAATAAACATTTATTTTGTATATATAATTTTTGAATCCCTAGACCCCCTTGGTCCTTAGGCTGGCACATGATTTCCCATTTAGCAAGCCTATATTTTCTTTTGTGCTGATCATTCTACCAATAAAAACATGATCGAAAACAATCTATTTTTCCAACACTCCCTTTGGCAGTTCGAAGAATGACATCACAAACATCGGTAAACTAGACAGCACCGAGTTTATAAGGACCAACCGTCCACCAACCGTTAGGAGTTTACCTCTCCACCCACTAAGTCTTTTTTCAATTCTCTCTTCTATATTCCTCCAGTCGTTGTTACATAATTTCCTAAAATGCATAGGTAGACCCAGGTAACAAAACAGGAACTTGCCAATGGCACAACCAAACAGCTGTGAATAAAATTCTTCATGATCTTTAGCTTGTCCAAAACAAAAGACTTCACTTTTGTGGTAGTTAATTTTTAAGCCTGATAGTTATTCAAAAGTGCTTAGCAATAATTTCATATTCATTGCCTTCTCCTCATCATGGCTCATAAAGATCACTGTTTCATCCGCATACTGAAGGATTGATAAACCATCTTCTGACAAGTGGGGGATAACCCCCTCTATTTGTCCCACTTCCTTAGCATGAGCAATTAGTATGGCCAACATGCCTACCACTATATTAAATAGTATGGGAGACATGGGGTCACCTTGCCTTAAACCTTTCTTTGTCTGAAAAAGGGACCTAATTGATCATTGACTTTAATATTAACATTACCCCCTTGTGTAAAAGTTGTATCCATTCACACCATGTTTGTGAGAACTCTTTCATTCTTAAAGTTTGCTGTAGAAAACTCCATTTGACTTTATCATAGGCTTTTTCAAAGTCAATTTTAAAAATAACTCCATTTTGTTTTTTGTATGGAGCTCATGAATAGTTTCATGCAAAATAACTACACCCTCCATAATATTTCTACCTGGTAGAAAAGCAGACTGTGTTGGCCTTATTAGTTTCTGGGCAATGGTAGACAATCTATTAGTTGCGACTTTCGTGAAGATTTTGAAAGAGACATTCAACAAATAGATTGGTCTATATTGTTGTATGACCCTTGCATCCTTCGTTTTGGGCAATAATATTATGTTACCAAAGTTAAGACGATTAAGAGGTATCATCCCCTGACGAAAGTCAGAGAATAGAGCCATCAAATCATCTTTAATCAAGCTCTAGAAAACCTGATAGAACTCAGGTGGGAACCCATCCGGACCTGGTGCCTTATTATGTCCCATTTGGAAAATAGCTGTCCTAACTTCCTCTTGGATGAAAGGTGCCGTTAAAAACTCATTTTCCTGATCTGAAACTTGGGGAATGTCTGCCATCTAAGATTCATCAAGAGATATTGTAGAATCTTCTTCAGATGGACCGAATAGGTTTTTGTAATAACTAGTAATATGCAATTTTAGTTGTGCATCACCAGTTATAATATTATTTCCATCCTCAAGCTAGAAAATATGAGTTTTCCTGTGTCTACCATTGGCTAAGAGGTGATAATACTTTGTATTGGCATCGCCTTCCAACAAATGTTTTACCTTAGCTCTTTGGTACCACTTAAGCTCTTCCTCCCTGAGCAGTTCAGCTAGTCTTTCATTTAAAATGTGTTTTAAGTCTCGTTTCGCCTCACTTAGTATTGTAAATTCAGCTTTTTTTATCTAAAACGTCCAATTTATTTAAAAGAGTGGCCTTCTCTTTTTCATATGTGCCACTTACATGCTTCGCCCACCCCCTTAGATGTTGACGAAGTCTTTTAATTTTCATCTACCACCTTTCAATAGGTGAACAAAAACCTAAAGTATTCTGCCATATGTTAGTCACCATCTCACAAAATCCATCTCTAAGCAACCAGCCCAATTCAAATTTGAATGGAGGCTGATAAGTAGAAGAAGGATTATTAGTAGAGAATAACAGGGGAGTATGGTCCAAAATTTCTCTAGACAAGGGGAGGACTGTGGAGTGGGCGAACTTTGACTCAAAATTTGTGCAACACAAAATTCTATCTAACTTCTCAAACATCCGGTTAGGTAGATTATTGGCCCAGGTGAATTTTCTTCCTGGTAATTCTAACTCCCTTAATTTTAGAGCATCTATGACTGCATGAAACATGAAGGGCCATCTATCACTATCATTATCATTATTCTTCTCATCCGGCTTACGGATAATGTTAAAATCACCACCTATGAGAATAGGTAAGGCTTCCTTTGAACATACCCAGAACATTTTAGACAAAAAGGTAGATTTATGTTCCCCTTGAGCTGGACCATAAACAGATATTAGATTAAATTTAAAGTCACTTTCTTTATGCCTTAACTTAAAACGAATAAAAAAATCACCTTCCTCAATTGTACCAATATCAAATGTTAACAAGTGGGTGCCTAGTAACATACCACCAGATCTACCACGTGGAGCCTTTCAATGTCAAATAAAATCTCTACCAGCACAAATAGTGTTAAGAGTATTGTTTGGAAAGTTATCTCTACCAGTTTCTGATAAGGCAATGAAATCTACGCTTTTCTCTTTTGTTAAATCCGACAGGAACCTATATTTTTTACTATCAGCGAAACCATAACAATTCCAGAAAATACCTTTCATTTTGACTGATTTTTACTTTTACTCTTTTTCTTTGAATGAGGGCCTCTCCTATTCTTGTGTGATACAGGAGTCTGTAGATACAAAGAATCACAACCCCTATCACCTACGCCCTCAGCAATCTCAAAGCAAATTAAATTTAAAGCTTCTAGATCAATACTTTCCTCATTGGAACAAATAGTAGACGCATCTTCTACTAAAACACAATTCTCATTATATTTATTAGCAACCTCCGATAGTCTATTAAATTCTATATTTCTTAAAACTTTCAAAGAATGAAAAGCATCCTGATCATTATCACCTAGCACAACCCCTAAAGATTTTGCAGATAAACTTAAAGAGGCATCATCACATGAAATAAAAGAGATCAGATTGTGTATATTACCTTTGTCTTTAGGAGTCTCTAGGTTCTTGCTTGCTTTGAGCTTTGAAGCCTTCTCTATGGAATCCTGATCCACAGTAGAGGTGTTCCTCTTGCTGGACCTCCCCGCTGATGTTACCCCATCATTAATTATATTATTTATAAACCCAGAGTCACTCTGTATTAGAATTTTAGCTACTTCAAACCGAGACAATAGCACTACAGTCTTGTTCATTGCATTGCCAGTGGCATTCTGCTTGTCACCCTTGGGTGCGCCAGTTCCCTGTCCATCTACATCCATTTTTCCCTCTGCTGCTTTACCATTTGGGTCACTATCCTTGGGATCATCTCCCTCATTTTGCTTTTCCTTGGGGTCACCCTCATTGGTAGAGTCCATATCAATGACTTGTGGCTCACCAATAGGGTTTTCCTCCTCAATTTTAAACTATAGACTGTAAACCTGATCACCAATAACCACATCCACATAATCTGGGATAAGATTAGGTGCTAGCACAGCTACTTTCATTCTACACCTGCCAGTGTTATTAGTAAAGACCATATCAACTACCCGAGGTACACCTTAGATAGTTCTAATTACCCAAATAATGAGAAATTTTTTAAGCTCTTTAGGTAGTCCTCTGAATTGCACCCACACTTTTCCTATCTCATATTTGTAAACCTCAGTATTTGTACCTTTCTCAAAACAAATTCTCCCCTGCACATCTTTAGCATCCATTGTGCCCCAATTCACCATATTATCCAGTAGGCTAGCATTAGGGAAATTAATGATAAAAGCATTAGTGCCCTTTAATTCAATTCCCCAATTATGATTGTTGTGATCTGGTAGTAGTTTTTCTAGTTCCACTGCCAATTCCTGAATAGTAAAGGAACCTTACAAAACACGCACCAGAGCCAATTTCTCCTCACCATTCACCTTAGGATTTTCAGCCACTGGAATGTAATTGAACCCCAAACCTTCAACCGCATAACCACATGGGATAGCATTTACATTTGTTTTTTAATGTTCTGGTAGAGTTTAGTCACATGATCCCCAAAACAAATTGCACAACATAAGGCAACAGTGCATTCATAAATTATATGTCCTTTGGAGCGACATCTATAAAAAAAGGGCTTGCCATTACTCTTCTGCGTACCCTTCTCAGAGGACTCTGGGATATCTAAAACTGCAGTAGATGGGGTAATCACCTTAGGGTTCTCTGTTGCCTGTCCATTCTTTATGTCCACCACCATTGTAGAAGTTGCCGCCGCGTTGCTTGCTGCCACACCGCCTCGACCATGCCCAGAACCGACCTCCTATTGGGAAGGAGGCAGGTGGGCAATGGCGAGAATGGACTGGAGCACCACACCTCCATTTTGCTGAGCAACATGTTGGGGCACCAGTTGCTGTGGAGCCTGCTAGGTGGCGATTGGAGCCTGTTGGGGCACTGGCAGCTGAGGAGCAATGGGATGGGTGGCAACCCCGCCCTGCTGGCCCCCAATCGGTGCCTGATGCAACTGGACACCAGCGCCAGGCGTGGCGTGTCTCGGGTAGACGAACAGTGCACCTCCCCCTCCCTAGGGAAAAACACCGCCACCACCTCCTTGAAAGTTGCCTCCAAACTGGTGCCCCATCTGCGCTGGGTGAGGATGTCCCCCCATGGAGCCATGGTACTGCATAGGAGGATGGTGGCCATAGCTAGCTTGATGCTAGCCACCATGACCCCTCCAACCACCATAGCTGCATTTGCCACCATGTCCTCCATACCCCCTTCCACCACCATGGAAGGGCGCGCCACCATTGCGCCCTCCGAAGTTGTTGTAGCCAGTGTTGCGGCCCCGACCTCGGCGAGGGGCATATCCACGCCCTCCTCCCTGGCCTCCATATCCAGGGTTAAACCTCAGTTGGAAGCATAGTCAAAGTACATCATGCATCGTTGGAACGAAGTGGGCGCATTACAAAGCCCAAACAACATTCTTCTATATGCATACATTCCATACAGACACATGAAGGTAGTTTTTCTTTGATCGTCGGGATGGATGGGAATTTGGTGATAACCAGAATTCCCATCAAGGAAGCAAAAGAAAGAATGTTTCGCCAATCGGTCCAACATTTCATCAATGAAGGGCAATGGGAAATGATCCTTCCATGTTGCTGCATTGAATTTTCTGTAATCAATGCACATTCTCCATCCCGTGACGGTACATTATGGGATAAGCTCATTTTTAGCGTTCTCAACTACCTTCATTCCTCCTTTCTTGGGAACCACCTGGATGGGACTAACCTAGTCATTGTGTGGCACGGGATAAATGATCCTGGCGTGAAGAAGATTGAGGACTTCCTTCTTCATGACTTCCTGCATCGCATTATTGAGCCTACGCTGTGGTTCACATGAGGGTGTGCTCGTAGGGTCAATAGGGATGCGATGGGTACAGAGTCTTAGGCTAATCCCCATAAGATCTTGCAATGAATACCCGAAGACCAATCTATGTTTCTCCAACATGGCAATAAGTCTGGTTGTCTCCTCGTCAGAAAGCTTATCGCTAATGATGACCGGAGTGCTTTTGTTGCCATTTAGAAAGACATAACGTAATCCCTCAAGCAGGATTTTTAGCTCAACGGGAGGTGGAGTCGGCACTTCCTCTTTAGGAAGATCGAAGGTTTCTCCTAGGTCATCCTCTTCTTCTATAAAGAAGTTAGCATCTTTTTCTAAGGATGACATAAGAGGTTCAAAAGGTGAAACCAACATGACCTCCTTGGGCAGGATATGACAGGGTAGAAGTTCTGCCACCAAGTTTTTAGCTCGGGAGAAAGGAATGGAATAATTATTCCTCCCCAGCTTAATGTTCAATTCCCCTGTGCTGGTTGTGTTGGAGAGAAATTTCTCCAGGGGATGCCCGATCAACACGCTAAAGTTTACATCGTCAAAAATGTGAAAGTCTAAAGTTAAGGTGACGCCTTCATGCTAGATATTCACGCTGTGAACCAAACCTTGTCCTAGCTAACAGGTATGTGAGCTATCTCTTAGGGACAGGGTCGTAGGAGAAAAATGCTTATCACTCAGATGAGTGCATGCAAAGGTTGTGGATATTAGATTTGCTCCTACTGTGGTGTTGTATAGTGTGTGCACCTAATCATCCTGGATTTTGCAATGGATGGGTTGTGAAGGAGAGCGAATCTGACTTACTTCAGATGAAGAATCCCTCTTGTTTGTCCATTCGTTACTCATGATAGCTATCAACTCCCTAATGGACTCTTTTAAAGAGTCAAGGCAAGGACTTGGAGTGACATGGACATGGGTGCTTCTTTTGCGTACATACTTTAAGACATTTCCATAGTCATCAAAGAAATCTTCATCGAAGCATGGAAGATCCAAAGGTTGGAGACCTTCCTTCGGTTCTTCTGGTTTGGGCGAGGATGTCTCAGTTGGGAAAGATGTTTTGGCCTCAGCCGAAGAGACTTCCTCATGACACGGCTCTGGTTCTATAAGGAGGGGTTCTAGCGAAGGAGTGTTCTCTAAGATACGATCTAAAAGAGCCTCTCCTTTGGTTGTGGTTTTGTGTGTGAATGATCCTCTGGCGGCTATGTCAAACAAATAGGGCAGATTCCTTGCTAAGTCCTAACCAAAAGTGCTGCAAGAGCACATGGTTGGGAATAGACAAGTCTGGGCCAGATTTTGTTAAAATCATAAATCTTTCCCAAGATGCACCTATGGACTCCTTCTCATGTTGTTGGAAGTTGAGAATCTCTTGACATAGGATAGCGATTCGGGATATAGGGAAGAATGCTATGCAAAACTTGTGTCACAATTCTTCCCAATCACCAGCTACCTTCCTATGTTAAGGGCGTACCATTGTTTCACTCTCTCATCAAGAGAGAAAGGAGACAATTTCCATCGCATTGTTTCATGTGACATGCCTGCAATGGTCAGGTATGCACAGAGCTACTCAAACTCCCTTAGGTGGTGGTATGGGTTCTCATAATCTAACCCTGAGAATGTTTGTTCTCGAACCATGGCTATAAAAGCTAGGTGGAGTTCGTAACTCGAAGCTACGATTGGCATCGCAGATTGAGGAGGTTCAATGAACTCTCCCTTGGGAGCAGAAAGTTTGAAAATGGTGGATTGCTCCATCGGAACAAAAGAAGTAAAAGAAAGAAAGGTAAAAAAAAGATATACGAGAAACTAGGTTCGGATACTAGAAACAATAACCATTCCCTGTCAATGGCGCCAGAAATGCTTGTTGGCGCTTCTTAGCGATAGCAAAATAATCCGCAAGCGCATGGAAGTACCGTTGTAGCATTTCACCCGGAAGTATGTCAGGGTATCATATTTTCCCAAAGGAATGGTAAATGTTAGTAGAATCTTAGCTAGTTGGCCCTAGAAAAGGTAGAAGGGGTAACTCGGGTGGAGAGGATACACTAAGGTAGAAGACACTAAGTGAAATTAGCCTTCCCACTACTTGTCAGCTTCAGGCCCACTGATGCACTTGGTCTGCCAAGCGATACCAGTATCAGCGCTATTCTATGACCGAACGTGGAGGAATGCTGGTATGAGTGGATAGGGTTGTCACCACCTGCCACCTACCCCTCTGCCCATGGGTGCGCGCAACATATGAAGGTATACCCCGACTTAGACACCACATCTACAAAGGTGACTACTACTCTAGCGATGGCTAGGAACTTCCGTCTTTATCAGGAGTCCTCTAACTAGAGCACTATCAAAAGGATGAGCGAAGATCCCTCAAACGAGTAGCTTTATGAAAGCAACTTACTTAATGAATCAAAACCTGAATGTAACACAAACTCTTACTTCAAGTAGCAAGATGGTTGTAGAGGTTCAAGTTGGAGCGAGAGCCGACAGGTCTGGCACTTCGTCCACCCTAGGGGAGAACTGCTCTGACCCTACTTCTACTTCTCCAACTATCGCCTCTCTCTCTAACCCTAGAGTAGATTAGCTAGAAGCTAAGCTAATGGAAAATGTGGCACCACTCCTCCTTCTTCTTTATTGTATCCAGTTATGTTGGTGGAGGAATTGGGGGCACCAATTTATAGCTCCATAGGACAGTTCAGGCGTCTCCTCAATTGGAAGGAGGTGAAACCACCTTGGACTGACCGCCTACGAACCGCCTGAGAAGGCTGGGCCCAGGAGGCCCCACCAGGGGGTGACCGGTACTGGGGGCGGCTAGTCCCCTAGTTGGTCCGCTGGCCACCGCCTTCGGGTGTTCGGTTGCTCCCTGGGCCTGGACCTTCCCCATGGTTACAGATGGATCCAGTTCGGTGTTTAGGTGGGCCTTCCCATTTTCCTAGGTTTGTACCTTTTCTGAATACGTTTTCCAAAGTGCGCTTTCCTTGTTCTTTTTGTGCATTTCCACATGTCAGACCTGCAAGTCACATATACAACAAAACTCATGGAGAGGTTAAATAAAAGCCCTACCTTTATTTGTTTTAGTATTAAAAAGATGTTGTAAATTAGGTACTAAGGAGCACCAACAGGAAGCACATGCAAATGTGAACTCTGATTTTCATGCTCATGTAAACTTTTGTTGAGCTTTGTATTAGGTGGGTGAAACTCAGTTGAGCATTGTGTGGCTCAGGTCGTTTGGTCGTAGTGGCATTGATCTGTGTTGAAACAATCTTGTTGTGCTTCATTTCATCAGCAGACCTTAATATCATCCCAGCCTTCCTATAAAGTTAGGCATGTAAATATTACTAGTGTATGTATGACACAGTAAAGAAAACAAAAATACATTAAAGAGGATATTGTCCGACGCGACCAGACATACAACGGTCGGACATTACTATGAGATCAAATATGCGTAGGTCGGATTTTCTCACGGCATGAATTGATGTTTGGACTACTGAGCTACGTGTAAAACTTTAGCCTTATCGGCCCTGTGTGGACCCAACTCGTGTCTTCGACAAGAGTTCCTAAACTTGTAAGAACCATGCAACAAGGTGTTTATCTCAAAGTCCTTGCCTATAACTAAAGCAGAACTGATGAGTTGTATCTGTCAAAGTTTAGTCAGAATGCCAGAAGGTCCGGCCGCTGAACATTTGATCACATCAGGAAAACAAAAAAGTAATCATGCGGGTGCCCCTAATCGTGGGAGAAAAGTTCTTGTCTTGATTCCCTGAATAACAGGATTCCGATGGAGCGTGTAGGGGGTCGAGCAGCAGAGCGGACTCATGTTAAGGTGCACTGCATGTAGAGTGCTTGACTGTCATCCTGCCATGGCACTGGCGGCTTCCCAGCTTCATAATGGCAGAGCGGCGAGTGTCCAAGAGGTGGAGCTAGGTTTCCCACCAGGATCAGACGTCAATGAGATCGTTGATATTATCGAGAGCCTCGAGCCCACCACCAACACCGTCTTAGCGACGGTAGATGTGGAGAGGATCCTGCGTGCCCCGCTCGGCCCTTGATCTATGTGGGATGTATCAATAGTCCTAGTACAAGTGACTAGGTTTTATCTGTGGGAAGCACATGCAAATGTGAACTTTGATTTTCATGTTCATGTAAACTTTTATTGAGCTTTGTATTAGGTGGGTGAAACTCGGTCGAGCATTGTGTGGCTCAGGTCATTTGGTCGTAGTGGCATTAATCTGTGTTGAAACGATCTCGTTGTGCTTAAATTCGTCAGCAGACCTTACTATGATCCCCACCTTCCTATAAAGTTAGCCATGTAAAATATTACTAGTGTATGTATGACACAGTAAAGCAAACGAAAATACATTAACGAGGATATTGTCTAATGCGACTATATTTACAGTGGCCGGACATTACTGCGAGACCAAATATGTGCGGGTGGGACTTTCGTGCGGTATGAATTGATGTCTGGACTACTGAGCTACGCGTACAACTTCGGCCTTATCGGCCCTGTGTGGACCCAACTTGTGTCTTCAATAAGAGTTGATGAACTTGTAGGAACCATGCAGTGAGGTGTTTATCTCAAAGTCCTTGCCTATAACTAATGCAGAACTGATGGGTTGTATCTATCAAAGTTTACTCGGAATGCCAAAAGGTCCGGCCGCTGAGCATTTCATGGCATCAGGAAAACTAATCATGGAAGAAAAGTTTTCGTCTTGATTCCCCAAATAATAGGATTCTGATGGATTGTGCAAGGGGTCGAGCAGCCGGGTGGACTTGCGTCAGGATGCACTGCATGCAGAGTGCTCGACTGTTATCCTGATTCCTGTGGGTTGCGATCTACACTAATAATCTAGTTGACATTTTGTTTATTTTTTCAAATAAATACGCTAGCTACATGTACTAACTCATATTGGTGTATAGCTGTTCGCATTCCTAGCCATGTACTAACATGTATATACATACGCTACCTGCTAAATGTATGTACTCGTACTCCTGTTATCGGGGACTCACTAAATCATTTACACATGATACACGCATATGTCACGTACACATATCACGTACGTCTGTAATACATAATCAAATGTGGTCACTATCAGACATATGAGTCATATTAAATGTATTTTTAAGAAAATTGCCATATCCACGGGATCGTGCGAGTATCAATCAAATTTGGGGAAAATATTTTCAGAATCACAGGCATCAAGTAAATCTTAACAACCAAATTGTAAAAAAGATTTTTAATATTTCAAACCTTCCTTATTTACCATATTTTTATAAAATAAAAAATCAATAAGGAGGTAATAGATGATCCTAATCATTGGATCAGAATAAATGGATGGTCCACAGTCATTTCGGAGTACGATAGCAAAATCCTTATCTGTCTAAGTTTACTCGGAACGCTAGAAGGTCCGGCCGCTGAGCACATGATCACATAGGACAGTGTAAAGCATTGTTAGCTATCCATAACATAGCAATCAGTACTTCTGCCCCTTGACTGTTGCTACTTCTTGGATTGTTGGAGTGAAATAAGTATAGAAAAGACCTATCAGAACTGTATCAGTCAATCTAGTTTCAAGCATGCCTTGGTGGTCAAAAGGTCTTTTTTCCTCGATTCACTTTAACTTATGTCTAGATTCCTAGCCGTAGTGACGTCAGTCTCACTAGCCAGACACGTAACTCTTATTGTGGAGCTACTAGTATAACTTTTGCCCGATCAGTTGAAGCTACAAACAGGAGCTGCTTCATCTGTTGCAACATGGATGTAGTATGATGGTAATTGGGTTCCTGAATCAGCAGCTGCAACCACAGCCAAAGGGAATGCTTACAATGAGAACCTATGAAACCATGGATCTAGCCTGTTGCAGCCTCTGCAGAACCACACAAGAGAAATTGATTCATGTTAGCAGGAGCAAGACCGTTCAGCTCCTTGGTAGCTGCAATGGTGCCGCTAATTTGAATTGGACCTCTATGTAGATTTTGCTAGCCAGACGATCTGAACATTTAAAGTATATTCACTCAACGGATAGTAATGATAAATGACGTGTGGTAAAACATTACTAGTATATGACACAGTAAGCCATCATAGGAAAACAAGAATAAATTGAGGTGGGTACAGTCCGACGCGATCGAATGTACTGCGGCCAGACTTCCCTATGAGATCAAATATGCGCAGGTCAGACTTTCTGGCGGTATGAATTCATGTCTGGATTCTTGACCTTCCTGTACAAATTTGGCCTAGTCAGCTCTGTGCGGACCCAACTCATGTCATCATTATTAGCTATGCTCAAATGCCTCACCTATAACTATAACTAATGCAGAACTGATGTGTCGAAGTTTACTCTAAATGTCATAAGGTCTGACCCTGGAGCATTTTATCACAGCGGATAGTGTAAAGCA
Organism: Bothriochloa decipiens; assembly: GCA_023333625.1. Taxonomy (NCBI): domain Eukaryota; kingdom Viridiplantae; phylum Streptophyta; class Magnoliopsida; order Poales; family Poaceae; genus Bothriochloa; species Bothriochloa decipiens. Next base: position 21,349,711 of record CM041641.1, on the reverse strand, counting down.
TTGTCAGCTGTCTATATCGTAGCAATCAGTACGTCTGCCCCTCAGCTGTTGCTACTGCTTGGATTGAAGTGAAATAACTACAGAAAAGACCTCTCACAACCCACAACTGCACCAGTCATGCTGGTCAAAAACTCCTTTTCTGGATTCACTTCCTAGATTTCCAACCGCATTCACTTCCTATGTATACAAAGCCTGGCCTGACACCAATTATTTCACTCAACCATTTGCATTGCAAAAACATACCCCAGTTTTGCCTCGTCGTCGCTTGCCATGAAGCCCATGGTAAAGAAGTGGTACTCGTGGAAGGTTAGTTCTGCCTCTACACTATTTTCCATGAAGCCCATGGTAAAGAAGTGGTAGTTGAGGGAGGTTCACTAGGCATGGCATGTGTCTCCTATGGTGCCACTGCTGTCCCCTTTGCGATCGATGATGACACCGACGGCACCGGCTGGGGTGGTTTGCTCGGCTCCACCGCTACCGCCGTGGTGCACCTCGCTGTGGTCACAGGTCCCATCTTCAGATCCGCTCTTGGGGCCCATGGTGGGAGCGGGACTCATGCGGTGTCCTGCTCCCGATCTCTGTCCACGGATGACATGTCCGATGGCTCTCCTGATCCGGCCATGTTTTGATGGGTTCGAGCAGGTGTGCCCCTGTGCCTTGAGAGCAAGCTGATGATGCGCGCCAGAAAATTTGGTGGCCTGGTGTGCTCCCTATGCCCTGGGAATCCCATTGGTTGGACATAGCCTGATGCCAAGAACCATGTCCTGTATTGGGAGAACCTTCCCCGTCAATGGATATCCCTCTATGACAAGATGGCTGCCAAACATCGCGTCTTGGTGATGAACCAGGGCTGGATGGACTAAATAGATCTTCAGGTTGTGCCGGTTCTCCGAGTGAAGGGGATTTGCTGGTTTCAACCGAGCCAGGTTTACCTCACAGATTTTGGTTGGTTCCTTTGTTACAAGATTTGCTTAGAGCTGTAGGATGCCAATGCTCATTACTAGTATCAGCTCATGTTATCATGTGTAGTTAGTACTAGTATGTTGTCTAGTGCCTTGCTGCATGGCTCGCTTTGAGCAGTGGCATGACCATGCTTTTAGGTTATTTTGATCATTTGGTACCCGGTTTATACCCCGTGTTGTGGTTTAGCCTGAAGGCTTCTTTTTATCTGTCTTTTTGATTTGTTGTATGGTAAACATGCATCACGGAATTCATTTGATGAAGTCTCGCATGCATCTCATGCATTACAGAGAGGCACCTTGGCATTCAAATTTTATTGTACAAGCCAGTTTGACACGGACACATCTCACGATATATACGCAAGTGGGAAAGTCCGATGGATCTAAATGTTGACCAGTCGGACACGATTACTCTGCAACACTACTTCCCAAATTATTAAATCTGACATGACGGCTACCCAACCCCTCCTGCCCGTGGCTGGTGTACTAAACCCTGCCAAAATATTTTGGGATAAGTTGTTCATTCCTTGTAAATGCCATCCTCCCCTCATAGATACTTCAAACCACAACCCTTCACCTGCCATACTCACAACGATCGCAGGATTCTGGGGTATGGGTGGTAAAAGCAGGATTTGACTGCCATACTCACAACTGTTACTGTAACTGTGACCATACGGTTCGGCGGGAGTAGGTAAAATGCATTGAATGCGCCTGGATCTGTATGGGGAGTAGGTAGCCGAGGGGTATACAGTGCTCAAGGGCTGCCTATTTGCATGAGCGAAGTTCCATCCTCGAGAGCAGGTTTGTTCGCTCAGGTGAAGCTCTATCCTCAAGGGTTGGCTCATTCGCTGGGCGAAGTTTCATCTTCGAGGCCGGCCCGTTCGCTCGTGTGAAGTTTTATCCTCGAGGGGTCACCCGAATCGTACCCTTGAGTGTGCAGTCCGGGTCCGCGTGGTAGCCTGACGAACAGGCTATGGCTGTGGGCTGTCGACGCCCGTTAGTCGGCCGGCCCGGTATGCCTTAGCCTCTAGGCTTTTGAGCGATAGTGAGGGATGCCATTGGAGGGTTTGCGTTGCTGATTTTGGGGATTAATCTGATTAATCGAAGCTTTGGGGTACCCCTTTCCAAGGTACTCGACAGTAGCCCTCGAGCCCCTGCGCGAGTGGTGGCACTCGGGCAGGGGGTCAAGAGTCGGAAGCGAGGTGTGACTCAAATTTTTCTGTGGGGGGCGCGTGGGCGTCCCTCGCGGGGGTAGCCCCTGAGGCCTCAGAGGAGTCGAAAGACTCCTTTGAGGGCTTTATTTGTCTTTGGTCGAGGGGTGCTTGTCCAGTCGGGTACGGACCTGAACTGAAGTCGTGGCACTTTATCGAGGAATATGTCAGAACGTCGAGCCCCCAAGGTCTTTTCGACCCTCTTTCATCGAGGGGTGATGGGCATGGTCGAGCCCGTGAGCCTCGTGCGGCTGAGGCATTACCGGCCTTGGCGTTCATCTCATGAGTCCTTTCGATCAGACGTGAGGTGAGAAGCATCGGACTACTCTCGATAGGGCGCGCCTCAAAGTTCTTAGTGAGCTGGTAACGAGAAAATCCAAGTGAGAGCCTGTTCCTCATTCGATTGAGGTCGGCTGGTGGCCTAGAGGCGGTCTCATTAAAGCAAAGCGCATGGACCTATGGATATCGATTCCATTCGATAGGTCTCGGCGGCTTGATGCCTCCCTTTGGGGGATTCGATAAAAGTCTATAGCATTTTGCCTTGGATGTGTCCAAAGGGGTCTTGAGAGTTTGTTCTCGAGCGAGGCCTCGTGTTGGCTCCCCCTTGGTCACCCCTAACTTGGGTGCTTGAGGGTGGCTGTCGAACCCTGGTTGAGGGCCAGCCTTTGCTTCCCTAGGCTTGTTGTGGGGCCGGAGCCCATTTACCTCCTCCTGGAGGAATTCGTCGGTAAGTAACGTTTATTTTTTTACCGTTTGACACGTCTTTTGAGGAGGAAGGTTAAATGGTGCGGTGGTGGAGATCGTGACAGGCCCGGGCAATGGCTAATTGCCTGAGGTGTGACGCATGTATCTGGCTGAGAATCGAGGGGGAAATAGTTAGGTAAACGCATTAATTACGGGGAGTTACCTTTTTCTGCTGCCGGATTCCGCGCGTTGCACCTCCTGGGTATAAAACTAGGGGGACAGGCACTGTTTGTCCCTACCTTTTCCATCCTGCCTTCACCACCACTAGTGCTCCCAAGTTCCTGCTTTCCTGCGCATGAGGGTAGGAACTTAGAGCAAGAAATCACGATTGGGAACCTTCTCGGTGGCCCGTCCGCCGAGGAGATTCACGTCTTCGCCACTGCCACCATGTCCACCGAACAGATCCATGCCACCGCCGCTGCCATGGCCCCCATCCTCCAGCCTGCGGAACCCTGGCGCCTGTCGACCGTAACATGGCAGAGTTTGAATGAGCTGGTGGGAGAAGGACTTCTTCGCCCCATCACTGATCCGACATGACCGGAGTGGATTGCACTGCTGAGGAGCTACCTAGAGCCAAATCTGCTGGAGGGCTACGTCATGAGCTTCCTCAAGTACCACCGACACGGGTTCGGAGCACCCTCGAGCGAGTTTATGCGAGGCTAACAAACTTCTATGGTGCTGAGCTCCAACACTTCTCCCCCAACGCCATCTCCAACGCTGCCATCTTTGTGGCCGTTTGTGAGGGCTACTTAGGGATGCCATCACATTGGGAGCTGTGGCTCCATCTCTACAAGGGGGAGTGGTTCGCCTCTCTGGTGGGACCAGGCATGAGGCGGATCGTCAGAGTAGGCTACCTCAACTTTGCATTGAAGATAGGTAAGTCAGAGGTGCTGCGCCAGTACATCCCCACTAGGTTGCACTCCCGGTGGGACGAGCAATGGTTATACCTCCGCAATGATGGAGGCTACCTCCCGCCGTACACCGGGCGGCTTATCATCGAGTAGCCATTCAACTGGCTGCACGGTGTGATAGGGGATCTTCAACGTCGACTTTGACCCCTAGCCGCTGCAATGAGGACCCTTCGAGAGGCGGGCCTCACAGTGGGTGTAGTGGTCTCGGCCTTCCATAGTCAATGGGTGCTCCCCTTGATGGAGCGCCCACTGCGGTTGGACGAGATGCTCCCCGTGGTGGTGCCCGAGGTGCTTGAGAGGTGCCGGATGTCTAGCGAGGAGTTGTCAGCCATGGAGATCATCGCACAGGTGAAAGGGATGGTTGCAGGTTCATTCAGGGTAGAGGATGTCAACCACCTCCCCATGTGGATGGAGGAGGGGTACCTAAACCTGGTGAGTGCCTTGACCCATGCCCTTTGCGTTTACGTTTCATCCCTTTTTTCCCGACTCTTGACCTTGCGGCTGAGTGCTTTCATGCAGGGGGAATTGACTACCAGAGATCGAGGCCCCCATTGAGGGAGGATGCTCTTGATCATCAGGTGAGACGCTGCGATGCCCAGCAGGAAAAGAGGCGCAAGGATGAGGAGAAGAAGAAAAAGGAGAAGAAGCTCCGGGAGCACGAAAAGCGTGAGAAGCGCCGTGCGCAGCAGAGGCGCAATGGGCTCCCGAAGGAGGAGTCTCCCTCAGAGGATGAGGGAGACGAAGATGACGATGATGATGTTGATGTCGAAGGGGTAGCGGGATGTCTCAAGCTCCTTCTGTCTGGCCCCTCCAGTACTAACGGTCTTCTAGTGCAGGAGGATGTGCCGGAGTAGCGTGCCCCTCAGCCGGCATCATCGGCCTTAGAGCGCCGGCCAGGGAAAAGGTCAGCCGACCCTTGACTTAGGGGTTCGTCCTCTTAACGTCGTACTCGTGGTGGGACCCCGCCCACTTCAACCCGGGAGACCTAGTCCTGGTCATCGGTGCGGGTAGAGCAGAGTCGTTCCTAGGAGACCTCGTCGGAGCAGGGAGGCACGGTGACCCCACCGACAGCCCCTAGTAGCCCTAGCCCTAGGAAGAGCTCAGCTTCGGGTGGGGCCTCGAGGTCTGCTGGTGGCTCAAGGGGGACCTGAAAGGCCTCTATCCCCTTCGGGTAAGTGTTGTTGACTTAAATTTTTTCTGGTTGCTTCCCCATTCTGTGGTTCATTAAGTTCTCTGCTAACCTGCTTTTCATCCAGGCCGAAGCACCGTATCGAGGAGGCGACCTTGCACTGGCTAAGTGGCTTAGGGTGGATGCGGCCACGAAGATGGGGGCCTCGGTCACAGGTGCAACGTCAAGGCCCTTGGCACTGTGGGAGGCAAAGTGGCTGTCCTTAGCCCTCAGGGCTATGGCTCGTGGTAGGCTAACGGGTTCTGCTCTTGCTGTAGGGTCAAGCGACTCGGGGACCACGATGGGCGGTGACTCCGAGCCAGGGAAGACACAGGCGGGAGGGAGTGCCTCCTTGTTGTCGATGTCCGTGGGCCCTGAGCTCGGCCCAGTGCTAGGAAGCGGAGCCCCGACATCAGGAGCTCCTGACCTGGGCCAACCCAAGGTCTCCGTTTGCATGCTCGAGGCGAGAGCCCTCGAGGGCCATGAGCCAAGAACGGAGGTAGCCCTCATCGACCTCGAGGGTGAGGAGGACATCGCCCCTTCCTCCTTGATGGGAGAGCAGAAGCCATGGCCGACGGGGCTACACGAGCTGGAGGCCCTATGGAAGCAGGAGCAGGAGGCCCTACAGGAAGAGGAGCTGCCACAGATGCAGCGAGAGGAAAAGAAGAAGTCGTAGGAGTGGCAGGAAGAGGAGGAGCTGACCAGGGACCGGCCCCAGTATCAGTAGGTGAAACAGATGTCACCGGGGGATGCAACACTGCTGGACCTATCGGTGCAGCAGCTGCCTAAGCCATCAGAGGGGGAGGAGACCTTGGGACTCCTAAAATAGTGGGTGTCCATGATCACCCTCAACAAGCTACTGACAGAGCAAGAAGTGGCGTTGAAAGCATCGATGGTTCCGCGCCTGCCATGGGAGCAGCTCGAGGAAGAGACCTCAGCACCGAGCCCTCAGGAGACATGTTGATGGTGGACCTGCTGATGCCACAAGACATGGCATTGGGGGAAGTGATGGCCTCGACCCCTCCGCCACCTCCGAGGGCACCTGAGCCAGCATCGAGCCAGCCATCACAACCGTCGATCGCACAGTTGGAGGAGCCAGTGATTTCTGGTCCACAGGCAGAGCAGCCGAAGGAGACGGCGGTGTTGGTGTTCTGACCCTCGAGGGGTTAACACCAACGAGTAATATTGTATTCCCGTGCTCCCTAATCCGGTCGGTGATGCAAGAAGAACACTATGATTTATCCTGGTTCGGGCAAAGAAGGCCCTACGTCCAGCGGGGGGGAGGATGATTCGTGTTATCTTGCACCGAAGTGCTAGTACAGGGGAAAATACAAGTAGGTGTGAGGAGCGCGTGGTGGAGCTTGAGCGTTCGGACGCCTAGTGCTCAACCTTACGCTGCCTCACGGTGTCGTTCTATGATCTAAAGACTTAGCGTTTCTATCTCTTGATCCCCCTCTTTCGTAGGTCCTGGCACCTCCTTTTATAGATGAAGGAGGGGCACAGGGGTACACGTATTTCGAGTCCACACAGCTAATGATGTACGACGTTGAGGCCGATCACGTCGGTGCCGCTGTAGTGATGTACGTCGGTATGGGAGGCCCTGCAGCCGTCGCGTCGGGAGTTGTTGAAGTTTAGAGGGTTCGCTCGGTGAAGTCGAGGGGCGATGGTCGAGGGTCTTGGCCGGAGGCGAGGGGGTCATGCCGAGGAGGTCGAGCCTCACCGGATAAGGCCGAATCTCGGAAAACATGAAAAACACGTTAGTTTATACGTCTCGAGGCGGTGCGGGTCATGGCACAGCGCTCGGTATGGCGCAACAGCGTAATATGACTTGCGGGATTCCGGGGTATGGGCGGTAAAAGCAGATTTGACCGCCACACCTGCAACTGTTACCATAACTATGGCCATGCGGTTAGGCGGGGGTAGATAGATCGCATTAAATGCGCTCGGATCTATAAGGGGGAGTTGGTAGCCGAGGGGTGCACTCTCATCGAGGGCTGCCCATTCGCACGAACGAAGTTCCGTCTTTGAGGGCAGGCTCGTTCGGCGGGCGAAGTTACATCCTCGAGGGTAGGCTCGTTCGCTGGGCGAAGTTCTGTCCTCGAGGGGTCGCCCGAATTGTAACCTCAAGTGTACAGTACTAGTCCGTTCGGTAGTTTTTCGAGTGTACAGTACTAGTCCGTTGGTAGTTTTTCGAGTGTACAGTACTAGTCCGTTCGGTAGCCTCTCGAGCAGGCTTTGGCTTTGGGCCGTCGTCGTCCGTGGGTCGGTCCGAAGTGTCTCAGCCTGCGGGACTTTGTACATTCGCGCGGGAGGTCACAGGAGGGGTCGAGTTGCTGTTTTTGCGGGGTTTAATTCGGTAAACCTGGGGTTTTGGGGTACCCATTTCCTCGGTAACGACAGTAGCCCCCGAGCCCCTGCTCGAGTGATGGAATTCGGGTAGGGGGGTCAGGAATTTGGAAATGGGATGTGATTCGGATTTTCTCGTGGGGGCGCGCGAGCGACTGCTGCGGGTGTAGCCCCCGAGGCCTCGTAGGAGTCGAAAGACTCCTGTGAGGGCTTTATTTATATTTAGTTAAAGGGTGCTCGTCCAGTCGGGTACAGGCCTGAACTGGAGTCGTAGCGCTTTACCGAGGGGAGCCCCCGCGGGATTTTCGACCCTCTTTCGTCGAGGGGCGCCGGGCACAGGCGAGCCCCCGAGCCTCGTGCAGCTGGGGCATTGCTGGCCTCGGCATTCTTCTCATGAGTCCTTTCAATCAGATGTGAGGCGAGAAGCATCGGACTACCCCCGATAGGGCGAGCCGCGAAGTTCTCAATGAGCTGGTAACGGGAAAATCCAAGCGAGAGCCCGTTCCTCGTTCGATAGAGGTCAGCAGGAGGTCCGGAGGTGGTCTCATTAAAGCAAAATGCAATGGTCCTTCGGGGGGATTCCATAAAGTCCGTAGCGCTTCGCCATGGATGCGTCGAATGGGGTCTCAAGAGTTCGTTCTCGAGCAGGGCCTCGTGTTGGCTCCCCCTTGGTCACCCCTGACTCAGGTGCTCGAGGGCGGCTGTCGAACCCTGTTCGTGGGGTCAGCCTTCGCTCCTTCGAGACTTAGGGCCGGAGCCTGATTTTTGGTGCTCAAGGGCGGCTGTTAATCCCTCACTCGAGGACCGGCCTTCGCTCCCTCGAGACTTTGAGGTAGGGTCAGAGCCTGTTTTCTCCTTTCGTGGAAATCTCCGTCGACGAGTAACCATTCTCTTGTGCTCAAGGGCGGCCATTGAGCCCTCACTCGAGGACCGGCCTTCGCTCCCTCGAGACTTCGAGGCGGGGTCGGAGCCCGTTCTTTTGCGGTGCTCAAGGGCGGCCGTTAAGCCCTCACTCGAGGA
>CM041641.1:21314905-21341342 GCA_023333625.1 Bothriochloa decipiens | reverse complement strand
CGGGTGTGGTGGTCTCGGCCTTCCACAGTCGATGGGTGCTCCCTCTGATGGAGCGCCCGTTGCGGTTGGACGAGATGCTTCCTTCGGCGGCGCCCGAGGTTCTCAAGAGATGCCGGATGTCCGGCGAGAGGCCGTCTACCTCGGAAGTCATCGCACGGGTAAAGAGCATGGTCTCTGGCTCATTCAGGGTGGAAGACGTCAACCGCCTCCCCATGCGGCCGGAGGAGGGTTGCCTTGACCTGGTGAGTGCCTCGACCCGTGCCTTTCGTGTTTCCCCCCTCTCCCCCTCCCTTTTTCTCTTGTCTCTCTGACTAAATGTCTTTGTGTAGGGGAGAATCAACTACCGGAGATTGAGGCCCCCGCTGAGGGAGGACGCCCCCGACCATCAGGTAAGACGCTTCACCGCCCAACAAGAGAAGCGGAGTAAGGACGAGGAGGCGAAGAAGAAAGCCAAAAAGCTCCGAGAGCGCGAGAGACTTTCGAAGCGCCGCGCTGAGCAGAGGCGCGACGGGCTCCCAAAGGAGGAGTCTCCCTCGTCCGAGGGAGATGAAGATGATGATGACAGTGATGACATCGAGGGGATCGAGGGGTGCCTTGAGCGCATGTTGCCGGATTCCTCCCATGCTGAACGCCCCTTCGTGCAGGAGGAGGTGGCGGAGCAGCGTGCCCCCCAGCCGGTGGCGTCGGCCTCGGAGCACCGGCGTGGGAAGAGGGGGGCCGAGGCCTCGCCTCGAGGGGGTTCACCCCCCTCACGTCGTACTCGAGGCGGGACCCCACCCACTTCAATCCGGGAAACTCGGTCCCGGTCGTCAGCGCGGGCGGAGCAGAGCCGTGCCCAGGAGGGCCCATCGAAGCAGGGAGGCGCGGCGACCCCACCGACGGCCCCGAGCAGCCTCAGCCCCAGGAAGAGTTCGGTCTCGGGAGGGGCCTCGAAATCCGCTGGCGGTTTGAGGGGGACCCGAAAGGCCTCTATCCCCTTCGGGTAAGCGTCATTGGTTTGTTTTCTTTTCGTTATGTCTTTCTTGCGCAATTTAATGAGTTTTTTGCCGTTCTGCTTCTCATTCAGGCCCAAGCGCCAGATCGAGGAGGCGTCTCTCGCGCTGGCTAAGCGGCTCAAGATGGATGCAGCCGCAAAGATGGTGGCCCCGATCACAGGTGCAACATCGAGGCTCTTGGCTCTGTGGGAAGCCAAGTGGTTATCCTCTGCCCTTGGTGCTCTGGCGTGCGGTAGACTAACGGGTTCTACTCTTGCTGCAGGGTCGAGCGTCTCGGGGCCCGTGACGGGCGGTGACTCCGAGCCGAGGAGGACGCATGAGGGAGGGAGCGCCTCCCTGACGTCGTCACCTGCGGCCCTCGAGCTCGAACCGGCACCAGGGGGTGGTGCCCCGACGTCGGGAGCTTCCGTTCCTGGCGGTCCGGAGGCTTCGATCCCCGCACCCAAGGCGGGAGCCCCCAAGGGCCATAGGCCGGGTGAGGAGGTAGCCATTGTGGACCTCGAGGGTGAGGAGACCTCAACCCTTCCCCCCTCGATGGGAGAGCGGCGGCCCTGGCCGGCGGGGCTGTGCGAGCTCGAGGCCCGAAGGGAGCAGGAGCAGGGGGCCCTGCAAGAAGCGGAGCTGCCACGGCCGCAGCAGGAGGAGGAGAAGGAGCCGTCCGAGCGGCGGGAGGAGGAGGAAACTAGGGGCCAGCCCCAGCATCAGCAGGCGCAGCAGACGCCGCCGGGGGACGCGGCGCTGCTGGACCCGCCGGCGCAGCAACCGCCCGAGACGTCGGAGGCGGAAGCGACTTTCGGACTACCCAAACAATGGGTGTCCGTGATTACTTTGGACGAGTTGCTGGCCAAGAGAGAAATGGTGTCGAAGGCGTCGACGGTTCCGCGGCTGCCGGGGGCGCAACCGGAGGAGGCCTCGGTACCAAGCCCGGCGGAAGACGCATCGTTGGTGGTCTTGCCGGCACCACAAGTCGTGGTGTTGGGGGAGGCGACGGCCTTGACACCTTCACTGCCTTCGGAGGCACCAGAAGCAGCGTTGAGCCAGCCGCTACAACCGTCGATGGAGCGGTCGGGTAAGACGGCGGCTTCTGGACTGCTGAGGAGGTCGAACTCTGACCCCGGGCTGAGGAGTGCCGGCGTCGTCTCAGAGTTCAGGGTCGAGGCTGCCTCTTGCATGTACAATAATAAGTTTGAACTTATAATCGAAAGTACTCCTCATATTTGTCATGCGGAAATGTACAAGACATGCGAGAATGTACGAGGGCACTGGTGCCCTAAGGGTAGAAACAACGTAGCTGTTCGATGTTCCATGCGTTGGTGAGGATTTCACCTTTGTCGTTAGCGAGCTTGTACGTCCCGGGCTTTAGCACCTCAGCTACGGCGTATGGGCCTTCCCATGGCGGCGTCAGCTTGTGACGTCCTTTGTTTCTCTGTCGTCGACGTAGGACGAGGTCTCCAACTTGGAAGTCCCTCGGGCGCACGTGCTTGTCGTGGTAGCGTCGAAGTTTTTGCTGATACCTCGCGGAGTGAAGTAGCGCCATGTCTCAAGCCTCCTCGACCTGGTCGACGGTGTTTGCGAGGGCTTCTTCGTTGGTTTGCTCGTTGTACGCCTTTAGTCGAGGGGAACCATACTCGAGGTCAGTGGGGAGGACGGCCTCGGACCCATAGACCAAGAAGAATGGGGTGAACCCTGTGGCTCGACTAGGTGTTGTCCTTAAGCTCCATAGGACCGATGGCAACTCCGCGGCCCATTTTTTTTCATGCTTGCTGAGGCATTTAAGGATCCTTGGCTTGAGGCCCTGCAAAATCATGCCATTGGCGCGCTCGACCTGGCCGTTAGTTCGGGGATGTGCAACCACAGACCAATTCACACGGATGTGATGGCGATTGCAGAAATCCAAGAACTTCTTGCCAGTGAACTATGTGCTGTTGTCAGTGATGATGACGTTCGGGACCCCGAAGCGATGGATGATGTCGGTGAAGAACTCAACTGCCCGTTCGGAGCGGATGTTACTGATGGGCCAGGCCTCGATCCACTTGGTAAACTTGTCGATGGCAACGAGCAGGTGCGTGTACCCTTTGGTCATCCTCTTGAGAGGCCCCACAAGATCGAGCCCCCAGACCACGAATGGCCAAGTGATGGGGATCATTTGCAGGGCGTGAGCTGGGAGGTGCGTCTGCTTGGCGTAAAATTGACACCCTTTGCACGAGCGGACGATGTTCGTGGTGTCGAAAATGGCGGTCGGCCAGTAGAAACCCTATCGAAAGGCATTGCCTACGAGGGTCCTTGATGCTGCGTGGTGGCCGCAGGCTCCTGAGTGTATGTCCTCGAGGAGCCTCCTGCCTTCCTCGATGGTAATGCAGCGCTGAAGAACGCCTGAGGGGCTTCGCCTGTAGAGTTCCTTGCAATCACTGTAGATGACGTAGGACTTGGCCCGTCACGCGATCCGTCGAGCTTCGGTCCGGTCCTCCGGAAGTTCTCCCCGAATGAGGCAGTTGAGTAAAGGGGCTTGCCAATCCGGTGGCGGGTTCGACGGAGGAGATGTCTCCTGGATCTCCATAACCTGGGCCCTGGTCGAGGGGGCCCCGATCGAGGTCATGGGGTGGAGCTTCAAGGGCGTAGTGCAAGCCCCTGAGCCCAAATCGACGGAGGGCTCGAAGAGGTCCCTCGAGAACACGTCCGGAGGGACTGTACCTCGAGTCGATGCGATTTTTGCGAGCTCATCCGCGGCTTCATCGTATCGTCGAGCGATATGACTAAGCTCGAGGCCGTGGAATTTGTCTTCCAACTTGCGCACTTCGTTGCAGTATGCTTCCATCTTGGTGTTGTGGAAGCTCGAGGCCTTCATCACTTGGTCGATGATTAGCTGCGAGTCACCTCGAACATCAAGGCGTCGGACCCTGAGTTCAAGGGCGATTCATAATCCGGCGACAAGTGCTTTGTACTCCGTGATGTTGTTAGAAGCGGAAAAGTGGATGCGAATGACGTAGCGCATGTGGACTCCGAGGGATGAAATGAAGAGCAAGCCCGTGCCTGCTCCTGTCTTCATGAGCGATCCGTCGAAGTACGTCGTCCATAGCTTGGCTTGAATTTGGACTGATGGCAACTGAGTGTCGGTCCACTCGGCAACGAAATCCACCAGCACTTGAGACTTGATGGCCTTCCGTGGTGCGTAGGTGATGGTCTCGCCCATTAGCTCGACCCACCACTTGGCAATCCTTCCAGCGGCCTCCCGGTTATGGATGATCTCCCCCAAGGGGAACGAGGATACCACAGTAACCGGGTGGCTGAGGAAGTTGTGTTGGAGCTTGCGACGCGTAAGGACGATGGCGTAGAGCAGCTTCTGCACCTGTGGGTAGCGGATTTTCGTTTCCGAAAGCACTTCGCTGACAAAATAAACCGGCCGCTGGACTGGCAAGGCGCATCCTTCCTCTTGCCTCTCCACCACTATGGCCGCGCTGACCACCTGGGTGGTTGCGGCGACATAGAGGAGGAGGGGCTCAGGCGGTTCAGTCGACGTTGCTGGTCAAGGAGGGACGAGGATCGGAGTGGATGTCAGCTTGGCTTTGAGTTCGTCGAGGGCCCCCTCGGCCTCCGCGGTCCACGTGAATCGCTCAGATTTTTTCAAGAGACGGTACAGAGGCATGGCCTTCTCCCCTAAATGTGAGATGAAGCGGCTGAGGGCCGCGAGACAGCCCGTGACCCTCTGCACGCCCTTGAGATCTTGAATCGGCTCTATTCGTGTGATGGCTGCCACCTTCTCAGGGTTGGCCTCGATCCCACGCTGGGAGACGATGTATCTGAGGAGCATGCCCCGAGGCACTCCGAAGACACATTTCTCGGGGTTGAGTTTTATGTTTTTGGCTCGAAGGCACCCGAACGTGATTTCGAGGTCTCGAATGAGGTTGTCCGCTCTTTTGGACTTGACCACGATGTCATCGACATAGGCTTCGACCGTGTCGCGTATGTGTTCACTGAAGACATGTAGCATACACCGCTGATACATTGCCCCGGCGTTTCGGAGGCCGAAGGGCATGGTCACATAGCAGTACATGCCAAAAGGTGTGATGAAGGAAGTCACGAGCTGGTCGGACTCTTTCATCTTAATTTGGTGGTAGCCGGAATAAGCATCGAGGAATGAGAGGGTTTCACACCCCACGGTAGAGTCGACAATTTGATCAATGCGTGGTAGGAAACGAAACTTTGGAACATGCTTTGTTTAAACTAGTATAGTCAATACACATCCGCATCTTTCCATTCTTTTTCTTAACTAACACAGGATTAGCTAACCATTCGGGTTGATGAACTTCCTTGATGAATCCAGCTGCCAAAACCTTGTGTACCTCCTTGATGATGATCCTGCACTTCTCCTCGTCGAAGCGGCGTAGGCGTTGCTTCACCGGTCTGGACCCGGCCCGGATTTCCAAGGCATGCTCGGTGACTTCCCTCGGTATGCCTGGCATATCCGAAGGACTCCACACAAACATATCAGCGTTCGCACGGAGAAAGTCGACGAGCACGGCTTCCTATTTGTCCTCGAGGTCGGCACTGATCGTTAGCACCTTCTTGCATGGGCAGCTCGGGTCGAGGGGGACTTTCTTGGTGTCTTGTGCTGGCTCGAAGTTGCCGACGTGTCGCTTGGGATCTGGCATCTCGTCGGCGAGGTGCTTGAGGGTCACGGCTATCATGGCATTTTGCTCGACGGCCTCCCCATATTCGACGCATTCGACATCGCAGTCGTACGCGTGCTCGTAGGAGGAGGCGACAGTGATGACGCCTTTGGGTCCTGGCATCTTGAGTTTGAGGTAGGTGTAGTTTGGGATCGCCATGAACTGCGCGTAGCCCGGTTGGCCGATGATGGCGTGATACGTTCCGTGAAACCCGACCACCTCGAAGGTGAGGGTCTCTTTCCTGAAGTTAGCAGGGGTGCCAAAATAGACAGGAAGTTCGATACGGCCGACGGGGAAAGCCTTCTTCCCTGGCACGACGCCATGGAACCCCCCGGCACTGGGTTGGAGTTGGTGCCTCCTGACTCCCAGGAGGTCAAGGGTCTCGAGGTAGATGACGTTTAGGCTGCTGCCGCCATCCATGAGGACCTTCGAGAGGCGGGTGTTGATGATGATCGGGTCGACGATGAGCGGATAGGCCCCGGGGTTGGGGACTCGATCCGGATGGTCATCGCGGTCAAACATGATGGGCGCATCAGACCAGTCGAGGTAGTGAGGCGTCGTGACACGAGCGGAGAAGACCTCTCGATGCTCCCGCTTACGCTGTTGGGGCGTGAGCTGGGTCGAGGGACCCTCGTAGATCATGTAGCAGTCATAGACTTCGGGGAATTTTTCGTCTTCCCCCGTTGTCTCCCTCACCGCCGCCTTGGTCTTTCTTGTCATCACCTTTCTTCACGCCCACTTGCTCGAAGTGCCTTCGAAGCATGCGGCAGTCCTTAAGCTTGTGGCTTGCCCCGTCCTTGTGATAAGGACAGGGCTCCTCGAGCATTTTGTCGAAGATGGCGTCCTCGGGGGGCACAGGGGGACCTCGAGGTCTTTTGCGTTCGGTTGCAGCGATGAGATCATCTTCTGCGGCCTCACACTTGCCTTGTTGATTTTTCTTCTTCTTGTTATTTCTCTTCGACCCTTTGCTCGAGCCTCCGGCGTTGTCGGCTACCGGCGTTTTTCCCTTGTCCTTCACGTCGCTGAAGAAGGCGCCGACAACCTCTTCTCCAGCCGCGTAGTTGGCGACCACATCCATGAGCTCGTCGACGGTGTCGGGGCGGTTACGCCCTAACTCACGAACTAGGTCCTTGTAGGTTGTACCCGCAACAAACGCTAGAACGACGTCGAGATCGGAGATGTGGGGCAGCTCGGTGCGGAGCTTGGAGAATCATCGAGCAAAGTCGCGGAGAGACTCCCCTGGCTTCTGCTTGCAGTTGTGCAGCTCCCAGGAGTTCCCAGGATGCACGTAGGTACCTTTGAAATTCCCCTCAAAGATACGGACAAGGTCGGTCCAGCTGCGAATCTGGTCGGGGGGAAGCTCCTCGAGCCACCTACGCGCGGTGTCGGACAGGAACAGGGGAAGGTGACGTATGATGGCGTGATCATCATGCGCCCCGCCCGCCTGACAAGCCAACTGGAATTCGGCTAGCTAGAGCTCGGTATTGGTTTCGCCATTATATTTGACGAGGCTCGTGGGGGGTCGAAGCTTGTCGGGCAGCTGGGCGCAGCGGATCCTCTTGCTGAAGACCCGGGGGCCCGGTGGCTCCGGGGCCTGTTGGTCTTCTTCGCTGTCGTAACCCCCTCCATGATGGGCGCTGTACCCTCGATCCTCGGCATCCCCGTGCTTGCGTCTGTGGTTCTCGACAATGTCGAGGCGCGCGTCACGGGGAGCGCGGTCGTCGTTGATAGGTTCTCGGGCCGACTTCTTCTTGTGTCAGGGGGCCGCCCCCTAATCGACTGAGCCCTCCCTCTTGGGCTGGGAGGGCTTGACCTGAGGCTCGGAGGCAGCCCCTCGACGCCTCGAGGCTGAGCTCTCAGCTTGTTGGACAGCAGCAACTTGGAGGAGATCCTCGACCTCGTGTTGTATCCACCGAGCTTGCGAGTTGGATGGCGCGGGCATATTGCGAAGGAGCATAGCTGCCGCAACAACGTTCTGGCTTGCTCGGGGATAATGGTGGGCGGGTTGCTCGGGTGCTCCTTCCTTGATGATCTGCTGGTTGACTTCTCGGGCCCTGGCTCGGGCTCTACCGCCGAGCGGTCACCGCTCTTGCTCGAGGGTCAGCTCAAGTAAGTGCAAGCGTTCCTACTCGTCGGCGAGCTTCGCCTGCAACTCCCGAATCTGTGCCAGCTGTGCGTCCTGCTCGCCAGGATGAGGGCACGCTTCTTGGGGTGCGTCTGGTTGTTGGTCCTCTGCTCTGGGGGGAGCGTCTCTCGCCACGGCGGTAGCCGCCGCGGTCGCTGGATCGACGGTTTCCTGATCGGAGTCGACGCCACCATCGATGTGGAGGCACTCACGGGTAGGATCCCAATGATCAGAGTCAGAGTCAGGGTTGCCGTAGTAGAAGACGGGGAATTGCCCCGCGCCTCCTCCTGCAGCCGCCGTCGGAGTGTGCCGACGGTGTACCTCCGGGGGCCGGGCGCTCTTGCGAAGGCCAAACCCTCGGAGGCCGCTGTGACAGTCCCCACGTCCGTCATCGCGTGGAGAAGGGTGCCTGGGCGGTCCTCCAATGTGCTCATGTTGGAGTGGGTCGCTGTCATAATTGTCGTTGTCGGATTGTTGAAGTCGGACGAAGGCCACCGACAACGCTCGAACAGCCCGTGCGGAAGCGAGCTCGATCGAGCGGGGGTTTCGCCGCGCTTCCCCGACGAGCGCACGGTGAAAGTGGAGTCAGGGTTGTGCTGGGATCCTGCCGGTTTGCCCTCTGCCTCTAAACTCGGGTCAGATACTCCCTCAACAAGAGGTTTCTCATCTCCGATCAGGGGCGTGGAGAAAGCGGCGGGGACCCTTCTCGACTTGGGTTGACGGCGATGACGGCGCCGACCGTGCCTCCTTCTGGATGTGGAAGCATGGTCATGAGACTAGTGAGCGGCTCCCCATTAATGTGGGGGCGTACTACGACCTCCGTTCGGGTCACTGATCGAGAGCAGGGTCATGTCGTAGCCCTGGCCGAGGGTCATGAACTCCAGGCTCCCGAACCAGATCACCGTAGCGTGCGGAAGTGGTAAAACGAAATCGCCCATCCGGAAAAATGGCGAGAAATCGTTAGTGACACGCGGCTTCCCTACCTGGCACGCCAACTGTCAGTGTTCTGACCCTCGAGGGGTTAACGCCAACGAGTAATATTGTATTCGCGTGCTCCCTAATCCAGTGGGTGATGCAAGAAGAACACAATGATTTATCCTGGTTCGGGCAAAGAAGGCCCTACGTCCAGCGGGGGGAGGATGATTCGTGTTATCTTGCACCGAAGTGCTAGTACAGGGGAAAATACAAGCAGGTGTGAGGAGCCTGTGGTGGAGCTTGAGCATTCGGACGCCTAGTGCTCAACCTTACGCTGTCTCATGGTGTCGTTCTATGATCTAAAGACTTAGTGTTTCTATCTCTCGATCCCCCCTCTTTCGTAGGTCCTGGTGCCTCCTTTTATAGATGAAGGAGGGGCATAGGGGTACACGTATTTTGAGTCCGCACAGCTAATGATGTACGACGTTGAGGCCGATCACGTCGGTGCTGCTGTAGTGATGTATGTAGGTATGGGAGGCCCTGCAGCCGTCGCGTCAGGAGTTGTTGAAGTTCAGCTCGAGGGTTCGCTCAGTGAGGTCAAGGGGCGATGGTAGAGGGTCTTGGCCGGAGTCGAGGGGGTCGTGCCGAGGAGGTCGAGCCTCACCGGATAAGGCCAAATCTCGGAAAACATGGAAAACACGTTAGTTTATACGTCTCGAGGCGGTGCGGGTCGTGGCACAGTGCTCGGTATGGCGCAACAGCGTAATATGACTTGCGAGATTCTAGGGTATGGGTGGTAAAAGTAGATTTGACCGCCACGCCTGCAACTGTTACCGTAACTGTGGCCATGCGGTTAGGCGGGGGTAGATAGATCGCATTAAATGCGCTCGGATCCGTACGGGGGATTTGGTAGCTGAGGGGTGCACTCTCATCGAGGGCTGCCCATTCGCACGAACGAAGTTCCGTCTTCGAGGGCAGGCTCGTTCGGCGGGCGAAGTTACGTCCTCGAGGGTAGGCTCGTTCGCTGGGCGAAGTTCCGTCCTCGAGGGGTCACCCAAATTGTAACCTCGAGTGTACAGTACTAGTCCGTTCGGTAGTTTTTCAAGTGTACAATACTAGTCCATTCTGTAGTTTTTTGAGTGTACAATACTAGTCCGTTCGGTAGCCTCTCGAGCAGGCTTTGGCTTTAGGCCATCGTCGTCCGTGGGTCGGTTCAAAGTGTCTCAGCCTGCAGGACTTTGTACGTTCGCGCGGGAGGTCACAGGAGGGGTCGAGTTGCCATTTTTGCGGGGTTTAATTCGGTAAACCTAGGGTTTTGGGGTACCCATTTCCTCGGTAACGACAGGCGGCCAAGAGTCCTTCTGCTTTTTGACATCAGAAGGAAGGAAAGGATCCCCTCGCATGCTAGAGCAGTCATCACATTGAGGGTTCCTTGCCCGTTGAGGAGGTTGACCTCCAACCCCGGGCTGGGAGATACCAGCACCGCGTCAGAGTTCCCCACCCCAGCCAAGTTGGTAGAGCACCATGGCACCCCACATGACGTGGTGGATAAGATTGAGTCCTTGGCGTGAGCCAAGGTCAAGACGGTGCTCCCACATTGGGGCAAGGAGTGTGTCATGCTCCGGGAGCTCGGTGACTCCAGCGCTCCCGGGATCATGATGGATGACCCGGTGGAGGTCAAGCGCTGGGAGGATGTGGAGCGGTCTCGGGGGTGGCTGCAGCAATTCCTCAAGCTGGGCGTCGAGCTTGTCTGAGGTCTCGACCAGAGTCTCGTGGTAAGTCCTTATTTAGATCACATACAGTTTTTATCTTTTTCTGTATGGATCGCCTTAACCCTCGATTTCCTATTTCTAGGATGTGTGGAGGTGTTCCCACTCCAAGTCATACTTTCTCCATGAAACGCATAACAGCCAAGAGGAAGTGCTTCGGCAACTCGAGGCCAGCCGATCCACACAGAGCAAGGTGGCCGAGGTTGAGGAGGAGGTGAAGCAGGCCAAGGAGGAGGCCGCCAAGGCCAAGGAGGAGGCCGCCTGGGCGAAGGAGGACGCTGAGGCAGCTCGAGGCGAAGCCGCCCAAGTTAAGCAGGAGCTCCGGCGAGCCAAGGAGGAGGTCGACGCAGCCAAGAGCGAAGTGGAGAAGGCCAAAAGCGAGGGCACTCATGCCCAAGAGCATGTCAAGCTACTCACGGAGGAGGCTCGAGGCTCTATGGAGCATATCCGCTTGCTCGAGGCTAGTCTGGCTCAAGTCTCCATGGCGCGTGACACCTTCTCTGCCTTGGTCCAGGAGGAGAAGGGTTGAGCCGACAGCTTGGAGGCCAAGCTCGAGGCGATGAAGGCTACCCTTTGAGAGAAGGAGCAAGCCATCATCTTGGCTGGTGGCGCCCTTGAGACCCTCTGGTGCGAGAAGACAGAGGTGATCCGGGCTTTCAAGGAGGCCCAGCGGGAGTGAGACGAGATTTAGGAGGAGCGTGATGCCATGCTATTGGACCGCAATGCCCTCATGACTCGCTGTGCCAGTAAGTTCCTTGGTGGGCTTTGACCATTTTCTTTCTGTACGACTTGTTTAACTCTTGTTTTGTGTTTCAGGCCTTGAGACCGAGCTGCTTCCACTCAGGCCGCTGCCAAGGCGCTGCAGGAGAGCCTCGTGGTGGAGGGGGTGCTTCTCAGTAGGTTCTAGGTCACCATCAACAGGCTTTGCACCTCCTGGGAGGTTGAGCCCATCGAGGAGGTTGGAGAAGACATCCTGGGGACTGCACTTGTCGACTGGCTCTTCCACCTTGATGCCATCCTTCAGAATCGCGTGCGGGAGGCGCTTCACACCGGCATGAAGCGGGCGCTGGCGGTGGTTTCCTCTGGCTTCGTCTTTGAAATGGACGTCATCGCCCAAGGCTTCGTCCCTGACATCTCGAAGATCGATGTCAAGAATGAGGAGCGATGCCGAGGGCCATTAAAATATCTACGCATCTATCATAATGCATTTGGATATTTTAAGTTCGAGCCTTCTTTGTTTTCTTATGCCTAGATTTTGCTTTTTTGACTAAGTGTTCGACGCGTGCTCGTATCCCTCGAGGGGGGAGCGAGTGGAGGTACCATAGCCCTGAGGCATAGGAGAGCTCCGAGCTCAACAGCCCTTGACCCTTAGGGAGTTTGAGGCCTTTTGTACTTAGTTGTGAAGTGTATCGAGGCATAGGAAACAAAAGACGCTCGAGTTTTGATCATCCGACTTTTGCTTTTCGACTAAGTGTTCGACGCATGCTCGTATCCTTGGAGGGGGGAGTGAGTGGGGGTACCATAGCCCTGAGGCATAGGAGAGCCCCAGGCTCGACAGCCCTTGACCCTTAGGGAGTTTGAGGCGTTTTCTACTTAGTTGTGAAGCAAAAGGAGATGCTCAAAAAAATCATTCGTATTTTTAGGAACTTAGGTGGTTTCCCCCCGCTAGCCCCCGAGGAAGGCTCAACTTTGGCGAGACAGGGTCGAGGCTACTTCTTGCATGTACAATAATGAGTTTGAACTTATAATAAAAAGTACTTCTTATATTTGTCATGCGAAAATGTACAAAACATGTGAGAATGTACAAGGGCATAGGTGCCCTAGGGGTAGAAATGACATAGCTATATGATGTTCCATGCGTTGGTGAAGGTTTCACCTTTGTTGTTTGCTAGCTTGTACATTCTGGGCTTCAACACCTCAGCTATGGTGTATGGGCCTTCCCATGGTGGAGTCAGCTTGTGATGCCCCTTGTTGCTCTATCGTCGACGTAGGACGAGGTCTCCAACTTAGAAGTCCCTCGAGCGCACGTGCTTATCATGGTAGCATTGAAGTTTCTGCTGATACCTCATGGAGTGAATCAGTGTCATGTCTCGAGCCTCCTCGAGCTGGTCGACGGCATTTGCGAGGGCTTCTTCATTGGTTTGCTCATTGTAGGCCTTTAGTCAAGGGGAACCATACTCGAGATCAGTGGGGAGGACGGCCTCGGACCCATAGACCAAGAAGAATGGGGTGAACCCCGTGGCTCGACTAGGTGTTGTCCTTAAGCTCCATAGGACTGAAGGCAGCTCCGTGGCCCATTTCTTTTCATGCTTGTTAAGGCGGTTGAAGATTCTTGGCTTGAGGCCCTACAAAATCATGCCATTGGCGTGCTCGACCTAGCTGTTAGTTCAAGGATGAGAAACCATGGACCAGTTTACATGGATGTGATGGTGGTAGCAGAAATCTAAGAACTTCTTGCTAGTGAACTGTAAGCCATTGTCAGTGATGATGACGTTCAGGACCCCGAAGCGATGGATGATGTCAGTGAAGAACATGACTGCCCACTCAGAGCAGATGTTGCCGATAGGCTGGGCCTCGATCCACTTGGTAAACTTGTCGACAGCAATGAGTAGGTGCGTGTACCCCTTGGTTGTCCTCTTGAGAGGCCCCACAATATCGAGCCCCCAAACCACAAACGGCCAGGTGATGGGGATCATCTGTAGGGCGTGAGCTGGGAGGTGCGTCCGCTTGGCGTAGAATTAACACCCCTGCACAAGCGGACAATGTTGATGGCATTGAAAACGATGGTTGGCCAGTAGAAACCCTGTCAGAAGGTGTTGCTGACGAGAGTCCTCAGTGCTGCGTGGTGGCCACAAGCCCCTGAGTATATGTCCTCGAGGAGCCTCCTGCCTTCTTCGATAGTGATGCAGCGCTGAAGGATACCTGATGGGCTTCGCCTGTAGAGTTCCTTGCCATCACCATAGATGACGTAGGACTTGGCCTGTCGTGTGATCCGGCGAGCCTCGGTCTGGTCGTTCGGGAGTTCCCCTTGAATGAGGTAGTCAAGGAAATGGACTTGCCAATCTGGAGGTGGGCTTGACAGAGGAGGTTTTCCCTCGATCTCCATGACCTCGGCCCCGGTCGAGGGTGCCTTGGTCGAGGCCTTGGGGTCGAGAGTCGAGGATGTGGTGCTAGCCCCCGAGCCCAAGTCGACAGAGGGCTCAAAGAGGTCTCTCAAGAATACGTCCGGAGGGACAGTACCTCGAGTTGATGCGATCTTTGCGAGCTAATTCACAGTTTCATTGTAGCATCGAGCAATATGATTGAGCTCGAGGTCATGGAACTTGTCTTCCATTTTGCGCACTTCATTGCAGTAGGCTTCCATCTTGGTGTCGTGGCAGCTCGAGGCCTTCATCACTTGGTTGATGATGAGTTGCGAGTGACCTCAAACGTCAAGGCATCGAACCCTGAGTTCGAGGGCAATACGCAATCCGTTGACAAGAGCCTCGTACTCTGCAATGTTATTAGAAGCGGCAAAGTGGATGCGAATGATGTAGTGCATGTGAGCTCTGAGGGGTGAGATGAAGAGCAAGCCTGCGCCTGCTCCTATCCTCATGAGCGACCCGTTGAAGTACATTGTCCACAGCTCGGCTTGGATTTGAACTGGCGGCAGCTGGGTGTCGGTCCACTTAGCGATGAAATCTGCCAGCACCTAAGATTTGATGGCCTTCCGTGGTGCGTAGGTGATGGTCTTGCCCATGAGCTCGACCAACTACTTAGTAATCCTTCCAGCAGCCTCCCAGTTTTGGATGATCTCCCCCAAGGGGAAAGAAGACACCACGGTAACCGGGTGGCTAAGGAAGTAATGCTGGAGCTTGCAACATGTAAGGACAATGGCGTAGAGCAGCTTTTGCACTTACGGGTAGCGGATCTTGGTTTCCAAAAGCATTTCACTAACAAAGTAAACCGGCCGCTGGATGGGCAAGGTGTGCCCTTCCTCTTGCCTCTCGACCACTATGGCTGCGCTACCACCTAAGTGGTTGCGGTGACATAGAGGAGGACGGGCTCGGGGAGTTCAGTCAACGTTGCTGGTCAAGGAGGGACAAGGATCATGGCGGAGGTTAGCATGCTCTTGAGTTTGTCGAGGGCCTCCTCGGCCTCTGTGGTCTATGTGAAGCATTCGGATTTTTTCAAGAGGCGGTACAGGGGCAAGGCCTTTTCCCCCAAACATGAGATAAAATGGCTAAGAGTCGCAAGGCAGCTCGTGACCTTCTGTATGCCCTTGATATCTCGAATCGGCCCCATTCGTGTGATGGCTGTGACCTTCTCAGGGTTGGCCTCGATCCCACACTGGGAGATGATGTATCCGAGGAGCATGCCCCGAGGCACCCCAACGACACATTTCTCGGGGTTGAGTTTTATATTCTTGGCTCAAAGGCACCCGAATGCGATTTTGAGGTCATGGATAAGGTTGTCAATTTTTTTGGATTTGACCATGATGTCACGACATAGGCCTCTACCGTGTTGCCTATGTGTTCGCCGAAGACATGGAGCATGCATCCCTGATACGTTGCCCCGGCATTTCGAAGGCCAAAGGGCATGGCGATGTAGCAATACATGCTGAAAGGTGTGATGAAGGACGTCGTGAGCTGGTCGAACTCTTTCATCTTGATTTGGTGGTAGCCAGAATAAGCATCAAGGAATGAAAGGGTTTCACACATCAAGGAATGAAAGGGTCAACAATTTGATCAATGCATGGTAAAGGAAATGGAACTTTGGGACATGCTTTGTTTAAACTAGTATAGTCAACACACATTTGCATTTTTCCATTCTTTTTCCTAACTAACACAGGATTAGCTAACCATTCAGGGTGATGAACCTCCTTGATGAATCCAGCCGCCAAAAGCTAATGTACTTCCTCATCGATGATCCTGTGCTTCTCTTCGTCGAAGCGGTGTAGGCGTTGCTTCACCGCTCTGGACCCGGCTCGGATCTCCAAGGTGTGCTCGACGACATCCCTCGGTATGCCTGGCATATCCGAAGGGCTCCACACAAACATATCAGCATTTGCGCAGAGAAAGTAGACGAGCACTGCTTCCTATTTGCTCTTGAGTTCGGCACCGATCGTCAGCACCTTCTCGCCGAAGCAGCTTGGGTTGAGGGGAGTTTCTTGGTGTCTTGCGCTAGCTCAAAGCTGTCGGCGTGATGCTTGGGGTTGGGCACCTCATCGGTGAGGTGCTCGAGGGTCAGGCTATCATCACATTTTGCTCGATGGCCTCTCTGTACTCGATGCATTTGACCTCGCAGTCGTACGCGTGCTCGTAGGAGGAGCCGTTGGTGATGATGCCTCTGGGTCCTGGCATCTTGAGCTTGAGCTAGGTGTAGTTCAGGATCGCCATGAATTGCACGTAGCCCGGTTAGCCGATGATGGCGTGATAAGTTCCATGAAACCCGACTACCTCGAAGGTGAGGGTCTCTTTCCTAAAGTTGGCGGGGGTGCCAAAGCAGACAGAAAGGTTGATGCAGCCGATGGGAAGAGCCATCTTCCCAGGTACGACGCCATGGAAGCCCCCGGCGCTGGGTTGGAGTTGGCACCTCTTGACCCCCAGGAGGTCAAGGGTCTCAAGGTAGATGATGTTCAGGCTGCTGCCGCCATCCATGAGGACCTTCAAGAGGTGGGTGTTGATGATGATCAGGTCGACGATGAGCGAATAGTCCCCGGGGTTGGGGACGTGATCCGGATGGTCATCGTGGTCGAAAGTGATGGGCGCATTAGACTAGTCGAGGTAGTGGGGTGTCGTGACTCAGATGGAGAAGACTTCTTGACGCTCCCTCTTGCACTATCGAGGCATGAGCTGGGTCAAGGGGCCTCCGTAGATCATGTAGCAGTCATAGACTTTGGAGAATTTTCTATCTTCCCTGTTGTCTCCCTCATTGCCGCCCTGGTCTTTCTTATCGTCACCCTTCTTGACGCCTAGTTGCTCGAAGTGCCTTCAAAGCATGCGGTAGTCCCTAAGCTTGTGTTTCACCCTGCCCTTGTGAAATGGGCAGGGCTCCTCGAGCATCTTGTCAAAGATGGCCCCCTCGGGGGACCCCGAGGTTTTTTGCGCTCGGCTGCTACGACGAGATCATCGTCTACAGCCTCACGCTTGCCTTGCTGATTCTTCTTCTTGTTGTTGTTGTTCTTCTTCAATCCTTTGCTCGAGCCCCCGGTGTTGGCTACCAGTGCCTTTCCCTTGTCCTTCTCATCATCGAAGAATGCTCTAACCGCCTCCTCGCTGGCCACATAGTTGGCGACCACAACCATGAGCTCGTCGACGGTGTTGGGGCGGTTACGCCCCAACTTGTGAAGTAGGTCCATGTAGGTTGTACCCACAACAAATGCTAGAATGATGTCGAGATCAGAGATATGGGGGAGTTTGGTTTAGAGCTTGGAGAAACATCAGGCGAAGTCATGAAGAGACTCCCTTGGTCTCTGCTTGCAGTTGCGCAGTTCCCAGGAGTTTCTAGGACGCACGTAGGTACCCTTGAAGTTCCCCTCGAAGATCTGGACCAGGTCAACCCAGTCACAAATCTGGTCAGGGGGAAGCTCCTCGAGCCACCTACGTGCGATATCAGATAGGAACAGGGGAAGGTGACGTATGATTGCATGATCATCATGTGCCCTGCCCGCCTAACAAGCCAGTCAAAAATCGGCTAGCCAGAGCTCGGGTTTGGTTTCGCTATTGTACTTGACGACACTTGTGGGGGGTCAACTTATCGGGCAGCTGGGCGTTGTGGATCGTCCTGCTGAAGACTTCAGGACCCGGTGGCTTCGGGGCCCGTCCGTCTTCATCGCTGTCATAACGCCCCCCATGATGGGCGCTGTACCCTCGATCCTCGGTGTCCCCATGTTTGCACTTGCGGTTCTCGATAATATCGAGGCGCACGTCACGCAGGGCGCGGTTGTCGATGATATGATCTTGGGCTGATGTCTTCTTCACTTGGGAGGCCACCTATTGATTGACTGAACCCTCCCTTTTGGGCTGGGAGGGCTCGTCCTACGGTTCGAAAGCTGCCCCCCGATGCCTCGAGGCTGAGCTCTCGGCTTGTTGAATAGCAGCATCTTGGAGGAGTGTGGAGAAGCATAGCCGCCGTGACAATATTCTGGCTTGCTCGAGGGTAATGGTTGATGGGATGTTTGGGTGCCCTGCCCTCATTGATCTGCTGGTTGACCTCTTGGGCCCTGGCTCGGGCTCTATCGTTGGGTGGTGGTCGCTCCTGCTCGAGGGTTCGCTCGAGCTGGCACAGTCGTTCCTGGTCATCGCTGAATTTAGCCTGCAACTCCCAAATTTATGCCAGCCGTGCATCCTGCTCATCAAGATAGGGGCATGCCTCTCGGGGTGCAACTGGCCATCAATCCTCTATTCTAGGGAGAGCTTCTCCCGCTGCAGCGGTAGCCGCATCGGCCATCAGATCAACAGTGTCCTGATTGGATGCGTCGTCACCGTCGGTGTGGAGACACTCGCGGGTAGGGTCCCAATGGTCAGAGTTGGAGTCGGGGTCGCCACAGTAGAAGAAAGGAAATCATCCCTGTGCCTCCTGCTGTAGCTGCTGTCGGAGTGTGCCGACAGCGTACGTCCAGGGTCGGGCGCTCTCACAAAGTCCAAGTCCTCGGAGGCTAGCATGACTGTCCCCACGCCCATCATTACATGAAGGAGGGTGCCTGGGCGGTCCTCTATCATGCTCATGTTGGTGTGGATCGAGGTTGAGAACATCCTTGCGGCATTGTTGAGACCGAACGGGAACCATCGATGATGCTCGAACAGCTCGTGCGAAAGTAGGCTCGATGGAGTGGGGATTGCACGCATCTGGGGAGCTTCGGGCCCCCTCGGAGGGCGTATTGTGAAAGTGAAGTTGGGGTTGTCGTGGAGCCCTGCCGGTCCACCCTCCGCTCCTAAACTCAGGTCAGATAATCCCCCAACAAGGTGCTCCTCATCACCGGTCGGGAGCGAGGGGAATTCGGCGGATCCCAACATCGATGCGGGTAGATGATGATGATGACGTCGATCGCGCCTCCTTCTGGAGACGGTAGCATGGTGGCGAGACCGACGAGTGGCCCCTCTTGAGCATGGGGGCACACTGCGACCTCCGCTTAGGTCACTAATCGAGAGCAGGGTCATGTCGTAGCCCTGACCAAGGACCATGAACTCCAAGCTCCCGAACCAGATCACCGTAGCATGCGAAAGTGGTGAAACAGAGTCGCCCATCCGGAATAAATAGTGGGAAATCATTGGTAACATGCAGCACCCCTACCTGGCGCGCCAACTGTCAATATTTCAACCCCGAGGGTTAACACCAATGAGTAAATTCATAATCGCATGCTCCCTTAATCTGGTGGGTGATGCAAGAAGGACACGGCGATTTATCCTAGTTTGGGCAAAGAAGGCCCTACGTCCAATGGGGGGGATAGTTCATGTTATCTTGCACCGAAGTGCTAGTACAGGGGTGAATACAAGCAGGTGTGAGAAGCATGAGCTAGAGCTCAAGCATTTCAGGCGCTTAGCTCTCTACTTCATCCTGTCTCACAGTGTTATTCTGTGATCTAAAGCCTTAGCATCTGATGCTCTCTCCAGCTAAAGTCCTGGCGCCTCCTTTTATAGGCGAAGGAGGGGCACAGGAGTACATGTTTTTAGGGCTAACGTGGTCGGTGATGTATGATGCTAATGCCAATCATGTCAGTGCCGCTGTAGATGTGTACGTCGGCATGGGAGGCCCTGCAACCGTCGCGTCAGGAGTTGTTGAAGTGTTGACCAGAGTTGTTGACATCCCACTTGAGGGTCAGCATGATGGAGCCAAGGGGCGATGGTCGAGGCCTTAAGTCGAGTCGAGGGGGTCGAGTCGAGGGGGTCGAGGCCCATTGGATTAGGCTGAATGCGTTGATTTCCGCGTCTCAAGGGGTGCCGGACGGGACACAGTGCTCAGTATGGCATAACAGGGAGGTACGATCCGTGGGATTCTGGGGTATGGGCGATAAAAGCAGGATTCGACGGCCATACTCACAACTGTTATTGTAACTATGACCATACGATTAGGTGGGAGCAGGTAAAGTGCATTGAATGCACTGGATCCATACGGGAGTAGGTAGCCGAGGGGTATACTATGCTCAAGGGTTGCCTATTCGCAGGAGCGAAGTTTCGTCCTCGAGGGCGGGCTCATTCCCTCGGGCGAAGCTCTGTCCTCGAGGGTTGGCTCATTCTCTGGGTGAAGTTCCATCTTCGAGGTTGGCCTATTCGCTCGAGCAAAGTTTTGTCCTCGAGGGGTCGCCTGAATCATACCCTCGAGCGTGCAGTCTCGGTCCGCATGGTAGCCTGTCGAACAGGCTATGGCTGTGGGCTGTCGACGCCCGTTCGTGGGCCGGCCCGATATGCCTTAGCCTGTGGGCTTTCGAGCGATAGTGAGGAATGCCATTGGAGGGTTTGCGTTGCTGATTTTGGGGATTAATCCAGTTAATCGAGGGTTTAGGGTACCCCTTTCCTAGGTACTCGACAGATTGTGTATGAAAAACTCCATAGTGGCCCCTGTATGGTGCTGCATGACACTTTTCAATGATTTGTGCACACTCGGCAGTTGGCACGCATCTTCTCAATAGGTCCATCAGCACAAACCCGGTACAGGTAGGGTTCGTCCCACAGGTGGCGTCCGCTTTCATACTCAAGTTTCTTTTTAGATTTGCCTAGAGGTACGTACCCTGAAACCATATAGTTCACAATATTTGCATACCATGGGTTTGTGTCGGTGACCATGAGGAGCATGTCGTCACGTAGGAAGTAGTTGATCTCATGTTCCTGCATGTTAGTGACTTTCATACGCGAAAGATGGTCGGCAACAGTATTTTCTACTTCTTTTTTATATTTTATTTCAAGATCAAACTCTTATAACAACAAGATCCAGCGGATCAAATGAGGCTTAGCATCTTTCTTGGTGAGCAGATATTTTAAAGCAGCATGATCGGTATAAACAATTATAAACAATTATCTTTGCTCCCACCAAGTAAGATCTAAACTTATTAATAGCGAAGGCTACTATGAGGAGTTCTTTGTCAGTTGTGGCATAGTTAAGCTAAGGCCCTGTTAGAATCTTGCTAGCATATGCGATCGCATGATGCTTTCTATCTTTGGTTTGGCCAAGGACCGCACCAACAACATAGTCACTAGCATCACACATGATCTCGAAAGGTAGCTAATGAGGACATGCCTGGCATTCATTCATCTTCAATGGAAACTCCACTTGATATAGCTGGTCCAATTACAAGAAGTAGAGCTAAACAATTGGAGAAGGAAATTCATTCTTAGGTGAACGCTAACCTTATGCTTAATAATTAGATTACATTGAATGAACCTATGCTTTTGAGTACTTGTTTCAATGTTCTTAGGAATGATGGAGTGCACGAACAAGCATGGGATGATGATGGATTCTGCCCGCCAAATATATGCAAGGAACCTGGACGTGCAAGAGAAAGGAAAGGCCATCCAGCTACCATGAGTACCAGCCGTTGAAGTGCAAGCAAATATTCAGAAGTTAGGAATGCATGCAACCAGCAACTGGGTTGCTGTCCACACACGCTGCAACATTCATGCAGAGAATTCCAACCATCCATGCATCCTACTAGGCTTGGTTATTAATAAAAGTAGTGCTGCAACTTCCCACTACATGTTCTCAATTATTTTCCACCAAACTGAAACTCCACTAGTGCTATATATATCCCTGTAATGGATGATGTGAACAGTAACTCGAGATTGCAATTTCAGAAATACCAACTCTTGGAATTCTTGTTCCAGCGTGGGTCTTGAGAGGCTTGCAAACTTGTTCTTTCGATTCCTGAGGGAGTTGTAGAACGCCAAACTGCGGTTCACCCAGTTCGTGCCTTCACGTCTATAGGACGTGATTGCGTGGGCTGTTTCATCGGTACATGGAAGGGTGATTGTCTCGGTAGTTTGTCGTGTGAGCAGCCTCGCGGTGCACTGCCTCTTCACCAGGTCACGCAGCAACAAGTTATCAAGTTCGCGGATCCTACGAGAAGATCGGGCCAAACAACTTGCTGCACGTGTTGCATAGGCGTGTGCATATCAGTAGCGTCCAATCCGGAGGCTAGATGATGGGCGCAGAGATGAGTGCTTTCTTGATGGTTTTGAAAGCCTTTAAACACTCATCCGTGAACTCAAAAGGTGCGTCTTTTGCTAATAGGCTAGTCAGGGGTCTAGCGATTTGCGAGAAATCCTTGATGAATCGCCAGTAGAACCCAGAATGGCCTAGGAAGCTATGGACTCCTTTGACATTCACAGGGGGAGGTAGTTGCTCAATAACCTCTATCTTTGCTTTGTCTACCTCTATTCCCCTTTCATACACTAATTGTCCAAGAACAATGCCTTCCTGGACCATAAAATGGCATTTTCCCATTTTTTTAGATAAAGGATATATTATCCGGCTTCATCTATCAAAAGATAGAATCAGGCCAATTATTACAGTCTTTGAAATGGGCAAAGAATCTGGCTGTAGGAAAATTACAACCACGCACACTGAAACTAGAAAGATGAAAAGTCTTTGACTAAACATAACCAACATATCTTTGTGAGAACCATCCAATGGAACCAAAGAAATCTGGGGCGCACGTCTCCAGATGCTGAGCCACCGAGATCAGCTGATCTTTAAGATCATCATGCCATTGCAAGCTTGCCCACTGACATAGCCAGTGCGTTCCTCGAAATATTACCTGCAAAAGAGATTTTGGTCTACATTTGTCAAAAATCACCTCATTCCTTGTTATCCATATTGCCCAAAGCAGTGCCACAGCTGCTGTTAATAATAATGAATTATACTTTTTGGTTGTCAATTTAGACCAATTTTGAAACAAGTCAGCCATACTGAATGGAGGTGGAATCCCAAAAAGCATCTGTATAGAACTCCACAAAAATTTGGCATAAAAACAATCAAAAAAAGGTGTTGAATGGACTCAGGCAAATGACAGAAGAAACAACATTTATCCCCTGCTAATTATGCCTAGCCAAGTTATCTTTGGTTAGAATCACCCCTTTTCTTAAATACCACATGATAATTTTAATTTTCATAGGAAGCTTGGTTTGCCAAATATCTAGTGACACTCTCATCCCATTGTTAATTAATGCAGCATACATCGACTTGACTGTAAAAACCCTTGAGGCTTTCAAACCGCATACAAACACATCTCTTTCCTCGGAAAGGTTAACCTGTTGTAAAGAGGCAACAATGCAGTTCCAATTTATTAAGTTTTGTCCCACTAAATTTCTTGGAAAAGAAATATTTAGTAAAGGTGAACCTAAAACTTTAGCAACTGTATCTTGTTTCTTTCTAACAATGTTAAATAAACCCGAGAATCTAATTTTGAGTGGTTTGTCTCCCAGCCAAGTATCTTCCCAAAAAGGTGTTTGCTTTCCATCATTAATCTTAAAATAACCCAATTCCATGAAGGAATCTTTGATATTCATAGGACTTTTTCAAAAGTGCGAATCAGTCGGTTTTTTGACAAAGCTCCCTATAGTCTTCTCTTTAATATATTTGTTTCTTAAGAGTTCTTGGCACATGCCATCCTCATTGAATAATTTAAATTACCATTTACTCAATAAACATTTATTTTGTATATATAATTTTTGAATCCCTAGACCCCCTTGGTGCTTAGGCTGGCACATGACTTCCCATTTAGCAAGCCTATATTTTCTTTTGTGCTGATCATTCTGCCAATGAAAACATGATCGAAAACAATCTATTTTTCCAACACTCCCTTTGACAGTTCGAAGAATGACATCACAAACATCGGTAAACTAGACAACACCGAGTTTATAAGGACCAACCGTCCACCAACTGTCAGGAGTTTACCTCTCCACCCACTAAGTCTTTTTTCAATTCTCTCTTCTATATTCCTCCAGTCGTTGTTACATAATTTCCTAAAATGCATAGGTAGACCCAGGTAACGAAACAGGAACTTGCTAATGGCACAACCAAACAGCTGTGAATAAAATTCTTCATGATCTTTAGCTTGTCCAAAACAAAAGACTTCACTTTTGTGGTAGTTAATTTTTAAGCCTGATAGTTATTCAAAAGTGCTTAGCAATAATTTCATATTCACTGCCTTCTCCTCGTCATGGCTCATAAAGATCACTGTGTCATCTGCATACTGAAGGATTGATAAACCATCTTCTGACAAGTGGGGGATAACCCCTTCTATTTGTCCCACTTCCTTAGCATGAGCAATTAGTATGGCCAACATGCCTACCACTATATTAAATAGTATGGGAGACATGGGGTCACCTTGCCTTAAACCTTTCTTTGTCTGAAAAAGGGACCTAATTGATCATTGACTTTAATATTAACATTACCCCCTTGTGTAAAATGTTGTATCCATTCACACCATGTTTGTGAGAACCCTTTCATTCTTAAAGTTTGCTATAGAAAACTCCATTTGACTTTATCATAGGCTTTTTCAAAGTCAATGTCGGTGTTCTGACCCTCGAGGGGCTAACACCAACAAGTAATATCATGTCCGCGTGCTCCCTAATCCGGTGGGTGATGCAAGAATGACACAATGATTTATCCTAGTTCGGGCAAAGAAGGCCCTACGTCCAGCGGGGGGAGGATGATTCGTGTTATCTTGCACCGAAGTGCTAGTACAGGGGAAAATACAAGCTGGTGTGAGGAGTGAAAGGTGGAGTTGGGGCATGCGGACGCCTTGCTCTCGACCTCGCACAGGCTCACGGTGTCACTCAGTGATCTAGGGCCTTAATGTTTCTATGCTCCAGATCCTCTCTCTCTGAGTTCGGCCCTTTTCTCTAACGCCCTGGCGCCTCCTTTTATAGATGAAGGAGGGGCACAGGTGTACACGTATTTCGAGCTCTCATGACGCTAATGACGTACGACGTTGAGGCCGATCATGTCGATGCTGCTGTAGTGATGTACGTCGGTATGGGAGGCCCTGCTACCGTCGCATCGGGAGTTGTTGGAGTTCAGCTCGAAGGTTCGCTCGATGAGGCCGAGGGGCGACGATCGAGGGTCCTGGCCGGAGCCGAGGGGGTCGTGCCGAGGTGGTCGAGCTTCGCTGGATAAGATCGAATCCCGGAAAACACAGTAAACAGGTTAGTTTGTATGTCTCGAGGTGGTGCGGGTCGTGTCACAGCGCTTGGTATGGCGCAACAGCGTAATATGACTTGCGGGATTCCGGGGCATGGGCAGTGAAAGTGGATTTGATCACCACGCCTGTGACTGTTACCGTAACTGTGGCCATGCGGTTAGGCGGGGTTAGATAGGTCGCATTAAATGCGCGCGGATTTGTACGGGGGAGTTGGTGGCCGAGGGGTGCACTTCTCCTCGAGGGCCGCCCATTCGCCCGGGTGAAGTTCCGTCCTCGAGGGGGGGCTCGTTCGCTGGGCGAAGTTACGTCCTCGAGGGCCGGCTCGTTCGCTGGACGAAGTTCCATCCTCGAGGGGTAGCTCGAATCGTTCCCTCGCGTATACAGTACTTGTCCGTTCGGTATCCTCTCTAATGAACAGCACTGGTCCGTTCGGTAGCCTCTCGAGCAAGCTTCGGTTTTGGGCCGTCGTTGTTCGTTCGCGGGCCAGTCCGATACGTCTCAGCCTATAGGCCTTCGTACATTAGCGCCGGAGTTTATCGGAGGGTTCAAGATGCTGATTTGGCGGGGCTTTAGTTTGTTAAGCAAGGGGTCCGGGACACCTGTTTCCAGGGTATCGACAGTAGCCCCCGAGCCCCTGCGCGAGTGATGTCACTCGGGGAGGGGGTCTGGAATTTTTAGGAAAGAGACGTGATTCGGATTTTTTTTTTCGCGGGGGGCGCGCGAGCGACCCCCGCGGGGGTAGCCCCCGAGGCCTCGTAGGAGTTGAAAGACTCCTGTGAGGGCTTTATTTTATATTTAGTTCAGGGTGCTCGTCCAGTCGGCTATAGGCCTGAACTGGAGTCGTAGCGTTTTACCGAGGGGAGCCCCCGGGGAATTTTTTGACCCTCTTTCGTCGAGAGGCGCCGGACACAGGCGAGCCCCCGAGCCTCGTGCGGCTGGGGCGTTGCTGGCCTCGGCATTCTTCTCACGAGTCCTTTCGATCGGATGTGAGGCGAGAAGCATCGGACTACCCCCGATAGGGCGAGCCGCGAAGATCTCAGTGAGCTGGTAACGGGAAAATCCAAGCGAGAGCCCGTTCCTCGTTCGATAGAGGTCGGCAGGTGGCCCGGAGGCGGTCTCATTAAAGCAAAATGCAATGGTCCTACGGATTCCGATTCCATTCGATAGGTCTCGGCGGCTCGATGCCTCCCTTCGGGGGGATTCCATAAGGTCCGTAGCGTTTCACCTTGGATGCGTCCAAAGGGGTCTCGAGAGTTCGTTCTCGAGCAGGGCCTCGTGTTGGCTCCCCCTTGGTCACCCCTGACTCGGGTGCTCGAGGGCGGCTGTCGAACCTTGTTCGTGGGGTCAGCCTTCGCTCCTTCGAGACTTAGGGCCGGAGCCCAATTTTGGTGCTCAAGGGCGGTCGTTAAGCCCTCACACGAGGACCGGCCTTCGCTCCCTCGAGACTTTGAGGTAGGGTCAGAGCCCGTTTTCTCCTCTCGCGGAAATCTCTGTCGACGAGTAATCATTTTCTTTCGGCGCTCAAGGGCGGTCGTTAAGCCCTCACTCGAGGACCGGCCTTCGCTCCCTCGAGACTTCGAGGCGGGGTCGGGGCCCGCTCTTCAGCGATGCTCGAGGGCGGTCGTTAAGCCCTCACACGAGGACCGGCCTTCGCTCCCTCGAGACTTTAAGGCGGGGTCGGGGCCCGCTCTTTAGCGATGCTCGAGGGCGGTCGTTAAGCCCTCACTCGAGGACCGGCCTTCGCTCCCTCGAGGCTTCGAGGCGGGGTCAGAGCCCGCTCTTTTACGGTGCTCAAGGGCGGTCGTTAAGCCCTCACCCGAGGACTGGCCTTCGCTCCCTCGAGACTT
>CM041641.1:21273766-21309677 GCA_023333625.1 Bothriochloa decipiens | reverse complement strand
GAGACTTCGAGGCGGGGTCGGAGCCCGCTCTTTTATGGTGCTCAAGGGCGGTCGTTAAGCCCTCACTCGAGGACCGGCCTTCGCTCCCTCGAGACTTCGAGGCGGGGTCGGAGCCCGCTCTTTTGTGGCGCTCGAGGGCGGTCGTTAAGCCCTCACACGAGGACCGGCCTTCGCTCCCTCGAGACTTCGAGGTACATTTTACCTTATGTAGAAAACTCCGTCAGCGAGTGACGGTCCTTTTTTCTTACCGTTGGGCACGCCTTTTGAGGAGAAGGGCTTAGCAGTGCGATCGTGGCGGGCCCGAGTAACAGCTCTCTGTCAGAGGTGTGACGTGTGCGTCCGGTCGAAGGGCGAGGGGGGAACGGTCAGGTAAACGCATTAATTGCGGGAAGTTACCTTTTCCCTTCCGCTGGGTTCCGCCCGTTGCTCTTCCCGAGTATAAAAACGGAGGGGACAGGCGTTCGCTCCCACCTTTGCCATTCCACCGAGCTCCCGCTTTCCTGCGTGCGTGAAGATAAAAACTTAGAGCGAGAAGTCGCAATTGGGAACCTTCCTGGTCGTCCATCTACCGAAGAGATTCGTGCCGCTGTTGCCGCCGCCGCACCCACCGAGCAGATCTGCGCTGCCGCCGTCGCCATGGCCCCAGTTCTCCAGCTCGCCGAGCCCTGGCGCCCGTCGACCGTGACGCGGCAGAGGCTGACCGAGCTGGTGAGGGAAGGGCTTCTCTGCCCCATCACGGATTTGAATCAGCCAGAGTGGATCGCGCCGCCCAGGGACCACGAAGAGCCAAACCCGCCGGAGGGGTACGTGGTGAGCTTCCTGAAGTTCCATCGGCACGGGTTCGGCGTTCCCCCAAGCGAGTTCATGCGGGGGCTGATGAACTACTACGGCGTCGAGCTCCACCATTTCTCCCCCAACGCCATCTCCAACGCCGCCATCTTCGTGGCCGTCTGCGAGGGCTATCTCGGAATGGAGCCACATTGGGAGTTATGGCTCCACCTCTACAAGGGGGAGTGGTTCGCCTCCCCGGTGTCGGTCGGAGTAAGGCAGATCGTCAGAGCGGGATGCCTCAACTTCGCGTTGAAGACCGGGAGGTCGGAGGAGCCACGCGAGTACATCCCCACCGGGTTGGCGACCAACCACTCCCGGTGGGACGAGCAGTGGTTCTATCTTCGCAACGACGGCAGCTATCTCCCACCGTACACCGGGCGGCTCATCGCCGAGCGTCCATACAATTGGCCGTTCGGTGTCGCGGGAGACCTTCAGCGTCGACTTCACCCCCTCGTCGTCGCATTGAGGACCCTTCGAGAAGCAGGCCTGACGGCGGGGATAGTCGCCTCGGCCTTTCACAGTCGACGGGTGCTCCCTCTGATGGAGCGCCCGCTGCGGTTGGACGATATGCTCCCCTCGGCGGCGCCTGAGCTTCTTAGGAGGTGCCGGATGTCCGGCGACAGGCCGTCCGCCACGAAAGTGGTCGTGCGGGTAAAGGGGATGGTGTCTGGCTCGTTCAAGGTGGAAGACGTCAACCGTCTCCCCATGCGGCCAGAGGAGGGTTGCCTCGACCTGGTGAGTGCCTCGACTTATGACCTTCGAGTTTTCCCCCCTTCCTCTCTTATGTCTCCGTGACTAAATGTCTTTACGCAGGGGAGGATCGACTACCAGAGATCGAGGCCTCCACTGAGGGAGGACGCCGCCGATCGTCAGGTAAGACGCTTCACCGCCCAGCAAGAGAAGCAGAGTAAGGACGAGGAGGTGAAAAAGAAAGCCAAGAAGCTCCGGGAGCGCGAAAGGCTCGCGAAGCGCCACGCTGAGCAGAGGCGCGACGGGCTCCCGGAGGAGGAGTCTCCCTCGTCTGAGGGAGATGAAGATGATGATGATGACAGTGATGACGTCGAGGGGGTGGAGGGGCGCCTCGACCGCGCCCTGCCGGAATCCAGCCATGCTGACCGCCCCTTCGTGCAGGAGGAGGTGGCGGAGCAGCGTGCCCCTCAGCCGACGGTGTCGGCCTCGGAGCGCCGACGTGGAAAAAGGGGGGCCGAGGCCTTGCCTCGAGGGGGGTCACCTACTTCGCGTCGTACTCGAGGTGGGAGCCCACCCACTTTGATCCGGGAGACCCGGTCCCGGTCGTCGGCGCGCGCGGAGCAGAGGCGTGCCCAGGAGGCCCCGTCGACGCGGGGAAGCGCGGCGACGCCACCGATGGCCCCGAGCAGCCCCAGCCCTGCGAAGGGCTCGGCTTCGGGAGGGTTCTCGAAATCTGTGGGCAGTTCGAGGGGTGCCCGAAAGGCCTCTATACCCTTCGGGTAAGTGCCGTTGAATCGTATTCTTTTCGTTGCATCGTCTTTGTGCGTTTCAATAAACCTTTTGCCGTTCTGCTTTTCATTCAGGCCCAAGCGCCAGATCGAGGAGGCGTCCCTCGTGCCGGCCAAGCGGCTCAAGATGGATGCAGCCTCGAAGACGGAGGCCCCGGCTACAGGTGCATCGTCGAGGCCCTTGGCCCCGTGGGAAGCCAAGTGGTTGTCCTCCGCCCTTGGTGCTATGGCACGTGGTAGGCTGACGGGTTCCACTCATGCTGCAGGGTCGAGCATCCCGGGGGCCGCGGCGGGTGGCGACTCCGTGCCTGAGAGGACGCACGAGGGAGGGAGCGCCTCCTTGACCTCACCGCCTGCGGCCCTCGAGCTCGACCCGGCACCAGGAGGCGACGCCCCGACGTCGGGGGCTTCCGTTTCAGGCGGTCCGGAGGCTTCGATCCCCGCACCCGAGGCGGGAGCCCCCGAGGGCCACGAGCTGGGAGAGGGGGCCGTCGTCGTGGACCTCGAGGGTGAGGAGGCCTCGACCCTTCCCTCCTCGACGGGAGAGCGGTGGCCCTGGCCAGCGGGGCTGCGCGAGCTCGAGGCCCGGAGGGAGCAGGAGCAGGGGACCCTGCAAGAAACGGAGCTGCCACGGCCGCAGCAGGAGGAGGAGGAAACTGGGGACCAGCCCCAGCATCGGCAGGCGTAGCAGACGCCGCCGGGGGATGCGGCGCCGCTGGACCCATCAGCGCAGCAACCGCCCGAGACGTCTGAGGCGGAAGTGACTTCCGGACTGCCCAAACAATGGGTGTCCGTGATCACTTTGGATGAGTTGCTGTCCGAACAAGAAGCGGCGTCGAAGGCGTCGACGGTCCCGTGGCTGCCAGGGGCGCAACCGGAGGATGCCTCGGTACCGAGCCCGGCAGAAGACGCGGCGGCGGCTGTCCCACCGGTGCCACAAGTCGTGGCGTTGGGTGAAGCTTTGGCCTCCACACCTTCACTGCTTCCGACGGCGCCGGACGCAGCACCGGATCGGGCGCCGCAACCGTCGACGAAGCAGCCGGGGGAGACGGCGGCTGTCGGTGTGCTGAGGAGGTCGACGTCCGACCCCGGGTTGAGGGGTGCCCGTGCCGCGTCAGAGTTCCACATCCCAGGAGAGTTGGCCGTGGGTTACGACGTTCCAGGCGATGTGGTGGAGGAGATCGATTCCTTGGCGCGAGCCAAGGTCAAGACGGTCCTTCCAGATTGGGGCAAGGAGCGCATCGTGCTCTGGGAACTCGGCGATCCCAGCGCTCCGGGGATCAAGATGAACGACCCGGCGGAGGTCGAGTGCTGGGAGGAGGCCGAGCGGTCCCGGGCGTGGCTGCGGCACTTGCTAAAAGTGGGCGCCGAACTCGCCGAAGGCCTTGACCGAAATCTCAGGGTAAGTCGTTGTGTTAGGCCACATATAGTTTTTTAAGTTCTTTCATATGGGATGCCTTAACCCTCGATTTCCTGTCCCCAGGTGGCGCGGAGGCGGTCCTACTTGAAGTTAGTCTTCCTCCACGAAACGCACAACAGCCATGAGGAAGTGCTTCGCCAGCTCGAGGCCGGCGGTTCTGCGCAGAGCAGGGTGGCCGAGCTCGAGGAGGAGCTGAAGCAGACGAGGGAGGAGGCCGCCAAGGCCAAAGAGGAAGCCGCCCGGGCGAAGGCGGACTCCGATGCCGCTCGAGGGGAAGCCGCCCGCCTCGAGGGGGAGCTCGAGCGTGCCAGGGAGGAGGCTGACGCGGCGAAGGCCGAATCGGAGAAGGTCAGGGTCGAGAGCGTACGAGCCCAGGAGCGTGTCGAGCTGCTCATGGCGGAGGCTCAGAGCTCCGTGAAGCGCATCCGTTCGCTCGAGGCCATCTTCGCTGAAGTCTCCGCCACGCGCAACGCCCTCTCTGCCCTGGTCCAGGAGGAGAAGAGCCGTGCCGCCGACCTGGAAACCCAGCTCGGGGCGGTGAAGGCCACCCTCCAGGACAAGGAGCAGGCTATCATCCTGGCTGGTGGCGCCCTCGAGACCCTCCGCTTTGAGAAGACGGAGGTGACCCGAGCCTTCAAAGAGGCCCAGCGGGAGCGGGACGAGGCTCGGGGGGAGCGCGACGCCGTGCTGGGGGATCGCAATGCCCTCGAGACTCGCTGTGCTGGTGAGTCCCTCAAAGGATTTTTGATCTTTGTTTTTTCCGTATGGTTTATCGAATTCTTGCTTCATGTTTCAGGCATCGAGTCTGAGCTGCTTGCGACCCAAGACGCCGCCAAGGCGCTGAGGAGAGCCTTGCGACGGAGGGGGCGCTTCTTGGTCGGCTCCAGGTTGCCCTCGACGGGCTCTGCGCCCTCTAGGAGGTCGGGCCCGTCGAGGGTGCCGAAGAAGACGTCCCCGGTGCTGCGCTCGTGGACCGGATCTACTACCTCGACGCCACCCTTCGAGATCGCGTGCGGGAGGCGCTTCACACTGGCGTGAAGCGGGCGCTTGCGGTGGTCTCCTCTGGCTTCGTTTTTGATATGAACGTGGCGGCCCAAGGCTTTGTTCCTGACATCTCGAAGACTGACGCCAAGAATGAGGAGCGTTGCCGAGGGCTCATCAACGACGCCGAGAGGCCGGGGGGAGAGCTAGCGAAGTTATTCGAGGACGAAGTCCTCCCCCCGGCGGATGTAGGGTACCATGTCGAGGGGGGCGGTGACGGGGCGAGCCTGTAGGGCAAGACTGGGCGAGGGTGCCCATGTAATGAATTAATTTTTGTAAATTACATTCAATGTGGCTTTGAAAGCCCCTTTTTGAACATGAATGCATCTATCGTAATGCGATTTGTCGTTTTACTCTCGAACCTTTTCTGCTTTCTACTCACCTAGACTTCGCTTTTTTGACTAAGTTTTTGACGCAAACACGTATCCCTCGAGGGGGGAGCGAGTGGAGGTACCGTAGCCCGGGGGCGTAGGAGAGCTCCGGCTCGACAGCCCTCGACCCCAAGGGAATTCAAGGCGTTTTCTACTTAGTGGAGAAGCGTAGTCGAGGTGTGAGAAAGAAGAAGCGCTCGAGTTCTGCTCGCCTCACTTTTGTTTTCCGACTGAGCGTTCAACGTGAACTCGTATCCCTCGAGGGGGGAGCGAGTGGAGGTACCGTAGCCCGGAAGCGTAGGAGAGCTCCGGCTCGACAACCCTCGACCCCAAGGGAGTTCGAGGTGTTGTCAACTTAGTTGGGAAGCAAAAAGAGGGGAGTGTGCAAAAAAATCGTTCGTATTTTTAGGAACTTAGGGGGTTCCCCCCCATTAGCCCCCGAGGGAGGCTCGACTCTGGTAAGACAGGGTCGAGGCTACCTCTTGCATGTATAATAACGAGTTTGAACTTATAATCGAAAGTAGTGCTTATATTTGTCATGCGGGAATGTACAAGACATGCGAGAATGTATAAGGGCACTGGTGCCCTAAGGGTAGAAACGACGTAGCTGTTCGATGTTCCACGCGTTGGTGAGGATTTCGCCTTTGTCGTTAGCGAGCTTGTACGTCCCGGGCTTTAGCACCTCAGCTACGGCGAATGGACCTTCCCATGGTGGCGTCAGCTTGTGACGTCCTTTGTTGCTCTGCCATCGACGTAGGACGAGGTCTCCAACTTGGAGGTCCCTCGAGCGCACGTGCTTGTCGTGGTAGCGTCGAAGTTTTTGCTGATACCTCGCGGAGTGAAGCAGTGCCATGTCTCGAGCTTCCTCGACCTGGTCGATGGCGTTTGCGAGGGCTTCTTCGTTGGTTTGCTCGTTGTACGCCTTTAGCCGAGGGGAACCATACTCGAGGCCAGTGGGGAGGACGGCCTCGGACCCATAGACCAAGAAGAATGGGGTGAACCCCGTGGCTCGACTAGGTGTTGTCCTTAAGCTCCATAGGACCGACGGCAACTCCGCGGCCCATTTTTTTCCATGCTTGCCGAGGCGTTTGAGGATCCTTGGCTTGAGGCCCTGCAAAATCATGCCATTGGCGCGCTCAACCTGGCCGTTAGTTCGAGGATGTGCAACCACGGACCAATTCACACGGATGTGATGGCGATCGCAAAAATCCAAGAACTTCTTACCGGTGAATTGCGTGCCGTTGTCGGTGATGATGACGTTCGGGACCCCAAAGCGATGGATTATGTCGGTGAAGAACTCGATCGCCCGTTCGGAGCGGATGTTGCTGATGGGCCAGGCCTCGATCCATTTGGTAAACTTATCGACGGCGACGAGCAGGTGCATGTACCCTTTGGTGGTCCTTTTGAGAGGCCCCACAAGATTGAGCCCCCAGACCGCAAACGGCCAGGTGATGGGGATCATTTGTAGGGCGTGAGCTGGGAGGTGCGTCTGCTTAGCGTAGAATTGACACCCTTTGCACGAGCGGACGATGTTCGTGGCATCGAAAACGGCGGTCAGCCAGTAGAAACCTTGTCGAAAAGCATTGCCTACGAGGGTCCTTGGCGCTGCGTGGTGGCCGCAGGCTCCTGAGTGTATGTCCTCGAGGAGCCTCCTGCCTTCCTCGATGGTAATGCAGCGCTGAAGAACACCCGAAGGGCTTCGCCTGTAGAGTTCCTTGCCATCACCGTAGATGACGTAGGACTTGGCGCGTCACGCGATCCGTCGAGCTTCGGTTCGATCCTCCGGAAGTTCTCCCCTAATGTGGCAGTCGAGTAAAGGGGCTCGCCAATCCGGTGGTGGGTTCGACGGAGGGGATGTCTCCTGGATCTCCATAACCTGGGCCCCGGTCGAGGGGGCCCCGATCGAGGTCATGGGGTGGGGCTTCGAGGGTGTAGAGCAAGCCCCCGGGCCCAAATCGACGGAGGGCTCGAAGAGGTCCCTCGAGAACACGTTCGGAGGGACCGTACCTCGAGTCGACGCGATTTTCGTGAGCTCATCCGCGGCTTCGTTGTATCGTCGAGCGATATGGCTAAACTCGAGGCCATGGAATTTGTCTTCCAACTTGCGCACTTCGTTGCAGTATGCTTCCATCTTGGCGTCGTGGCAGCTCGAGGCCTTCATCACTTAGTCGATGATTAGCTGTGAATCGCCTCGAACGTCAAGGCGTCGGACCCCGAGCTCGAGGGCGATTCGTAATCCGGCGACAAGTGCCTCGTACTCTGCGACGTTGTTGGATGCGGCAAAGTGGATGCGAATGACGTAGCGCATGTGGACTCCGAGGGGTGAAATGAAGAGCAAGCCCGCGCCTGCTCCTGTCTTCATGAGCGACCCGTCGAAGTACATTGTCCACAGCTCGGCTTGGATTTGGACTGGCGGCAACTGAGTGTCGATCCACTCAGCGACGAAATCCGCCAGCACTTGAGACTTGATGGCCTTCCGCGGTGCGTAGGTGATGGTCTCGCCCATCAGCTCGACCGACCACTTGGCAATCCTTCCAGCTGCCTCCCGGTTATGGATGATCTCCCCCAAGGGGAACGAGGATACCACAGTAACCGGGTGGCCGAGGAAGTAATGTTGGAGCTTGCGACGCGTAAGGACGATGGCGTAGAGCAGCTTCTGCACCTGTGGGTAGCGGATTTTCATTTCTGAAAGCACCTCGCTGACGAAGTAAACCGGCCGCTGGACTAGCAAGGCGCGTCCTTCCTCTTGCCTCTCTACCACTATGGCCGCGCTGACCACTTGGGTGGTTGCGGCGACATAGAGGAGGAGGGGCTCAGGTGGTTCAGTCGACGTTGCTGGTCGAGGAGGGACGAGGATCGGAGTGGACGTCAGCTTGGCTTTGAGTTCGTCGAGGGCCCCCTCGGCCTCTGCGGTCCACGTAAATCGCTCGGATTTTTTCAAGAGGCGATACAGAGGCATGGCCTTCTCCCCTAAACGTGAGATGAAGCGGCTGAGGGCCGCGAGGCAGCCTGTGACCCTCTGCACGCCCTTGAGATCCCGAATCGGCCCCATTCGCGTGATGGCCGCCACCTTCTCAGGGTTGGCCTCGATCCCGCGCTGGGAGACGATGTATCCGAGGAGCATGCCCCGAGGCACTCCAAAAACACATTTCTC
The DNA here is from genome assembly GCA_023333625.1 of Bothriochloa decipiens. NCBI lineage: Eukaryota > Viridiplantae > Streptophyta > Magnoliopsida > Poales > Poaceae > Bothriochloa > Bothriochloa decipiens. The sequence continues at coordinate 21,301,382 of CM041641.1, read as the reverse complement.
GGGATTGAGTTTTATGTTTTTGGCTCGAAGGCGCCCGAACGCGATTTCAAGGTCTCGGATGAGGTTGTCCGCTTTTTTGGACTTGACCACGATGTCATCGACGTAGGCTTCGACCGTGTCGCCTATGTGTTTGCCGAAGACATGGAGCATACACCGCTGATATGTTGCCAAAAGGTGTGATGAAGGAAGTCGCGAGCTGGTCGGACTCTTTCATCTTAATTTGGTGGTAGCTGGAGTAAGCATCGAGGAACGAGAGGGTTTCACACCCCGCGGTAGAGTCGACAATTTGATCAATGCGTGGTAAAGGGAACGGAACTTTGGGACATGCTTTGTTTAAACTAGTATAGTCGATACACATCCGCATCTTTCCATTCTTTTTCTTAACTAACACGGGATTAGCTAACCATTCGGGGTGATGAACCTCCTTGATGAATCCAGCCGCCAAAAGCTTGTGTACCTCCTCGCCGATGATCCTGCGCTTCTCCTCGTCGAAGCGGCGCAGGCGTTGCTTCACCGGTCTGGACCCGGCCCGGATTTCCAAGGCGTGCTCGGCGACTTCCCTCGGTATGCCCGGCATATCCAAAGGACTCCACGCAAACATATCAGCGTTCGCGCGGAGAAAGTCGACGAGCACAACTTCCTATTTGTCCTCGAGGTCGGCGCTGATCGTTAGCACCTTCTCGCATGGGCAGCTCGGGTCGAGGGGGACATTCTTGGTGTCTTGTGCCGGCTCGAAGCTGATATGTCCCGAGACACGTCGGCAACTTTGAGCCAGCACAAGACACCAAGAAAGTCCCCCTCGACCCGAGCTGCCCCAGCGAGAAGGTGCTAACGATCAGCGCCGACCTCGAGGGCAAATAGGAAGCCGTGCTTGTCGACTTTCTCCATGCAAACACCGATATGTTTGCGTGGAGTCCTTCTGATATGCTGGGCATACCGAGGGAAGTCGCCGAGCACGCCTTGGAGATCCAGGCCAGGTCCAGACCGGTGAAGCAACGCCTGCATCGCTTCGACGAGGAGAAGCGCAGGATCATCGGTGAGGAGGTGCACAAGCTTTTGGCAGCTGGATTCATCAAGGAGGTCCATCACCCCGAATGGTTAGCTAATCCCGTGCTAGTTAAGAAAAAGAATGGAAAAATGCGGATGTGTATTGACTATACTAGTTTAAACAAAGCATGTCCCAAAGTTCCGTTTCCTTTACCACGCACTGATCAAATTGTTGACTCTACCGCGGGATGTGAAACCCTCTCGTTCCTCGATGCTTATTCCGGCTACCACCAAATCAAGATAAAAGAGTTCGACCAGCTCGTGACTTCCTTCATCACACCTTTTGGCATGTACATCTATGTCACCATGCCCTTCGGCCTTCGAAACACTAGGGCGATGTATCAGCGGTGCATGCTCCATGTCTTCGGCGAACACATAGGCAACACAGTCAAGGCCTATGTCGATGACATCATGGTCAAGTCCAGAAAAGTGGACGACCTCATCCATGACCTCGAAATCGTGTTCGGGTGCCTTCGAGCCAAAAACATAAAACTCAACCCCGAGAAATGTGTCTTCGGAGTGCCTCGGGGCATGCTCCTCGGATACATCATCTCCCAGCGCGGGATCAAGGCCAACCCCGAGAAGGTGGCAGCCATCATGCAAATGGGGCCAATTTGGGATCTCAAGGGCGTGCAGAAGGTCATGGGCTGCCTCGCGGCCCTCAGCCGTTTCATCTCATGTTTAGGGGAGAAGGCTATGCCTCTGTACCGCCTCTTGAAAAAATCTGAGCAATTCACATGGAGCACGGAGGCCGAGGAGGCTCTCGACGAACTCAAAGGCATGCTGACATCCACTCCGATTCTCGTCCCTCCTCGACCAGCGACGTCGACTGAACTGCCCGAGCCCCTCCTCCTCTATGTCACCGCAACCACTCAGGTGGTCAGCGCGGCCATAGTGGTTGAGAGGCAAGAGGAAGGGCATGACTTGCCCGTCTAGTGGCCGGTTTACTTCGTCAGCGAAGTACTTTTGGAAATAAAAATCTGCTACCCACAGGTGCAGAAGCTGCTCTACGCCATCGTCCTTACACGTCGCAAGCTCCAGCACTACTTCCTCAGCCACCCGGTTACCGTGGTATCTTTGTTCCCCTTGGGGGAGATCATCCATAACTGGGAGGCCACTGGAAGGATTGCTAAGTGGTCAGTCAAGCTCATGGGCGAGACCATCACCTACGCACCGTGGAAGGCCATCAAGTCCCAAGCGCTGATGATTTACGTCGCTAAGTGGACCGACACTCAGTTGCTGCCACTTCAAATCCAAGCCGAGTTGTGGACAATGTACTTCGATGGGTTGCTCATGAAGACAGGAGCAGGCGCGGGCTTGCTCTTCATCTCGCCCCTCGGAGTCCACATGCGCTACATCATTCGCATCCACTTTGCCACTTCTAATAATGTCACAGAGTATGAAGCTCTCGTCACTAGATTACGAGTTGCCCTTGAGCTCGGGGTCCGACGCCTTGACGTTCGAGGTGACTCGCAACTAATCATCGACCAAGTGATGAAGGCCTCGAACTGCCACGATGCCAAGATGGAAGCCTACTACAACGAAGTGCGCAAGTTGGAAGACAAGTTCCACGGCCTTGAACTTAGTCATATTGCTCGACGATACAACGAAGACGCGGATGAGCTTGCAAAAATCGCATCGACTCGAGGTACAGTCCCTCTGGACGTATTCTCGAGGGACCTCTTCGAGCCCTCCATCGATTTGGGCTCAGGGCTTGCACTACGCCCTCGAAGCTCCACCCCACGACCTCAACTGGGGCCCCCTCAACCGAGGCCCAGGTTATGGAGATCTAGGGGACTCCTCCTCCATCGAGCCTGCCATCGGATTGGCGAGCCCCTTTTCTCGACTACCTCATTCGGGGAGAGCTTTCGGAGGACCGGACCGAAGCTCGCTGGATCGTGTGATGGGCCAAGTCCTACGTCATCTACGGTGATGGCAAGGAACTCTACAGGCGAAGCCCCTCAGGCGTTCTTCAGCGCTGCATTACTATTGAAGAAGGCAGGAGGCTCCTCGAGGACATACACTCGGGGGCCTGCGGCCATCACATAGCGCCAAGGACCCTCATAGGCAATGCCTTTCGACAGGGTTTCTATTGGCCAACCACCATTTTCGATGCCATGAACATTGTCCGCTCGTGCAAAGGATGTCAATTTTACGCCAAGCAGACGCATCTCCCAGCTCACACCCTACAAATGATCCCCATCACCTGGGCGTTCGTGGTCTGGGGGCTCGATCTTGTGGGTCCTCTCAAGAGGAGAACCAAAGGGCACACGTACCTGCTTGTTGCCATCGACAAGTTTACCAAGTGGATCGAGGCCTGGCCTATCGGCAACATCCGCTCTGAACGGGCGGTCGAGTTCTTCACCGACATTATCCATTGCTTCGGGGTGCCGAACGTCATCATCACTGACAACGGCACACAGTTCACCGGCAAGAGGTTCTTGGATTTTTGCGATCGCCATCACATCCATGTGAATTGGTCCGTGGTTGCACATCCTCGAACTAATGGCCAGGTCAAGCGCGCCAATGGCATGATCTTGCAGGGCCTCAAGCCAAGGATCCTCAACCGCCTCAGCAAGCACGGAAAAAATGGGCCGCGGAGCTGCCTTCGGTCCTATGGAGCTTAAGGACAACACCTAGTCGAGCCACGGGCTTCACCCCATTCTTCTTGGTCTATGGGTCCGAGGCCGTCCTCCCCACTGACCTCGAGTATGGTTCCCCTCGGCTAAAGGTGTACAACGAGCAAAGCAGTGAAGAAGCCCTTGCAAATGCCATCAACCAGCTCGAGGAGGCTCGAGACATGGCACTAATTCACTTCGTGAGGTATCAGCAGAAACTTCGACGCTACCACGACAAGCACGTGCGCCCGAGGGACTTCCAAGTTGGAGACCTCGTCCTATGTCAACGACAGAGCAACAAGGGACGTACAAGCTCGCTAACGACAAAGGCAAAATCCTCACCAATGCATGGAACATCGAACAGCTACGTCATTTCTACCCTTAGGGCACCGATGCCCTCGTACATTCTCGCATATTTTGTACATTCTCGCATGTTTGTACATTTTCGCATGGCAAATATAAGGAGTACTTTCGATTATAAGTTCAAACTTGTTATTGTACATGCAAGAGGTAGCCTCGACCGTGTCTCGCCAGAGTCGAGCCTCCCTCAGGGGCTAACGGGGGGAACCCCCTAAGTTCCTAAAAATACGAACAATTTTTTTGAGCGTCTCCCTTCGCTTCGCAACTAAGTTGAAAACGCCTCGAACTCCCTAGGGGTCGAGGGCTGTCGAGCCGGGAGCTCTCCTATGCCTCCGGGCTATGGTACCTCCACTCGCTCCTCCCTCGAGGGATATGAGCCTGCGTCGAACACTTAGTCGAAAAGCAAAGGTCAGGCGATCAAAACTCAAGCGCCTCCTCTTTCTCACGCCTCGATACGCTTCGTGACTAAGTAGAAAATGCCTCGAATTCCCTAGAGGGTCGAGGGCTGTCGAGCCGAGAGCTCTCCTACGCCTCCGAGCTACGGTACCTCCACTCACTCCCCCCTCGAGGGATACGAGCATGCGTCGAAAACTTAGTCAAAAAAGCAAAGTCTAGGTGAAAGAAAGCAGAGAAGGCTTGAAAGTAAAATGACAAATTGCATTACGATAGATGCATAAATGCTCAAAAAGGATTTCGAAGCCACATTGAATATAAGTTACAAAAAGCTAACTTATTACATGGGCATCTCCGCCCAGCCTTGCCCTACAGGCCCGCTCCGTCGCCGTCCTCCTCGACGAGGTACCCTTCATCCACGGGGGCAGGATTTCGTCCTCGAACAACTTCGCTAGTGCTCCCCTCGGCCTCTCGGCGTCTTTGATGAGCCCTCGACATCGCTCCTCGTTCTCAGCATCGGTCTTTGAGATATCGGGAACGAAGCCTTGGGCGACCACGTCCATGTCAAAGACGAAGCCAGAGGAGACCACTGCCAGCGCCCGCTTCACGCCGGTATGAAGCGCCTCCCGCACGCGATCACGAAGGGTGGCATCGAGGTAGTAGATCCAGTCAACGAGTGCGGCACCCGGGATGTCTTCTTCAGCACCCTCAATGGGCCCGACCTCCCAGGAGGCGCAGAGCCTGTCGAGGGCAACCCGGAGCCGGCCGAGAAGCGCCCCCTTCGCCGCGAGGCTCTCCTACAGTGCCTTGGTGGCGGTTTGGGTAGCGAGCAACTCAGACTCGAGGCCTGAAACACAAAACAAGAGTTAAACAAACCACATGGGAAGAAAAAAGATCAAAAGCTCTTCAAAGAACTCACCAGCACAGCGAGTCTCAAGGGCGCGGCGATCACCCAGCACGGCATCGCGCTCCCCCGAGCCTCGTCTTGCTCCCGCTGGGCCTCCTTGACGGCCTGGGTCACCTCCGTCTTCTTGCAGCGAAGGGTCTTGAGGGAGCCACCAGCCAGGATGATGGCCTGCTCCTTCTCTTGGAGGGTAGCCTTCGTCGCCCTGAGCTGGGTTTCCAGGCTAGCGGCTCGGTTCTTCTCCTCCTGGGCCAAGACGGAGAGGGTGTTGCGCACCATGGAGACTTCAGCGAGATTGGCCTCGAGCGAGCGGATGCATTCCATGGAGCTCTGAGCCTCCCCCACGAGTAGCTCGACGCGCTCCTAGGCTCAGATGCTCTCGCCCTTGGCCCACTTTGCTTTGGCCTTGGCCACGTCAGCCTCCTCCCTGGCACGCTTGAGGTCCTCCTTGAGGTGGGTGGCTTCCCCTCGAGCAGCTTCAGCATCCTCCTTCGCTCGGGCGGCCTCCTCTTTGGCTTTGGCAGCCTCCTCCCTGGTCCGCTTCAGCTCCTCCTCGATCTCGGCCACCCTGCCCTGCGCAGAGCGACCGGCTTAGAGTTGGTGAAGCACTTCCTCCTGGCTGTTGAGCGTTTCATGGAGGAAGTCTGACTTGGAGTAGGAATGCCTCTGCACCTCCTGGGGATAGGAAATCGAGGGTTAAGGAATTCCATACGAAAGAACTCAAAAAACTGCATATGGTCCACACAGCGACTCACCGCGAGATTCCGGTGGAGGCCTTCGGCAAGCTCGACGCCCAGCTTCAGCAAGTGCTGCAGCCATGCCCGGGACCGCTCCATGTCCTCCCAGCACTTGACTTCCGCCGGGTCGTCCATCTCGATCCCTGGAGCATTGGAGTCGCCAGGTTCCCGGAGTATGATGCGCTCCTTGCCCTAATGTGGAAGGACCGTCTTGACCTTGGTTCACGCCAAGGACTCGATCTTGTCCACCACATCGCGTGGGGCGCCGTAACGCTCGGGCAACTCCGCCAGGGTGCTGAACTCCGACGCAGCACCGGCACTCCTCAGCCCGGGGTCGGAAGACGACCTCCTCGGCAGGCCAGAAGCCACCGTCTCCTCCGGCCGCTCCGTCGACGGTTGCGGCGGCTGGCTCGACACTGCTTCTGGTGCCTTTGGAGGCAGCGGAGGTGTCGAGGCCGTTGCTTCCCCCAACACCACGTCCTATGGCGTCGGCAGGTCCACCATCGACGCATCATCCAGTGGGTTCGGTACCGAGGCCTCCTCCAGTTGCACCGCCAGTAGCCGTGGGACCGTCGACGCCTCTGACGCCGTTTCTTGTTCAGCCAGCAGCTCGTCCAGAGTGATCACGGACACCCATTGTTTGGGCAGTCCCAAAGTCCCCTCTGTCTCTGACGCTTCGAGTGGCTGCTGCGCCAGCGGGTCCTCCCCTGGCGGCGTCTGCTGCACCTGTTTGTGCTAGGGCTGGCGCCCGGTTCTTGCCTCCTCTTCCCGCCGCTCCAGCGGTTCCTTCTCCCCTCCTGCTACGGCCGGGCAGCTCCGCTTCTTGCAGGGCCCCCTGCTCCTGCTTCCTCTGGGCCTCGATCTCGCATAGCCCCGCCGGCCAAGGTCTCCGCTCTCCCGTTGAGGGGGGAAGGGTTGTGGTCTCCTCACCCTTGAGGTCAACGATGACTACCTCCTCTCCTGGCTCATGGCCCTCGGGGGCTCCCGCCTTGGATGCAGGGATCGAGGCCTCCGGTCGGCCAGGAGCGGACGACGACATCAAGGAGGTGCTCCCTCCCTTTTGTGTCCTCCCTGGCTCAAAGTCGCCGCTCATCGCGGCCCCCGAGATGCTCGACCCTACAGCAAGAGCGGAACCCGTCAGCCTACCGCGCGCCATAGCACCAAGGGCTGAGGACAACCACTTGGCTTCCCACGGAGCCAAGGGCCTCGACGTCACACCTGTGATCGGGGCCTCCATCTTCACAGCTGCGTCCACCTTGAGCCGCTTGGCCAGCGCAAGAGACACCTCCTCGATTTGCCGCTTAGGCCTGAATGGGAAGTAGGACGGTAAAAAGTTTATTAAACTGCGCAAGGAAGATGCAACGAAAAAGCATTGAATCAACAACACTTACCCGAAGGGGATAGAGGCCTTTTGGGTCCCCCTCGAACCGCCAACAGATCTCGAGACCCCTCCCAAAGCCGAGCTCTTCCCGAGGCTGAGGCTGCTCAGGGCCATCGGTGGGGTCGCCGCACCTCCCTACTCCAACGGGGTCTCCTGAACGTAGCTTCACTCCGCCCGCGCCGACGACCGGGACCAGGTTTCTTGGGTCGAAGTGGGTGGGGTCCCGCCTCGAGTACGATGGGAGGGGGGTGAACCCCCTCGAGTTGAGGCATCGGCCCACCTTTTCCCACGCCGACGCTCTGAGACCGACGTCACCGGCTGGGGGGCGCGCTCCTGCACCGCCTCCTCCTGCACGAAGGGGTGATCAACATGGGAGGAACCCGACAAGATGCGGTCTCATCGCTGTCATCATCAACATCATCTTCATCTCCCTCAGACGAGGGAGACTCTTCCTCCGAGAGCCCGTCGCGCCTCTGCTCAGTGCGGCGCCTCGCAAGCCTTTCGTGCTCCCGGAGCTTCTTGGCCTTCTTCTTCTCCTCTTCGTCCTTACACCGCTTTTCTTGCTGGGCAGTGAAGCATCTTACCTGATGATTGGGAGCATCCTTCCTCAACGGGGGCCTCGATCTCCAGTAGTTGATTCTCCCCTACACGAAAACATTTAGTCACAGGGACAAGAGAAGGGGGCGGAATATGAAAGGCGTGGGTCGGGGCACTCACCAAGTCGAGACAACCTTCCTCCAGCCGCATGGGGAGGTGGTTGACATCCTCTACCCTGAACGAGCCTGCAACCATCCCCTTCAACCACGCAATGACTTCAACAGCGGATGGCTTCTCGTCGGACATCTGGCACCTCTTGAGAACCTCGGGCACCGCCGAGGGGAGCATCTCGTCCAACCGCAGTGGGCGCTCCATCAGAGGGAGCACCCATCGATGGTGGAAGGCCGAGACCACCACACCCGCCGTTAGGCCCGCCTCTCGAAGGGTCTTCATCGCGGTGACAAGGGGACGAAGTTGATGCTGAAGATCTCCCGCGACACTGTGCAGCCAGTTGAATGGACGCTCGGTGATAAGCCGCCCGGTGTAAGGTGGGAGGTAGCCGCTGTCGTTGCGAAGGTAGAACCACTGCTCGTCCCACCGGGAGTGGATGGACATCAACCCGGTGGGGATATACTCGCATGGCTCCTCCGACTTCCCAGTCTTCAACACAAAGTTGAGGCACCCCGCTCTAATGACTCGCCTTACTCCTGGTGCCACCGGGGAGGCGATCCACTCCCCCTTGTAAAGATGGAGCCACAGCTCCCAATATGGCGCCATCCCGAGGTAGCCCTCATAGACGGCCGCGAAGATGGCGGCGTTGGAGATGGCGTTGGGGGAGAAATGTTGGAGCTCGATGCCATAGAAGTTCGTCAACCCCCGCATGAACTCGCTCAGGGGTACACCAAACCCATGCCGATGATACTTGAGGAAGCTCACCACATGGCCCTCTGGCGGGTTTGGCTCTTGGTGATTCCTCGGCGGCGCAATCCACTCCGGCCGATTTGGATTGGTGATGGGGCGAAGAAGTCCTTCCCCCACCAGCTCGTTCAGCCTTTGCCGCATCACGGTCGATGGGCACCAGGGTTCGGCGGGCTGGAGGACGGGGGCCATGGCAGCAGCGGCAGCACAGATCCGCTCGGTGGACGCGGCGGTGGCAGCAACAGGACGAATCTCCTCGGCGGACGGACGACCGGGAAGGTTCCCAATTGTGATTTCTTGCTCTAAAGTTTCTACCCTCATGCACGCAGGAAAGCAGGAATTTGGGAGGATGCCAAAGGTGGGAGCGAACAGCGCCTGTCCCCCTCCATTTTTATACCCAGGAAGAGGAACGGGCGGAGTCCGACGGCAGGGAAAAGGTAACTTCCCGCAATTAATGCGCTTGCCTGACCGTTCCCCCCTTGATCCTTGACCGGATGCATGTGTCACACCTCTAGCAAAGAGCCGTTGCTCGGGCCCACCACGATCGCACCGCTACGGCCTTCTCCTCAAAAGGCGTGTCCAACGATAAGAAAAAAGAGCCGTTACTCGCCAACGGAGATTTCTACGAAAGGTAAAACAGGCTCTGGCCCCACTCAAAGTCTCGAGGGAGCGAAGGCCGGTCCTCGAGTGAGGGCTCAACGGCTGCCCTTGAGCACCAAAAAAATCAGGCTCTAGCCCTAAGCCTCGAGGGAGCGAAGGCTGGCCCCACGATTAGGGTTCGATAGCCGCCCTCGAGCACCCGAGTCAGGGGTGACCAAGGGGGAGCCAACACGAGGCCTTGCTCAAGAATGAACTCTCGAGACCCCTTTGGACACATCCAAGGCAAAATGCTACGGACTTTAAGGAATCCCCCTGAAGGGAGGCATCGAGCCACCGAGACCTATCGAATGGAATTGGTATCCGTAAGACCATGCGTTTTGCTCTAATGAGACCGCCTCCGAGCCACCAGCCGACCTCTATCGAATGAGGAACGGGCTCTCACTTGGATTTTCCCATTACCAGCGCACTGAGAACTTCGTGGCTCGCCCTATCAAGGGTAGTCCGACGCTGGCAACGCCCCAGCCGCACGAGGCTCGGGAGCTCGACTGTGTCCGGCACCCCTCGACGAAAGAGGGTCGAAAATCCCCTAGGGGCTTGGCATCCCGACGCACCCCTTGGTAAAGCGCTGCGACTCCAGTTTAGGCCTATACCTGACTGGACAAGCGCCCCTCGACCAAAGACAAATGAAGCCCTCACAGGAGTCTTTTGACTCCTATGAGGCCTCAGGGGCTACCCCCGCGGGGTCGCTCATGCGCCCCCATGGAAAGATCCAAATCACGTACCGTTTCCAATTCCTGACCCCCTGGCCGAGTGCCATCACTCGCGCAAGGGCTCGGGGGCTACTGTCATTACCCAGGAAATGGGTACCCCAAACCCTCCAATGACCTCCCATGAATAACGTTCGAAGGCCCGCAGGCTAAAGCATACTGGGTTGACCCACGAACGGACTACGGCGGCCCAAAGCCAAAGCCTGCTCAAGGGGCTACCGAGCGGACTGGGACTGTACACTCGAGGGTACAATTCGGGCGACCCCTCGAGGACGAAACTTCGTTCGCGTGAATGGGCAGCCCTCAAGGACAGTGCACCCCTTGACTACCGACTCTCCCGTATGGATCCGGGCGCATTCACTGCATTTTACCTACCCCCGCCTAACCGCATGGCCACAGTTACGGTAACAGTTGTGGGAGTGGCGGTCAAATCTTGCTTTTACCGCCCATGCCCCGAAATCCTGCGGGTCGTACTTCGCTGTTGCGCCATGCTGAGCACTGTGCCCCGTCCAACACCCCCTCGAGACGCATAAATCAGCACGTTTCCCGCATTTCTCGGGATTCGACCTTATCCGGTAAGGCTCAACCCCTTCGACTTGACCCCCTTGACTCAAGCCAAGTCCTCGATTGCTGCCCCTTGACTTCATTGGACGAACCCTCGAGCAGGACTCCAATGACTCTGGGCTGCACTTCAACAACTGCCGATGTGACGGCTGCAAGGCCTCCCATACCAACGAACATCACTACAGCAGCACCGACGTGATCGGCCTCAACGCCATGCATCACCAGCCATGCGAACTCTAAATATATGTACTCCTGTGCCCCTCCTTCACCTATAAAAGGAGGCACCAGGACGTTAGCAGAAGGAGAGATGAACGAGAGGATCTAGAGCATAGAAATGCTAAGGCTTTAGATCACAGAATAACACCGTGAGCCAGTGTAAGGTCGAGAGCTAGGCGTCTGAACGCCCAAGCCCCACCTCACGCTCCTCACACTTGCTTGTATTTTCCCCTGTACTAGCACTTCGGTGCAAGATAACATAAACTATCCTCCCCCCACTGGACGTAGGGCCTTCTTTGCCCGAACCAGGATAAATTGCCGTGTCCTTCTTGCATCACCCACCGGATTAAGGAAGCACACAATTACAAATATTACTCGTTGGTGTTAAGCCCCCGGGGGTCGAAACACCGACAGGGAGTATGGTCCAAAATTTCTCTAGACAAGGCGAGGACTGTGGAGTGGGCGAACTTTGACTCAAAATTTGTGCAACACAAAATTCTATCTAACTTCTCAAATGTCCGGTTAGGCAGATTATTGGCCCAGGTGAATTTTTCTTCCTGATAATTCTAACTCCCTTACATTTAGAGCATCTATGACTGCATTAAACATGAAGGGCCATCTATCACTATCATTAGCATTATTCTTCTCATCTGGCTTACGGATAATGTTAAAATTGCCACCTATGAGAATAGGTAAGGCTTCCTTTGAACATACCCAGAACATTTCAGACAAAAAGGTAGATTTATGTTCCCCTTGAGCTGGACCATAAACAGATATTAGATTAAATTTAAAGTCACTTTCTTTATGCCTTAACTTAAAATGAATAAAAAAATCACCTTCCTCAATTGCACCAATATCAAATGTTAACAAGTGGGTGCCTAGAAACATACCACCAGATCTACCATGTGGAGCCTTTCAATGTCAAATAAAATCTCTACCAGCACAAATAGTGTTAAGAGTATTGTTTGGAAAGTTATCTCTACCAGTTTCTGATAAGGCAATGAAATCTAGGCTTTTCTCTTTTGTTAAATCCGACAGGAACCTATATTTTTTACTATCAGCGAAACCATAACAATTCTAGAAAATACCTTTCATTTTGACTGATTTTTACTTTTACTCTTTTTCTTTGAACGAGGTCCTCTCCTATTCTTGTGTGATACAGGAGTCTGTAGATACAAAGAATCACAACCCCTATCACCTACGCCCTCAGCAATCTCAGAGCAAATTAAATTTAAAGCTTCTAGATCAATACTTTCCTCATTGGAACAAATAGTAGACACATCTTCTACTAAAACACAGTTCTCATTATATTTATTAGCAACCTCCGATAGTCTATTAAATTCTATATTTCTTAAAACTTTCAAAGAATGAAAAGCATCCTGATCATTACCACCTAGCACAACCCCTAAAGATTTTGCAGATAAACTTAAAGAGGCATCATCACGTGAAATAAAAGAGATCGGATTGTGTATATTACCTTTTCTTTAGGAGTCTCTAGGTTCTTGCTTGCTTTGAGCTTTGAAGCCTTCTCTATGGAATCCTGATCCACAGTAGAGGTGTTCCTCTTGCTGGACCTCCCCGCTGATGTTACCCCATCATTAATTATATTATTTATAAACCTAGAGTCACTCTGTACTGGAATTTTAGCTACTTCAAACTGAGAAAATAGCACTACAGTCTTGTTCGTTGCATTGCCTGTCCCATTGGCATTCTGCTTGTCACCCTTGGGTGCGCCAGTTCCCTCTCCATCTACATCCATTTTTCCCTCTGCTGCTTTACCATTTGGGTCACTATCCTTGGGATCATGTCGCTCATTTTGCTTTTCCTTGGGGTCACCCTCATTGGTAGAGTCCATATCAATGACTTGTGGCTCACCAATAGGGTTTTCCTCCTCAATTTTAAACTGTAGACTGTAAACCTGATCACCAATAACCACATCCACATAATCTGGGATAAGATTAGGTGCTAGCACAGCTACTTTCATTCTACACCTGGCAGTGTTATTAGTAAAGACCATATCAACTGCCCGAGGTACACCTTAGATAGTTCCAATTGCCCAAATAATGAGAAATTTTTTAAGCTCTTTAGGTAGTCCTCTGAATTGCACCCACACTTTTCCTATCTCATATTTGTAAACCTCAGTATTTGTACCTTTCTCAAAAGAAATTCTCCCCTGCACATATTTAGCATCCATTGTGCCCCAATTCACCATATTATCCAGTAGGCTAGCATTAGGGAAATTAATGATAAAAGCATTAGTGCCCTTTAATTCAATTCCCCAATTATGATTCTTGTGATCTGGTAGTAGTTTTTCTAGTTCCACTGCCAATTCATGAACAGTAAAGGAACCTTCCAAAACATGCACCAGAGCCAATTTCTCCTCACCATTCACCTTAGGATTTTCAACCACTGGAATGTAATTGAACCCCAAACCTTCAACCGCATAACCACATGGGATAGCATTTACATTTGTTTTTTAATGTTCTGGTAGAGTTTAGTCACAAGATCCCCAAAACAAATTGCACAACATAAGGCAACAGTGCATTCATGAATTATATGTCCTTTGGTGCGACATCTATAAAAAAAGGGCTTGCCATTACTCTTCTGCGTACCCTTCTCAGAGGACTCTGGGATATCTAAAACTGTAGTAGATGGGGTAATCACCTTAGGGTTCTCTGTAGCCTGTCCATTCTTTGTGTCCACCACCATTGTAGAAGTTGCCACCGTGTTGCTTGCTGCCACACCCCCTCGACCATGCCCAGAACCGACCTCCTATTGGGAAGGAGGCAGGTGGGTAGTGGCGAGAATGGATTGGAGCACCACACCTCCATTCTACTGAGCGACATGTTGGGGCAACAGTTGCTGTGGAGCCTGCTAGGTGGCGATTGGAGCCTGTTGGGGCACCGGCAGCTGAGGAGCGATGGGATGGGTGGCAACCCTGCCCTGCTGGCCCCCAATCGGTGCCTAATGCAATTGGACACCAGCGCCAGGCGTGGCGTGTCCCGGGTAGACGAACAGTGCACCTCCCCCTCCCTGGGGAAAAACACCGCCACCACCTCCTTGAAAGTTGCCTCCAAACTGGTGCCCCATCTGCACTGGGTGTGGATGTCCCCCCATGGAGCCATGGTACTGCATAGGAGGATGGTGGCCATAGCTAGCTTGATGCTAGCCACCATGACCCTTCCAACCACCATAGCTGCTCGCCACCATGTCCTCCATACCCCCTTCCACCCCATGGAAGGGCACGCCACCATTGCGCCCTCTAAAGTTGTTGTAGCTAGTGTTGCGGCCCTGACCTCGGCGAGGGGCATATCCACGCCCTCCTCCTCGGCCTCCATGTCCAGGGTTAAACCTCAGTTGGAAGCATAGGTCAAAGTACATCATGCATCATTGGAACGAAGTGGGCACATTACAAAGCCCAAACAACATTCTTCTATATGCATACATTCCATACAGACACGTGAAGGTAGTTTTTCTTTGATCGTCGGGATGGATGGGAATTTGGTGATAACCAGAATACCCATCAAGGAAGCAAAAGAAAGAATGTTTCGCCAATCGGTCCAACATTTCATCAATGTAGGGCAATGGGAAATGATCCTTCCATGTTGCCGCATTGAGTTTTCTGTAATCAATGCACATTCTCCATCCTGTGATGGTACATTGTGGGATAAGCTCATTTTTAGCGTTCTCAACTACCATCATTCCTCCTTTCTTGGGAACCACCTGGATGGGACTAATCTAGTCATTGTGTGGCACGGGATAAATGATCCCGGAGTGAAGAAGTTTGAGGACTTCCTTCTTCATGACTTCCTGCATCGCATTATTGAACCTACGCTGTGGTTCACATGAGGGTGTGCTCGTAGGGTCAATAGGGATGCGATGGGTACAGAGTCTTAGGCTAATCCCCATAAGATCTTGCAACAAATACCCGAAGACCAATCTATGTTTCTCCAAAATGGCAATAAGTCTGGTTGTCTCCTCATCAGAAAGCTTATCGCTAATGATGACAGGAGTGCTTTTGTTGCCATTTAGAAAGACATAACGTAATCCCTCAAGCAGGATTTTTAGCTCAACGGGAGGTGGAGTCAGCACTTCCTCTTTAGGAAGATCGAAGGTTTCTCCTAGGTCATCCTCTTCTTCTACAAAGAAGTTAGCATCTTTTTCTAAGGATGACACAAGAGGTTCAAAAGGTGAAACCAACATAACCTCCTTAGGCAGGATATGATAGGGTAGAAGTTCTGCCACCGAGTTTTTAGCTCAGGAGAAAGGAATGGAATAATTATTCCTCCCCAGCTTAATGTTCAATTCCCCTGTGCTGGTTGTGTTGGAGAGAAATTTCTCCAGGGGATGCCTGATCAGCACGCTAAAGTTTACGTCGTCAAAAATGTGAAAGTCTAAAGTTAAGGTGACGCCTTCATGCTAGATATTCACGCTGTGAACCAAACCTTGTCCTAGCTAATAGGTATGTGAGCTATCTCTTAGGGACAGGGTCATAGGAGAAAAATGCTTGTCACTCAGATGAGTTCGTGCAAAGGTTGTGGATATTAGATTTGCTCCTACTGTGGGGTTGTACAGTGTCTGCACCCAATCGTCCTGGATTTTGCAATGGATGGGTTGCGAAGGAGAGCGAATCTGACTTACTTCAGATGAAGAATCCCTCTTGTTTGTCCATTCGTTACTCATGATAGCTATCAACTCCCTAATGGACTCTTTTAAAGAGTCGAGGCAAGGACTTGGAGTGACATGGACATGGGTGCTTCTTTTGCGCACATGGTTGGGAATAGACAAGTCTGGGCCAGATTTTGTTAAAATCATAAATCTTTCCCAAGATGCACCTATGGACTCCTTCTCATGTTGTCAGAAGTTGAGAATCTCTTGACGTAGGGCAGTGATTCGGGATATAGGGAAGAATGCTATGCAAAACTTGTGTCACAATTCTTCCCAATCACCAGCTACCTTCCCTATGTTAAGGGCGTACCATTGTTTCACTCTCTCATCAAGAGAGAAAGGAGACAATTTCCACCGCATTGTTTCATGTGACATGCCTGCAATGGTCAGGTATGCACAGAGCTACACAAACTCCCTTAGGTGGTGGTATGGGTTCTCATAATCTAACCCTGAGAATGTTTGTTCCCGAACCATGGCTATAAAAGCTGGGTGGAGTTCGTAACTCGAAGCTGTGATTGGCATCGCAGATTGTGGAGGTTGAATGAACTCTCCCTTGGGAGCAGAAAGTTTGAAAATGGTGGGTTGTTCCATCGGAACAAAAGAAGTAAAAGAAAGAAAGGTAAAAAAAGATATATGGGCAACTAGGTTTGGATACTACAAACGATAACCGTTCCCTGTCAACGGCGCCAGAAATGCTTGTTGGCGCTTCTTAGCGATAACAAAATAATCCACAAGCACATGGAAGTACCGTTGTAGCACTTCATCCGGAAGTATATCAGGGTATCATATTTTCCCAAAGGAACGGTAAATGTTAGTAGAATCTTAGCTAGTTGGCCCTAGAAAAGGTAGAAGGGGTAACTCGGGTGGAGAGGATACACTAAGGTAGAAGACACTAAGTGAAATTAGCCTTCCCACTACTTGTCTGCTTCAGGCCCACTGATGCGCTTGGTCTGCCAAGCGATACCAGTATCAGTGCTATTCTATTACCGAACGTGGAGGAATGCTGGTATGAGTGGATAGGGTTGTCACCACCTGCCACCTACCCCTCTGCCCAAGGGTGCGCGCAACATATGAAGGTAGACCCCGACTTAGACACCACATCTACGAAGGTGACTACTACTCTAGTGATGGCTAGGAACTTCTGTCTTTATCAGGAGTCCTCTAACTAGAGCACTCATCAAAAGGATGAGCGAAGATCCCACAAACGAGTAGCTTTATGTAAGCAACTTACTTAATGAATCAAAACCTGAATGTAACACAAACCTCTTACTTCAAGTAGTAAGATTGTTGTAGAGGTTCAAGTTGGAGCGAGAGCCGACAGGTCCGGCACTTCGTCCACCCTAGGGTAGAACTGCTCTGACCACGCTTCTACTTCTCTAACTCTTGCCTCTCTCTCTAACCCTAGAGTAGATTAGCTAGAAGCTAAGCTAATGGAAAATGTGGCACCACTCCTCCTTCTTCTTTATTGTATCCAGTTATGTTGGTGGAGGAATTGGGGGCACCAATTTATAGCTCCATAGGACAGTTCAGGCGTCTCCTCAGTTGGAAGGAGGTGAAACTACCTTGGACTGACCGCCTATGAACCGCCTGAGAAGGCTGGGCCTAGGAGGCCCCACCAGGGGGTGGCCGGTACTGGGGGCGGCTAGTCCCCTAGCTGGTCCGCTGGCCACCGCCTTCGGGTGTTCGGTTGCTCCCTAGGCCTGGACCTTCCTCGTGGTTACAGATGGATCCAGTTCGGTGTTTAGGTGGGCCTTCCCATTTTCCTAGGTTCGTACCTTTTCTGAATACGTTTTCCAAAGTGCACTTTCCTTGTTCTTTTTGTGCATTTCCACGTGTCAGACCTGCAAGTCACATATACAACAAAACTCATGGAGAGGTTAAATAAAAGCCCTACCTTTATTTGTTTTAGTATTAAAAGATGTTGTAAATTAGGTACTAAGGAGCGCCAACAGGAAGCACATGCAAATGTGAACTCTGATTTTCATGCTCATGTAAACTTTTGTTGAGCTTTGTATTAGGTGGGTGAAACTCAGTTGAGCATTGTGTGGCTCAGGTCATTTGGTTGTAGTGGCATTGATCTGTGTTGAAACGATCTCATTGTGCTTCATTTCATCAGTAGACCTTAATATCATCCCAACCTTCCTATAAAGTTAGGCATGTAAATATTACTAGTGTATGTATGACACAGTAAAGAAAACAAAAATACATTAAAGAGGATACTGTCCGACGTGACCAGACATACAATGGTCGGACATTACTATGAGATCAAATATGCGTAGGTCGGACTTTCTCGCGGCACGAATTGATGTTTGGACTACCGAGCTACGTGTAAAACTTTGGCCTTATCGGCCCTGTGTGGACCCAACTCGTGTCTTCGACAAGAGTTCCTAAACTTGCAAGAACCATGCAACAAGGTGTTTATCTCAAAGTCCTCGCCTATAACTAAAGCAAGACTGATGAGTTGTATCTGTCGAAGTTTAGTCGGAATGCCAGAAGGTCCGGCCGCTAAACATTTGATCACATCAGAAAAACAAAAAAGTAATCATGCGGGTGCCCCTAATCGTGGGAGAAAAGTTCTTGTCTTGATTCCCCGAATAACAGGATTCCGATGGAGCGTGCAGGGGGTCGAGCAGCAGAGCGGACTAACATCAGGGTGCACTACATGCAGAGTGCTTGACTGTCATCCTGCCATGGCACTGGCGGCTTCCCAGCTTCATAATGGCAGAGCGGCGAGTGTCCAAGAGGTGGAGTAGGGTTTCCCACCAGGATCAGATGTCAATGAGATCGTTGATATTATCGAGAGCCTCGAGCCCACCACCAACACCGTCTTAGCGATGGTGGACGTGGAGAGGATCCTGCGTGCCCTGCTCGGCCTTTGATCTATGTGGGATGTATCAATAGTCCTAGTACAAGTGACTAGGTTTTATCTGTGGGAAGCACATGCAAATGTGAACTTTGATTTTCATGTTCATGTAAACTTTTGTTGAGCTTTGTATTAGGTGGGTGAAACTCGGTTGAGCATTGTGTGGCTCAGGTCATTTGGTCGTAGTGGCATTGATCTGTGTTGAAATGATCTTGTTGTGCTTCAATTCGTCAGCAGACCTTACTATGATCCCCACCTTCCTATAAAGTTAGCCACGTAAAATATTACTAGTATATGTATGACACAGTAAAGCAAACGAAAATACATTAATGAGGATATTGTCTGACGCGACTATATTTACAGTGGCCGGACATTACTGCGAGACCAAATATGTGCGGGTGGGACTTTCGTGCGGTATGAATTGATGTCTCGACTACTGAGCTACGCGTACAACTTCGGCCTTATCGGCCCTGTGTGGACCCAACTTGTGTCTTCGATAAGAGTTGATGAACTTGTAGGAACCATGCAGCGAGGTGTTTATCTCAAAGTCCTTGCCTATAACTAATGTAGAACTGATGGGTTGTATCTATCAAAGTTTACTCGGAATGCCAAAAGGTCCGGCCGCTGAGCATTTCATGGCATCAGGAAAACAAAAAAGTAATCATGCGGGTGCCACTAATCATGGAAGAAAAGTTTTTGTCTTGATTCCCCAAATAACAGGATTCTGATGGAGTGTGCAGGGGGTCGAGCGGCCGGGTGGACTTGCGTAAGGATGCACTGCATGCAGAGTGCTCGACTGTTATCCTGATTCCTGTGGGTTGCGATCTACACTAATAATCTAGTTGACATTTTGTTTATTTTTTCAAATAAATACGCTAGCTACTTGTACTAACTCATATTGGTGTATAGTTGTTCGCATTGCTAGCCATGTACTAACACGTATATACATACGCTACCTGCTAAATGTATGTACTCGTACTCCTGTTATCGGGGACTCACTAAATCATTTACACATGATACACGCATATGTCACGTACACATATCACGTACGTCTGTAATACATAATCAAATGTTGTCACTATCAGGCATATGAGTCATATTAAATGTATTTTTAAGAAAATTGCCATATCCATAGGATCATGCGAGTATCAATCAGATCTGGGGAAAATATTTTTAGAATCACAGGCATCAAGTAAATCTTAACAACCAAATTGTAAAAAAGATTTTTAATATTTCAAACCTTCCTTATTTACCGTATTTTTATAAAATAAAAAATCAATAAGGAGGTAATAGATGATCCTAATCATTGGATCGGAATAAATGGATGGTCCATAGTCATTTTGGAGTACGACAGCAAAATCCTTATCTGTCTAAGTTTACTCGGAACGCTAGAAGGTCCAGCCGCTGAGCACATGATCACATAGGACAGTGTAAAGCATTGTTATCTATCCATAACATAGCAATCAGTACTTCTGCCCCTTGACTGTTGCTACTTCTTGGATTGTTGGAGTGAAATAAGTATAGAAAAGACCTATCACAACCGTATCAGTCAATCCAGTTTCAAGCGTGCCATGGTGGTCAAAAGGTCTTTTTTCCTCGATTCACTTTAACTTATGTCCAGATTCTTAGCCGTAGTGACATCAGTCTCACTAGCCAGACGCGTAACTCTTATTGCAGAGCTACTAGTATAACTTTTGCCCAATCAGTTGAAGCTACAAACAGGAGCTGCTTCATCTATTGCAACATGGATGTAGTATGATGGTAATTGGGTTCCTGAATCAGCAGCTGCAACCACAGCCAAAGGGAATGCTTACAATGAGAACCTATGAAACCATGGATCTTGCCTGCTGCAGCCTCTGCAGAACCACACAAGACAAATTGATTCACGTTAGCAGGAGTGAGATGTTCAGCTCCTTGGTAGCTACAATGGTGCCGCTAATTTGAATTGGACCTCTATGTAGATTTCGCTAGCCAGACGATCTGAACATTTAAAGTATATTCACTCAACGGATAGTAATGATAAATGACGTGTGGTAAAACATTACTAGTATAAGACACAGTAAGCCATCATAGGAAAACAAGAATAAATTGAGGTGGGTACAGTCCGACGCAATCGAATGTACTGCAGCTGGACTTCCCTATGAGATCAAATATGCGCAGGTCGGACTTTCTGGCGGTACGAATTCATGTCTGGATTACCGACCTTCCTGTACAAATTTGGCCTGGTCAGCTCTGTGCGGACCCAACTCATGTCATCGTTATTAGCTATGCTCAAATGCCTCACCTATAACTATAACTAGTGCAGAACTGATGTGTCGAAGTTTACTCTAAATGTCATAAGGCCTGACCCCGGAGCATTTGATCACAGGGGACAGTGTAAAGCGTTGTCAGCTGTCTATATCATAGCAATCAGTATGTCTGCCCCTCAGCTATTGCTACTGCTTGGATTGAAGTGAAATAACTACAGAAAAGACCTCTCACAACCCACAACTGCACCAATCATGCTGGTCAAAAACTCTTTTTCTGGATTCACTTCCTAGATTTTCAACCGCATTCACTTCCTATGTATACAAAGCCTGGCCTGACACCAATTATTTCACTCAACCATTTGCATTGCAAAAACATACCCCAGTTTTGCCTCGTCGTGGCTTACCATGAAGCCCATGGTAAAGAAGTGGTACTCATGGAAGGTTAGTTCTGCCTCTACACTGTTTGCCATGAAGCCCGTGGTAAAGAAGTGGTAGTTGAGGGAGGTTCACTAGGCATGGCATGTGTCTCCTATGGTGCCACTGCTGTCCCATTTGTGATCAACGACGACACCGACGACACCGGCTGGGGTGGTTTGCTCAGCTCCACCGCTACCGCCACGGTGCACCTCGCTGTGGTCATAGGTCCCGTCTTCGGATCCGCTCTTAGGGCCCCATGGTGGGAGCGGGACTCATGCGGTGTCCCGCTCTCGATCTTTGTCCACAGATGACATGTCCGATGGCTCTCCCGGTCCGGCCATGTGTTTGACGGGTTCGAGCAGGTGTGCCCCCTGTACCTTGAGAGCAAGCTGATGATGCACGCCAGCAAATTTGGCGGCCTGGTGTGCTCCCTGTGCCCTGGGAATCCCATTGGTTGGACATAGCCCAATGCCAAGAACCATGTCCTGTATTGGGAGAACCTTCCCCATCAATGGATATCCCTCTACGACGAGATGACTGCCAAACATCGCGTCTTGGCGATGAACCAGGGCTGGATGGACTAAATAGATCTTCAAGTTGTGCCAGTTCTCCGAGTGAAGAGGATTTGCTGGTTTCAACTGAGCCAGGTTTACCTCGTAGATTTTGGTTGGTTCCTTTGTTACAAGATTTGCTTAGAGCTGTAGGATGCCAATGCTCATTACTAGTATCAGCTCATGTTATCATGTGTAGTTAGTACTAGTATGTTGTCTAGTGCCTTGCTGCATGGCTCACTTTGAGCAGTGGCATGACCATGCTTTCAGGTTATTTTGATCATTTGGTACTCGGTTTATACCCCGTGTTGTGGTTTAGCCTGAAGGCTTCTTTTTATCTGTCTTTCTGATTTCTTGTATGGTAAACATGCATCACAGAATTCATTTGATCAAGTCTTGCATCCATCTCATGCATTACAGAGAGGCACCTTGGCATTCAAATTTTATTGTACAAGCCAGTTTGACACAGACACATCTCACGATATATACGCAAGTGGGAAAGTCCGATGGATGTAAATGTTGACCGGTCGGACACGATTACTCTGCAGCACTACTTCCCAAATTATTAAATCTGACATGACGGCTACCCAACCCCTCCTGCCCGTGGCTGGTGTACTAAACCCCGCCAAAATATTTTGGGATAAGTTGTTCATTCCTTGTAGATGCCATCCTCCCCTCGTAGATACTTCAAACCACAACCCTTCACCTGCTTCCGGTCACATTGCCGCTTGTTGTCGCCGTGGTGTCTCCCACCACCATGAGCTTTGCTGCAAGATGCTATGGCCCATGGTCCCCACCACCACCTCCCATCCGGCTCTGAGGGCACCACCTGCTCCTGCTGCTCCGCCAAGGGGGGCCATGGACGACATCGATGACTTTGTCCTCCCCAAGATGGTCAACCGAGGTGTCCACTCTGGCTCGAAGTCCAGTGGAGAGGAGGATAACTCTGATAGTTCCCTGTTCCGGTCTTCCACGTCATCCTCTACGAGTGGGGACCTTGAGTGGTGTCTTCCCTAGATCCATGACTGAGAGCCGGAATACCCACTCCCACCGCCACTGTCGCCCACCTCCACCCGCGGCTCCACTCCTCCACCCTCACCCCCGCAGTCCCCGCCACCCCCCGTGGTGGTGGTGCATGCTGGGCACGCTGTTCGTGAACACTGTCCCAAGCAAGCTGTGCCAAACCGCACTAGCACTCAGCTGGCAGAGGAGTCCGATGCGTTCGTCACCATGGCAGACAAGTCTATCCAGCGCAAGGCAATCATTGAGAGCATGGAGGAGTGCTCGGAGGACGTGGACAAGCACGTCAAGGGCAGCAAGATCCTAAACAAGAAGAACCCGATGGGTCTGCTGCATCTGGGCAGACTAGCCAAGGCGGCAGTGTTGTTGTGCTCTGGCCTTCATGCTGTGGTAGTCGCTGTCGTGCTCTGGCCGTCGTGCTATGGCGATCGCTGTTGCTTCCTCTGTTC
This sequence comes from Bothriochloa decipiens, assembly GCA_023333625.1. Taxonomy (NCBI): domain Eukaryota; kingdom Viridiplantae; phylum Streptophyta; class Magnoliopsida; order Poales; family Poaceae; genus Bothriochloa; species Bothriochloa decipiens. Next base: position 21,278,123 of record CM041641.1, on the reverse strand, counting down.
CAATGCTCCATGAAGACGGGCGAACAAAGGTCGCCATGCCATGCCATCGTCTGGCGTGCACTTGTGTGTCATGAAGCGCTCCCCTTAGTTCTTATCGGCGCGTGTCTGGCTAGATTTGCATCTGTCTATGTGGACAACGTCGTCCACATCCCTGTGGCTGCCGACAAGATGGTGGCTACTCGGGATTCAGTATCGTGTCCTTGTGTCTTGTGTTGGTTCCTAGTCTAGTGACTCAGCTTCACCTTGCGGTGTAGCAGGCAGCCCGTTGTAATTGACAATCCATGAATCAAATGCGCTTTGAAAATGTGTTGATGTCATGTTATTTGTCATCACAATTTTGTGCGCATGTCAAAAAGTCTAACGTCGTACTGGGTAGACTGAGGGCATGGTCCAGCGGTCCCGATTCTGCACGGATGATGGTTAATTTGGTGTGAAGTGTCCCTTGGCTGGATCAGTAAATTTGAGTAGTATTACTCTATATAAATTAGGTCAAATGTGAACAAATCATACTTTTGATGCCACGCATCCTGTAGCTTGGGTTCTTTTCTGGGAGGAGGGACATCTGCATCACGGGATCACGCTAGGTCCGGCCGTCTAAAATCTGGTATACTTAGATAATCATGGATTCCTGGATTCCGGCATAGGCACGTCATGCATGCTTCAAACCCAGTTTTCTGACTACAGCACCTCTTCTAGTTTCTGCACGTCGTAGTTGACCCTGTCTACATGTTTATTTCTCATCACAATTTTGTAGGTGTTGGCGGTCCTTAACGATGATTTTATACCACCAATAATAACCCAAAAAGGGGCGAATCAAATATTTACTTGCACATATACATTTGCTATTAACCTAATTCCACATGTACTTGGAGAATTATTATTTTGTAGGAACATACAATAAGTACAATAAATTCCATTTAGAAATGCACTTTTCACGAAGTGCAAAAGATGAGGCCCAGCCAAGCCAAAAACCTAGCACACACCAGGGGAGGGGCGCGCGCCCTCCCAGGTGTCCAACCGGGCCCATCCTTGGTGAGGCGGTTGAAACCTTCCTTGTGAAGGTCAGGTGGTGCTGCACTCATACAAGGAAGGTGGGAAACCGACGTGGGGAGGTCGGTTTGGTACCTTCCAAGTGGGGAGGAGTATCTCCACTCTCCCAAGGCACCTCCCACCTATAAATAGAGGCCCCCTCTACCTTTGTAACACACACCACACAACAAGAGCCTCTCTCCCTCACTTGTATCTTCTTTAGTAGTTTAGGATGTAGTAGTAGTAGCTTAGTTGGAGCAAGGCAAGCTTCATTAGAAAGCTTGAACCTTTGGGAGCGATCTCGGTATGAATACATTCCAGAGTTCCCTTTCATTTATTCTATAGCTTGTTATGAAATTAGAGCTAAGATTTTGTGCACATAGAACTTTATGCTAAATCTATCATACTTACATGTTTAGACCTAGAGCTATGTTGAGGTGATGGGTTCTTTTCTAATTTAGTCTTGGTCAAAGTTGGTTTGCGGGATTGATGCCTTCTTTGTGGCGGATGCTCTAGTAGAAGGAGCATGGGAACGGGTACGCCTTGATATCACACAAGAGTAGTGGTTGATAGCTTAGATGTGGTGTCTAGCCTTGAGGCTACCGTCGGTTGCGCCTTTCTCATACGGTTGAGGTGCTAGGAGGCGGGGAGTGACCTTGACCCATCCGTCCTTTGTAATCCCCCACGTCCGGGTTTGGAGTAGAACTGTAGGCCGGCAACGCTTGGCAAACCAGGTGTTATCCGATGTTCAAAGTAGATCAACAGCGACTAGGCTATCTTACCTTAGAATCTCTAACCCTATATGAAGACATGTATTTGTATGATCCTGCTTTCGTAACATACCTATCACGAATGCCTGCTCCAGTTTAGGTTGTTTTTTATTCTTTGTTTTACCTTTATCCTTGCATTTGGCTCGAGTGTGTGTGTCAAGTTATCCTATTGTCGGTGTTCTGACCCTCGAGCGGTTAACACCAACGAGTAATATCGTATCCGCGTGCTCCGTATTCCAGTGGGTGATGCAAGAATGACACAATGGTTTATCCTGGTTCGAGCAAAGAAGGCCCTACGTCCAGTGGGGGGAGGATGATTCGTGTTATCTTGCACCGAAGTGCTAGTACAGGGGAAAATACAAGCTGGTGTGAGGAGTGAAAGGTGGAGTTGGGGCGTTCGGACGCCTTGCTCTCGTCCTTGCACAGGCTCACGGTGTTACTCTCTGATCTAAGCCCTTAACGTTTCTATGCTCTAGATTCTCTTGATTTTTTTGTCTGGTCCCTTTCTCCAACGCCCTGGCGCCTCCTTTTATAGACGAAGGAGGGGCACAGGTGTACATGTATTTCGAGTTTGCATGACGCTGATGACGTACGACGTTGAGGCCGATCATGTCGATGCCGCTGTAGTGATGTACGTTGGTATGGGAGGCCCTGCTGCCGTCGCATCGGGAGTTGTTGAAGTTCAGCTCGAGGGCTTGCTCGATGAAGCTGAGGGGCAATGGTTGAGGGTCCTGGCCGGAGCCGAGGGGGTCATGCTGAGGAGGTCAAGCTTCGCTGGATAAGATCGAATCCCGGAAAACACGGTAAACATGTTAGTTTATACGTCTCGAGGCGGTGCGGGTCGTGGCACAGCGCTCGGTATGGCGCAACAGCGTAATATGACTTGCGGGATTCCGGGGCATGGGCGGTAAAAGTAGATTTGACCGTCATGCCAGGAACTGTTACCGTAACTGTGGCCATGCAGTTAGGCGGGGGTAGATAGATCGCATTAAATGCGCTCGGATTCGTACGATGGAGTTGGTGGCCGAGGGGTGCACTGTCCTCGAGGGCCGCCCATTCGCCCAGGCGAAGTTCCGTCCTCGAGGGGGGGCTCGTTAACTGGGCAAAGTTACGTCCTCGAGGGCCGGCTTGTTCGCTGGATGGAGTTCTGTCCTCGGGGGTCGCTCAAATCGTACCCTCGCATATACAGTACTTGTCCGTTCGGTATCCTCTCGGTGAATAGTACTGGTCCGTTCGGTAACCTCTCGGTGATACAGTGCTAGTCCATTCGGTTGCCTCTCGAGCAGGCTTTGGCTCTGGGCCGTCGTTGTTCGTTCGTAGGCCAGTCCGATTCATCTCAGCCTATGGGCCTTAATACGTTAGCGCGGGAGTTTATCAGAGGGGTCAAGATGCTGATTTTGCGGGGCTTTAGTTTGTTAAGCAAGGGGTCCGGGATACCTGTTTCCAGGGTATCGACAGTAGCCCCCGAGCCCCTGCGCGAGTGATGTCACTCGGGGAGGGGGTCAGGAATTTTAGAATGAGACGTGATTCGGATTTTTTCGCGGGGGGCGCGCGAGCGACCCCCGCGGGGGTAGCCCCCGAGGCCTCGTAGGAGTCGAAAGACTCCTGCGAGGGCTTTATTTTATATTTAGTTAGAGGGTGCTCGTCTAGTCGGGTATAGGCCTGAACTGGAGTCGTAGCGTTTTATCGAGGGGAGCCCCTGGGGGATTTTCGACCCTCTTTCATCGAGAGGCGCCGGACACAAGCGAGCCCCCGAGCCTCGTGCGGCTGGGGTGTTGCTGGCCTCGGCATTCTTCTCACGAGTCCTTTCGATCGGATGTGAGGCGAGAAGCATCGGACTACCCCCGATAGGGCGAGCCGTGAAGATCTCAGTGAGCTGGTAACGGGAAAATCCAAGCGAGAGCCCGTTCCTCGTTCGATAGAGGTCGGCAGGTGGCCCGGAGGCGGTCTCATTAAAGCAAAACGCAATGGTCCTACGGATTCCGATTCCATTCGATAGGTCTCGGTGGCTCGATGCCTCCCTTCGGGGGGATTCCATAAAGTCCGTAGCGTTTCACCTTGGATGCATCCAAAGGGGTTTCGAGAGTTCGTTCTCGAGCATGGCCTCGTATTGGCTCCCCCTTGGTCACCCCTGACTCGGGTGCTCGAGGGCGGCTGTCGAACCTTGTTCGTGGGGTCAGCCTTCGCTCCTTCGAGACTCAGGGCCGGAGCCCGATTTTGGTGCTCAAGGGCGGCCGTTAAGCCCTCACTCGAGGATCGGCCTTCGCTCCCTCGAGACTTTGAGATAGGGTCAGAGCCCGTTTTCTCCTCTCGTGGAAATCGATGTCGACGAGTAGTCATTCTTTTTCGGCGCTCAAGGGCGGTCGTTAAGCCCTCACTCGAGGACCGGCCTTCGCTCCCTCGAGACTTCGGGGCGGGGTCGGAGCCCTCTCTTTTACGGTGCTTAAGGGCGGCCGTTAAGCCCTCACACAAGGACCGGCCTTCGCTCCCTCGAGACTTCGAGGCGGGGTCGGAGCCCGCTCTTTTGCGGTGCTCAAGGGCGGTCGTTAAGCCCTCAC
>CM041641.1:21219434-21273336 GCA_023333625.1 Bothriochloa decipiens | reverse complement strand
GAGCCCGCTCTTTTACGGTGCTCAAGGGTGGTCGTTAAGCCCTCACTCGAGGACCGGCCTTTGCTCCCTCGAGACTTCGAGGTGCGTTTTACCTTATGTAGAAAAACTCCGTTAGCGAGCGACGGTTCTTTTTTCTTACCGTTGGGCACGCCTTTTGAGGAGAAGGGCTTAGCAGTGCGATCGTGGCGGGCCCGAGCAACAGCTCTCTGTCAGAGGTGTGGCGCGTGCGTCCGGTCGAAGGGTGAGGGGGGAACGGTCAGGTAAACGCATTAATTGCGGGAAGTTACCTTTTCCCTGCCGCCGGGTTCCGCCCGTTGCTCTTCCCGAGTATAAAAACGGAGGGGACAGGCGTTCGCTCCCACCTTTGCCATTCCGCCGTGCTCCCGCTTTCCTGCGCGCGTGAGGATAAAAACTTAGAGCGAGAAGTCGCGATTGGGAACCTTCCTGGTCGTCCGACTGCCGAGGAGATTCATGCTGTTGCTGCTGCCGCCGCAACCACCGAGCTGATCTGTGCCGCCGCCGCCACCATGGCCCCAGTCCTCCAGCCCGCCGAGCCCTGGCGCCCGTCGACCGTGACGCGGCAGAGGCTGACCAAGTTGGTGAGGGAAGGGCTTCTCCGCCCCATCATGGATTTGAATCGGCCGGAGTGGATTGCGCCGCCCAGGGATCACGAGGAGCCAAATCCGCCGGAGGGGTACGTGGTGAGCTTCCTCAAGTTTCATCGACACGGGTTCGGCGTTCCACCAAGCGAATTCATGCGGGGGCTGATGAACTACTACGGCATCGAGCTCCACCATTTCTCCCCCAATGCCATCTCCAACGCCGCCATCTTCGCGGCCGTCTGCGAGGGCTATCTCGGAATGGAGCCACATTGGGAGCTATGGCTCCACCTCTACAAGGGGGAGTGGTTCGCCTCCCCGGTGTCGGTCGGAGTAAGGCGGATCGTCAGAGCGGGATGCCTCAACTTTGCGTTGAAGACCGGGAGGTCGGAGGAGCCACGCGAGTACATCCCCACCGGGTTGGCGACCAACCACTCCTGGTGGGACGAGCAGTGGTTCTATCTTCACAACGACGGCGGCTATCTCCCGCCGTACACCGGGCGGCTCATCGCCGAGCGTCCATACAATTGGCCGTTCGGTGTCACGGGAGACCTTCAGCGTCGACTTCACATCCTCGTTGTTGCGCTGAGGACCCTTCGAGAAGTGGGCCTGATGATGGGGATGGTCGCCTCGGCCTTTCATAGTCGACGGGTGCTCCCTCTGATGGAGCGCCCGCTGCGGTTGGACGAGATGCTCCCCTCGGCGGCGCCCGAGCTTCTCAGGAGGTGCCGGATGTCCGGCGACAGGCCGTCCGCCTCGAAAGTCGTCGCGCGGGTAAAGGGGATGGTGTCTGGCTCGTTCAAGGTGGAAGACGTCAACCGTCTCCCCATGCGGCCAGAGGAGGGTTGCCTCGACCTGGTGAGTGCCTCAACTCGTGACCTTCGAGTTTTTTCTCCCCCCTCCTCCTCCCCTTTCTTACGTCCCTGTGACTGAATGTCTTTACGTAGGGGAGAATCGACTACCGGAGATTGAGGCCTCCACTGAGGGAGGATGCTCCTGAACGTCAGGTAAGACGCTTCACCGCCCAGCAAGAGAAGCGGAGTAAGGACGAGGAGGAGAAAAAGAAAGCCAAGAAGCTCCGGGAGCGTGAAAGGCTCGCGAAGCGCCGCGCTGAGCAGAGGCACGATGGGCTCCCGGAGGAGGAGTCTCCCTCGTTCGAGGGAGATGAAGATGATGATGATGACAGTGATGACGTCGAGGGGGTGGAGGGGCGCCTCGACCGCATCCTGCCGGAATCCACCCATGCTGACCGCCCCTTCGTGCAGGAGGAGGTGGCAGAGCAGCGCGCCCCTTAGCCGACGGCGTCAGCCTCAGAGCGCCGACGTGGAAAAAGGGGGGCCGAGGCCTCGCCTCGAGGGGGATCACCCACCTCGCGTCGTACTCGAGGCGGGAGCCCACCCACTTCGATCCGGGAGACCCGATCCCGGTCGTCGGCGCGCGCGGAGCAGAGGCGTGCCCAGGAGGCCCCGTCGAAGCAGGGAAGCGCGGCGACCCCATCGACGGCCCCGAGCAGCCCCAGCCCCGCGAAGAGCTTGGCTTCGAGAGGGGTCTCGAAATCTGCAGGCAGTTCGAGGGGTGCCCGAAAGGCCTCTATACCCTTCGGGTAAGTGCCGTTGAATCGTTTTCTTTTCGTTGCGTCATCTTTGTGCGTCTCAATAAACCTTTTTGCGTTCTGCTTTCCATTCAGGCCCAAGCGCCAGATCGAGGAGGCGTCTCTTGCGCCGGCCAAGCGGCTCAAGATGGATGCAGCCTCAAAGACGGAGGCCCCGGCTACAGGTGCGTCGTCGAGGCCCTTGGCCCCGTGGGAAGCCAAGTGGTTGTCCTCCTCCCTTGGTGCTATGGCACACGGTAGGCTGACGGGTTCCACTCCTGCTGCAGGGTCGAGCGTCCCGGGGGCCGCGGCGGGTGGCGACTCCACGCCTGGGAGGACGCATGAGGGAGGGAGCGGCTCCTTGACATCACCGCCTGCCGCCCTCGAGCTCGATCCGGCACCAGGAGGTGGCGCCCCGACGTCGGGGGCTTCCATTTCTGGTGGTCCGGAGGCTTCGACCCCCGCACCCGAGGCGGGAGCCCCCGAGGGCCACGAGCCGGGAGAGGGGGCCGTCGTCGTGGACCTCGAGGGTGAGGAGGCCTCGACCTTTCCCCCCTCGACGGGAGAGCGGTGGCCCTGGCCGGCGGGGCTGCGCGAGCTCGAGGCCCGGAGGGAGCAGGTGCAGGGGGCCCTGCAAGAAGCGGAGCTGCCACGGCCGCAGCAGGAGAAGGAGGAAACTGGGGGGCAGCCCCAGCATCAGCAGGCGTAGCAGACGCCGCCAGGGAATGCGGCGCTGCTGGACCCGTCGGCGCAGCAACCGCCCGAGACGTCTGAGGCGGAAGTGACTTCCGGACTGCCCAAACAATGGGTGTCCGTGATCACTTTGGACGAGTTGCTGTCTGAACAAGAAACGGCGTCGAAGGCGTCGACGGTCCCGCGGCCGCCGGGGGCGCAACCGGAGGATGCCTTCGTACCGAGCCCGACAGAAGACGCGCCGGCGGTGGTCCCACCGGTGCCACAAGTCATGGCGTTGGGTGAAGCTTCGGCCTCCACACCTTCGCTGCCTCCGACGGCGCCGGACGCAGCACCGGATCAGGCGCCGCAACCGTCGATGGAGCAGCTGGAGGAGACGGCGGCTGTCAGTGTGCTGAGGAGGTCGACGTCTGACCCCGGGCTGAGGGGTGCCCGCGCCGCGTCAGAGTTCCACATCCCGGGAGAGTTGGTTGTGGGTTACGGCGTTCCGGGCGATGTGCTAGAGGAGATCGATTCCTTGGCGCGAGCCAAGGTCAAGACGGTCCTTCCAGATTGGGGCAAGGAGCGCATCGTGCTCCGGGAACTCGGCGATCCCAGCGCTCCGAGGATCGAGATGAACGACCCGGCGGAGGTCGAGTGCTGGGAGGAGGCCGAGCGGTCCCGGGCGTGGCTGCGGCACTTGCTGAAACTGGGCGCCGAGCTCACCGAAGGCCTTGACCGGAATCTCGGGGTGAGTCGCTGTGTTAGGCCATATGTATATTTTTTGTTAAGTTCTTTCATATGGGATGCCTTAACCCTCGATTTCCTGTCCCCAGGTGGCGCGGAGGCGGTCCTACTTGAAGTCAGTCTTCCTCCACGAAATGCACAACAGCCGGGAGGAAGTGCTTCGCCAACTCGAGGCCGGCGGTTCTGCGCAGAGCAGGGTGGCCGAGCTCGAGGTGGAGCTGAAGCAGACGAGGGAGGAGGCCGCCAAGGCCAAAGAGGAGGCCGCCCGGGCAAAGGCAGACTCCGACGCCGCTCGAGGGGAAGTCGCCCGCCTCGAGGGGGAGCTCGAGCGTGCCAGGGTGGAGGCTGACGCGGCAAGGGCCGAATCGGAGAAGGCCAGGGTCGAGAGTGTCCGGGCCCAGGAGCGCGTCGAGCTGCTCATCGCGGAGGCTCAGAGCTCCGTGGAGCGCATTCGTTCGCTCAAGGCCAGCTTCGCCAAAGTCTCCGCCACGCGCAACGCCCTCTCCGCCTTGGTCCAGGAGGAGAAAAGCCGTGTCGTCGGCCTAGAAACCCAGCTCGGGGCAATGAAGGCTACCCTCCAGGACAAGGAGCAGGCCATCATCCTGGCTGGTGGCGCCCTCGAGACCCTCCGCTTTGAGAAGACGGAGGTGACCCGAGCCTTCAAAGAGGCCCAGCGAGAGCAGGACGAGGCTCGGGGGGAGCGCGACGCCATGCTGGGGGATCGCAACGCCCTCGAGACTCGCTGTGCTGGTGAGTTCCTCGAAGGGTTTTTGATCTTTGTTCTTTCTGCATGGTTCATCAAATTCTTGCTTTGTGTTTCAGGCATTGAGTCCGAGCTACTTGCGACCCAGACCGCCGCCAAGGCGCTGCAGGAGAGCCTTGCAGCGGAGGGGGCGCTTCTTGGTCGGCTCCGGGTTGCCCTCGACGGGATCTGCGCCCTCTGGGAGGTCGGGCCCGTCGAGGGTGCCGATGAAGACATCCCGGGTGCCGCACTCGTGGACCGGATCTACTACCTCGACGCCACCCTTCGCGATCGCGTGCGGGAGGCGCTTCACACCGGCGTGAAGCGGGCGCTTGCGGTGGTCTCCTCCGGCTTCGTTTTTGACATGAACGTGGTGGCCCAAGGCTTTGTTCCTGACATCTCGAAGACCGACACCGAGAATGAGGAGCGCTGCCGAGGGCTCATCAACGACGCCGAGAGGCCGGGGGGAGAGCTAGCGAAGTTATTTGAGGACGAAGTCCTCCCCCCCGCGGATGGAGGGTACCACGTCGAGGGCGGCGGTGACGGGGCGAGCCTATAGGGCAAGACTGGGCGAGGGTGCCCATGTAACGAATTAATTTTTTGTAAATTATATTCAATGTGGCTTCGAAAGCCCTTTTTGAACATGAATGCATCTATCGTAATGCGATTTGTCGTTTTTCTTTCGAACCTTTTCTGCTTTCTTCTCACCTAGACTTTGCTTTTTTGACTATGTTTTAGACGCAAGCTCGTATCCCTCGAGGGGGGAGCGAGTGGAGGTACCGTAGCCCGGAGGCGTAGGAGAGCTCCGGCTCGACAGCCCTTGACCCCAAGGGAGTTCGAGGCGCTTTCTACTTAGTCGCGAAGCGTATCGAGGTGTGAGAAAGAAGAAGCGCTCGAGTTCTGCTGGCCTCACTTTTGCTTTCCGACTGAGCATTCAACGTGAACTCGTATCCCTCAAGGGGGAGCGAGTGGAGGTACCATAGCCCGGAAGCGTAGGTGAGCTCCGGCTCGACAGCCCTCGACCCCAAAGGAGCTCGAGGCGTTGTCAACTTAGTTGGGAAGCAAAAAGAGGGGAGCGTGCGAAAAAATCATTCGTATTTTTAGGAACTTAGGGGGTTCCCCCCCGTTAGCCCTCGAGGGAGGCTCGACTCTGGTGAGACAGGGTCGAGGCTACCTCTTGCATGTACAATAACGAGTTTGAACTTATAATCGAAAGTAGTCCTTATATTTGTCATGCGGGAATGTACAAGACATGCGAGAATGTACAAGGCACTGGTGCCCTAAGTGTAGAAATGACGTAGCTGTTCGATGTTCCACGCGTTGGTGAGGATTTCACCTTTGTCGTTAGCGAGCTTGTACGTCCTGGGCTTTAGCACCTCAGCTATGGCGAATGGACCTTCCCATGGCGGCGTCAGTTTGTGATGTCCTTTGTTGCTTTGCCGTCGACGTAGGACGAGGTCTCCAACTTGGAGGTCCCTCGGGCGCACGTGCTTGTCGTGGTAGCGTCGAAGTTTTTGCTGATACCTCGCAGAGCGAAGCAGTGCCATGTCTCGAGCCTCCTCGACCTGGTCGACGGCGTTTGCGAGGGCTTCTTCGTTGGTTTGCTTGTTGTACGCCTTTAGTCGAGGGGAACCATACTCGAGGTCAGTGGGGAGGACGGCCTCGGACCCGTAGACCAAGAAGAATGGGGTGAACCCCGTGGCTCGACTAGGTGTTGTCCTTAAGCTCCATAGGACCGACGGCAACTCCGCGGCCCATTTTTTTCCATGCTTACCAAGGCGTTTGAGGATCCTTGGCTTGAGGCCCTGCAAAATCATGCCATTGGCGTGCTCGACCTGGCCGTTAGTTCGAGGATGTGCAACCGTGGACCAATTCACACGGATGTGATGGCGATCGCAAAAGTCCAAGAACTTCTTGCCGGTGAATTGCGTGCCGTTGTCGGTGATGATGACGTTCGGGACCCCGAAGCGATGGATGATGTCGGTGAAGAACTCGACCGCCCGTTCAGAGCGAATGTTGCTGATGGGCCAGGCCTCGATCCATTTGGTAAACTTATCGATGGCAACGAGCAGGTGCGTGTACCCTTTGGTTGTCCTTTTGAGAGGCCCCACAAGATCGAGCCCCCAGACCGCGAATGGCCAGGTGATGGGGATCATTTGTAGGGCATGAGCTGGGAGGTGCGTCTGCTTGGCGTAGAATTGACACCCTTTGCACGAGCGGACGATGTTCGTGGCGTCGAAAACGGCGGTCGGCCAGTAGAAACCCTGTCGAAAAGCATTGCCGACGAGGGTCCTTGGCGCTGCGTGGTGGCCGCAGGCTCCTGAGTGTATGTCCTCGAGGAGCCTCCTGCCTTCCTCGATGGTAATGCAGCGCTGAAGAACGCCCGAAGGGCTTCGCCTATAGAGTTCCTTGCCGTCACCGTAGATGACGTAGGACTTGGCCCGTCGCGCGATCCGTCGAGCTTCGGTTCGGTCCTCCGGAAGTTCTCCCCGAATGAGGCAGTTGAGTAATGGGGCTCGCCAATCCGGTGGCGGGTTCGACGGAGGGGATGTCTCCTGGATCTCCATAACCTAGGCCCCGGTCGAGGGGGCCCCGATCGAGGTAATGGGTTGGGGCTTCGAGGGTGCAGAGCAAGCCCCCGAGCCCAAATCGACGGAGGGCTCGAAGAGATCCCTCGAGAACACGTCCGGAGGGACCGTACCTCGAGTCGACGCGATTTTCGCGAGCTCATCCGCGGCTTCGTTGTATCATCGAGCGATATGACTAAGCTCGAGGCCGTGGAATTTGTCTTCCAACTTGCGCACTTCGTTGCGGTATGCTTCCATCTTGGCGTCGTGGCAGCTCGAGGCCTTCATCACTTGGTCGATGATTAGCTGCGAATCGCCTCGAACGTCAAGGCGTCGGACCCTGAGTTCAAGGGCGATTCGTAACCCGGCGACAAGTGCCTCGTACTCCATGACGTTGTTAGATGCGGCAAAGTGGATGCGAATGATGTAGCGCATGTGGACTCCGAGGGGTGAAATGAAGAGCAAGCCCGCGCCTGCTCCTGTCTTCATGAGCGACCCGTCGAAGTACATCGTCCACAGCTCGGCTTGAATTTGGACTGGTGGCAACTGAGTGTCGGTCCACTCGGCGACGAAATCCGCCAGCACTTGAGACTTGATGGCCTTTCGTGGTGCGTAGGTGATGGTCTCGCCCATCAGCTCGACCGACCACTTGGCAATCCTTCCAGCAGCCTCCCGGTTATGGATGATCTCCCCCAAGGGGAACGAGGATACCACGGTAACCGGGTGGCCGAGGAAGTAATGTTGGAGCTTGCGACGCGTAAGGACGATTGCGTAGAGCAGCTTCTACACCTGTGGGTAGCGGATTTTCATTTCTGAAAGTACCTCACTGACGAAGTAAACCGGCCGCTGGACTGGCAAGGTGCGTCCCTCCTCTTGCCTCTCCACCACTATGGCCGCGCTAACCACCTGAGTGGTCGCGGCGACATAGAGAAGGAGGGGCTCAGGCGGTTCAGTTGCCGTCGCTGGTCGAGGAGGGATGAGGATCGGAGTGGACGTCAGCTTGGCTTTGAGTTCGTCGAGGGCCCCCTCGGCCTCTGCGGTCCACGTAAATCGCTCGGATTTTTTCAAGAGGTGGTACAGAGGCATGGCCTTCTCCCCTAAGCGTGAGATGAAGCGGCTGAGGGCCGCGAGACAACCCATGATCCTCTGCACGCCCTTGAGATCCCGAATCAGCCCCATTCGCGTGATGGCCGCCACCTTCTCAGGGTTGGCCTCGATCCCGCGCTGGGAGACGATGTATCCGAGGAGCATGCCCCGAGGCACTCCGAAAACACATTTCTCGGGATTGAGTTTTATGTTTTTGGCTCGAAGGCACCCGAACGCGATTTCGAGGTCTCGGATGAGATTGTCCGCTCTTTTGGACTTGACCACGATGTCATCGACGTAGGCTTTGACCGTGTCGCCTATGTGTTCCCCGAAGACATGGAGCATACACCGCTGATACGTTGCCCCGGCGTTTCGGAGGCCGAAAGGCATTGTCACGTAGCAGTACATGCCAAAAGGTGTGATGAAGGAAGTCGCGAGCTGGTCGGACTCTTTCATCTTAATTTGGTGGTAGCCAGAGTAAGCATCGAGGAACGAGAGGGTTTCACACCCCGCGATAGAGTCGACAATTTGATCAATGCGTGGTAAAGGAAACGGAACTTTGGGACATGCTTTGTTTAAACTAGTATAGTCAATACACATCCGCATCTTTCCATTCTTTTTCTTAACTAACACGGGATTAGCTAACCATTCGGGGTGATGAACCTCCTTGATGAATCCAGCCGCCAAAAGCTTGTGTACCTCCTCGCCGATGATCCTGCGCTTCTCCTCGTCGAAGCGGCGCAGGCGTTGCTTCACCGGTCTGGACCCGGCCCGGATTTCCAAGGCATGCTCGGCGACTTCCCTCGGTATGCCCGGCATATCTGAGGGACTCCACGCAAACATATCGGCATTTGCACGGAGAAAGTCGACGAGCACGACTTCCTATTTGTCCTCGAGGTCGGCGCTGATCGTTAGCACCTTCTCGCATGGGCAGCTCGGGTCGAGGGGGACTTTCTTGGTGTCTTGTGCCGGCTCGAAATTGCCGGCGCGTCGCTTGGGATCTGGCATCTCGTCGGCGAGGTGCTCGAGGGTCGCGGCTATCATGGCGTTTTCCTCGATGGCCTCCCCATATTCGACGCATTCGACATCGCAGTCGTATGCATGCTCATAGGAGGAGGCGACAGTGATGACGCCTTTGGGTCCTGGCATCTTGAGCTTGAGGTAGGTGTAGTTCGGGATCGCCATGAACTGCGCGTAGCCCGGTCGACCGATGATGGCGTGATACGTCCCGTGAAACCCGACCACCTCGAAGGTGAGGGTCTCTTTCCTGAAGTTGGCAGGGGTGCCAAAACAAACAGGGAGTTCGATACGGTCGACGGGGAAAGCCTTCTTCCCTGGCACGACGCCATGGAACCCCCCGGCGCTGGGTCGGAGTTGGTGCCTCCTGACCCCCAGGAGGTCGAGGGTCTCGAGGTAGATGACATTCAGGCTGCTGCCGCCGTCCATGAGGACCTTCGAGAGGCGCGTGTTGATGATGATCGGGTCAACGACGAGCGGATAGGCCCCGGGGTTGGGGACTCGATCCGGATGGTCATCGCGGTCAAACATGATGGGCACATCAGACCAGTCGAGGTAGTGAGGTGTCGCGACACGAGTGGAGAAGACCTCTCGACGCTCCCGCTTACGCTGTCAGGGCGTGAGCTGGGTCGAGGGCCCCCCGTAGATCATGTAGCAGTCATAGACTTCGGAGAATTTTCCGTCTTCCCCGTTGTCTCCCTCACCGCCGCCTTGGTCTTTCTTGTCATCACCTTTCTTCACACCCACTTGCTTGAAGTGCCTTTGAAGCATGCGGCAGTCCTTAAGCTTGTGTTTTGCTCCGTCCTTGCGGTAAGGACAGGGCTCCTTGAGCATCTTGTCGAAGATGGCGCCCTCAGGGGGCGCGGGGGGACCTCGAGGTCTTTTGCGTTCGGTTGCAGCGACGAGATCATCTTCTGCAGCCTCCCGCTTGCCTTGTTGATTTTTCTTCTTCTTGTTATTTCTCTTCGACCCTTTGCTCAAGCCTCCGGCGTTGTCGGCTACCGGCGTTTTTCCCTTGTCCTTCACGTCGCTGAAGAAGGCGCCGACGGCCTCCTCGCCAGTGGCGTAGTTGGCGACCACATCCATAAGCTCGTCGACGGTGTCGGGGCGGTTACGCCCTAACTCGCGAACTAGGTCCTTGCAGGTTGTACCCGCAACAAACGCTAGAACGACGTCGAGGTCAGAGATGTGGGGCAGCTCGGTGCGGAGCTTGGAGAACCGTCGAGCAAAGTCGCGGAGAGACTCCCCTGGCTTTTGCTTGCAGTTGCGCAATTCCCAGGAGTTTCCAGGGCGCACGTAGGTACCTTTGAAATTCCCCTCGAAGATACGGACAAGGTCGGTCCAAGTACGAATCTGATCGGGGGGAAGCTCCTCGAGCCACCTACGCGCGGTGTCAGACAGGAACAGGGGAAGGTGACGTATGATGGCATGATCATCACGCGCCCCGCCCGCCTGACAAGCCAATCGGAAGTCGGCTAGCCAGAGCTCGGGATTGGTTTCGCCGTTATATTTGACGAGGCTCGTGGGGGGTCGAAACTTGTCGGGCAGCTGGGCGCAGCGGATCCTCCTGCTGAAGACCCGGGGGCCTGGTGGCTCTGGGGCCTGTTGGTCTTCTTCGCTGTCGTAACGCCCTCCTCGATGGGCGCTGTACCCTCGATCCTCGGCATCCCCGTGCTTGCGTCTGTGGTTCTTGACAATGTCGAGGCGCGCGTCGCGGGGAGCGCGGTCATCGTTGATAGGCTCTCGGGCCGGGTTCTTCTTCTGTCAGGGGGCCGCCCCCTGATCGACCGAGCCCTCCCTCTCGGGTCGGGAGGGCTCGACCTGAGGCTCAGAGGCAGCCCCTCGACGCCTCGAGGCTGAGCTCTCGGCTTGTTGGGCAGCAGCAACTTGGAGGAGACCCTCGACCTCGCGTTGTATCCACCGAGCTTGCGAGTTGGACGGAGCGGGCATATTGCGGAGGAGCATAGCCGCCGCCACAACGTTCTGGCTTGCTCGGGGATAACGGTGGACGGGTTGCTCGGGTGTTCCCTCCTCGATGATCTGCCGGTTGACCTCTCGGGCCCTGGCTCGGGCTCTACCGCCGAGCGGTCGCCGCTCTTGTTCGAGGGTCATCTCGAGTAAGCGCAAGCGTTCCTGCTCGTCGGCGAGCTTCGCCTGCAACTCCCAAATTTGTGCCATCTGCGCGTCCTGCTCGCCAGGACGAGGGCACACTTCTCGGGGTGCGTCTGGTTGTTGGTCCTCTGCTCTGGGGGGAGCGTCTCTCGCCATAGCGGTAGACGCCACGGCCGCTGGATCGACGGTTTCCTGATCGGAGTCGACGCCACCATCGATGTAGAGGCACTCTCGGGTAGGATCCCAGTGATCAGAGTTAGAGTCAGGGTCGCCGCAGTAGAAGACGGGGAATTGCCCCCGCGCCTCCTCCTGCAGCCGCCGTCGGAGTGTGCCGACGGTGTACCTCCGGGGGCCGGGCGCTCTTACGAAAGCCAAACCCTCGGAGGCCGGTGTGACAGTCCCCACGTCCGTCATCGCGCGGAGAAGGGTGTCTGGGCGGCCCTCCAATGTGCTCGTGACAGAGTGGGTTGCTGTCGTAGCCGTCGTTGTGGGTTTGTTGGAGTCGGTCGAAGACCACCGACGACGCTCGAACAGCCCATGCGGAAGCGAGCTTGATCGAGCGGGGGTTTCGTCGCACTTCCCCGACGAGCGCACGGTGAGAGCGGAGTCAGGGGGGTGCCAGGATCCTGCCGTTTTGCCCTCTGCCTCTAAACTCAGGTCAGATACGCCCTCAACAAGAGGTTTCTCATCTCTGGTCTGAGGCGTAGGGAAAGCGGCGGGGACCCTTCTCGACTCGGGTTGACGATGATGACGGCGGCGACCGTGCCTCCTTCTGGATGTGGAAGCGTGGTCATGAGACTGGCGAGCGGCTCCCCATGAATGTGGGGGCGTACCGCGACCTTCGTTTGGGTCACTGATCGAGAGCAGGGTCATGTCGTAGCCCTGGCCGAGGGTCATGAACTCCAGGCTCCCGAACCAGATCACCGTAGCGTGCGGAAGTGGTGAAACGAAATCGCCCATCCGGAAGAATGGCGGGAAATCGTTAATGACACACGGCTCCCCTACCTGGCGCGCCAACTGTCGGTGTTCTAACCCTCGAGGGGTTAACACCAACGAGTAGTATCGTATCCGCGTGCTCCCTATTCCGGTGGGTGATGCAAGAATGACACAATGGTTTATCCTGGTTCGGGCAAAGAAGGCCCTACGTCCAGCGGGGGGAGGATGATTCGTGTTATCTTGCACCGAAGTGCTAGTACAGGGGAAAATACAAGCTGGTGTGAGGAGTGAAAGGTGGAGTTGGGGCGTTCGGACGCCTTGCTCTCGTCCTTGCACAGGCTCACGGTGTTACTCTCTGATCTAAGGCCTTAACGTTTCTATGCTCTAGATTCTCTTGATTTTTTTGTCCGGTCCCTTTCTCTAACGCCCTGGCGCCTCCTTTTATAGACGAAGGAGGGGCACAGGTGTACATGTATTTTGAGTTCGCATGACGCTGATGACGTACGACGTTGAGGCCGATCATGTCGATGCCGCTGTAGTGATGTACGTCGGTATGGGAGGCCCTGCTACCGTCGCATCGGGAGTTGTTGAAGTTCAGCTCGAGGGCTTGCTCGGTGAAGCCGAGGGGCGACGGTCGAGGGTCCTGGCCGGAGCCGAGGGGGTCGTGCTGAGGAGGTCGAGCTTCGCTGGATAAGATCGAATCCCGGAAAACACGGTAAACATGTTAGTTTATACGTCTCGAGGCGGTGCGGGTCGTGGCACAGCGCTCGGTATGGCGCAACAGCGTAATATGACTTGCGGGATTCCGGGGCATGGGCGGTAAAAGTAGATTTGACCGTCACGCCAGGAACTGTTACCATAACTGTGGCCATGCGGTTAGGCGGGGGTAGATAGATCGCATTAAATGCGCTCGGATTCGTACGGTGGAGTTGGTGGCCGAGGGGTGCACTGTCCTCGAGGGCCGCCCATTCGCCCAGGCGAAGTTCTGTCCTCGAGGGGGGCTCGTTCGCTGGGCGAAGTTACGTCCTCGAGGGTCGGCTCGTTCGCTGGATGGAGTTCCGTCCTCGGGGGGTCGCTCGAATCGTACCCTCGCATATACAGTACTTGTCCGTTCGGTATCCTCTTGGTGAACAGTACTGGTCCGTTCGGTAACCTCTCGGTGATACAGTGCTAGTCCGTTCGGTTGCCTCTCGAGCAGGCTTTGGCTCTGGGCCGTCGTTGTTCGTTCGTAGGCCAGTCCGATTCGTCTCAGCCTATGGGCCTTAATACGTTAGCGCGGGAGTTTATCAGAGGGGTCAAGATGCTGATTTTGCGGGGCTTTAGTTTGTTAAGCAAGGGGTCCGGGATACCTGTTTCCAGGGTATCGACACCTATCTATCATGTTTACCACCTATTATGATCACTGGTCTATTATGCATTCGTGTTATCTTGACCATGTCCCTCTTTTACACCATGCCTTCCTTTGGGAAAATATAAATAATGATACCCTGAAAACTTTCTTGTGAAATGCTACAATTGAATAAAAAATATATTTTCAAAATCTAAAATTTTAAAAAGAAAAGTTATCTTTCAAATAATTTCTTTTATTTTCCAAAAAAATAATATTTTTTTTGATTTCCTCCCTTGAAAAATAAATTTTCAAGCCTCCTAGCTCAATTTGCTTCCTGCATATGTTTTTCAATGCGATAATCACAAGGGAAGGTAAGATCCCTTGTGATCTACCAAATTATAACCATGCAGGAGAAACTAGTCCTTTTAGCTGGCTTGGGGAGGACCACAACAAGATAACATGTATCTATCATTTTTATCCTTCTGTTACCTTGCAAAAAAATGAAATAAGTAAATGATAAACAAAATTAAAAAAAGCTATCCTTTTTTACTATAATATTGGGACATGTTGTCAAGTTAGTATGCACCTTCGGGTATTCTTGTCATTAACCATTTCAGGTTAACAAAGAAAGGACATACAAAGCTTGAGGACATGAGAGTGACATCAACGACAAGCCTTGATAATCTTTGGTGATGGAACACACTCAAGGGGAGACCCTGACCCTGCACACTTGACCTTTTCACAAGAGTCTAAGTGTGGAGGGAGGATGGTGATAGTCTTGCTACCAGAGAAAAGGTCATCAAAAAAAAGGGGGAATAATGATGTTAGCTCTACAAAAAAGGGGAAAGAGAAAAAAGGGTGGCTTTGAAAAAAAGAAGAAAAAAATATATATATGAAAAAAAGATAATAAAGAAATAATTGGAGGAGAGAAAAGTAGTAGGCTGGCCCCACATATCAAAAGAGAAACACCTATGGGCCACCTGACTCTGCCCTAGCATTACTTTGCATAAGCAGCAAGAGCTCACCCCAAGTCTTTGTTGCTACCATCACTACCATGGCCCCTACATAATAAGCCATGAGAGTGGCTTGGTGGTTCACCTGAGAAAAGTCATCATACCACAGCAACAACGCTGATGTATCATCCAGCCATGCTGCCGGTAACTACACTCAGGTATGCACAGGTAATGTTCCCTAACTCTTTTCGCTCATACTTATCTCCAAAGCTTCAACATTCATGCTTCTTTATGGCATCATAAACAATAGAAATGACTTATGTTGGAGAAAAACCAAGGCATGTCTTACTCTGCTTTTATATTAGCCTTGTTTGAGTTTGAATAGAAGTTGGTGTAACGATGTTTTAGGGATAAAATATATCATATGGCTCTCTTGTTCACCTTTTAGTGTTTTCACCTCTGTTGGATGAATCTTGCTAATCCTTTCATGCTTCCTTTGTTTATGCTGGCATGTTTGGTTTTGATATTTTGGTCATCCAAGGTGATCATTCTTCCATAGGCTTGCTAAATTAAGCATGGTGCTTAGGTTAGTTGTGCTTGCCTTAATCAAATTAGACATGGAGTCGAGTTTGATTTTTGTACCAAACTGCTAGTATAGACTTTGGTTGATCATATGGACAAACCCCTTGTTGGGTATTTTAAGCGCAAACAGAATAATCCGCAAGTGCACGGATACCGATGTAGCTTTCACCCGGGAGTATTCCAGAGTATCGATTTCCACGGGGAACATGAAGTGTACTAGAGAATCAAGGCCATCCAAGTATAAAGGTAAGGAAGGGAAGATAGATATATTTTTGGTGGGTAGAGAGGAAACTTCTAGAGTTTTCTATGTTGAATGGATGATCAAGATCAGGCTTACTATACTTTACTTACTTTGGAGCAACAGTACCTTTTTGACTCCCGAAAGAGACTGGGAAGAAAGTAGTCAGGGGAAGGATGCCAAAAAGCTCTACGAAACACCAACCCGAATGGGGTGGATTGCAATGGTCTGACAGAGTTGTCACATCTGGGGTTACCACAACTAATCGTGAGATTGGACGCAAACTTAGGTAAACTAGAACCTAGACACCACGTCTACACTAACGTTTACTACTCTAATTACCTAGGATAAATAGAGCACCCAAAAACAGGTAGAGTTCTAGCAAGTAGAATAAAGTAAGAATGTAAATAAAGAACATAGAACTTAGAAATAATAATTATAAAACCTGAAGATTGCTGAATGATGAACCAGATGCTGCACAATTACAATGTTGAGGAAGATCAAATAGATCCATCTCCTTAGCTTTCTCGTCCTCTCTCTCCTTTTCTAATACAACTAGATGAACTAGAACTAGAACTAGATGAACTAGGGCTAGAACTAGATGAACTACAGGGACCCTCTTCTACTTGGATGAAGAATTGAAACCCCAGATTTGTCTATGTAGAAGAGATATGGCTCCTAGGCCTGGTGGGGGCATCCTTATATAGGCCTGGGAGGAGGTGCCACATCATCGATCCACGTCAAGTGCCACATCATCAATCCGCGTCAAGCTTAACAATAGCCCTTTGATCAAACCTACCTAAATAGGTGGCTAGGATTGCTTCTCAAGGACGATGGAGGCAGGATCCACGAGCCTGGACATGATTGGTCCAGTCAGTGGGCGCCTGTCCAAAGGTGGTGGGTAGCTGCCTGGCCACTGAGCCGGCTTAGGCTCATCTTTGGTGGTCTCTTAGATATCATCGTTAGCTTTCTGAATCATCTTGGATTATCCCAAACGAAGTTCGTATGTGTCCTGGGCGTCCGTTTTACTCCATACTGCTCCTTGAGCCTATTTGCAATCTTCTGGAAGGTGTAACTTTGTCGTCCGGACTCCGATTTGGGTGAATCAAAACTCCATTTGATGTGTCTCAATAAGCTCTATGCAATGGTTCACTTTATTTCATCATTTGATATACATCTATTTGGTGATTTTGGTACTTTTCCGCTTTAACCCCTATAAAATATAGATTCACCAAAACTCATAGAATTCTATCAGTGTATACCCTAAGTCTTTGGTGATGTTCATTTTATGCCCTATTTTCTCTTTTTAGTTGACATATCAAATTGATGGTTAACAACCATCAACAAACTCCCCCAAGCTTCCCTTTTGCTCGTCCTTGAGCAAAGCTAAACTCAGCAAAGGATCAGGAGTTGCTGCAATGCTTTCACACCTTAAAAGTATACATGCGTTTAAACAAGAACTCTCCTCTGGATTAGAGTAAACTATTCTGACTTTCAAACTTACCCATATTACCCTCAACCATAGGGCTTGTAGCTTTCACGTGGGTCTTGAGCAATTGAAAGACAGAACGATTAAGTCAAGCACTATGTCTCGAGTTCTTTGATCAACCTTTATTCTGGAGTTTTTGTGGATTTTGAAATAAAACTCAAAGATTCCTTGTATGACCCTCTCATGTATCTCATATGTGGTATTTATGGATCCTCACCAAGGCAAGAAAGGTGTTATGCCTTCTCTCAAAATATGTGGTATTTTTGGCATAAGGCAAAGTAACATTGTGCCTTCTCTCTCTCACCCTATAACTAGTAGGCTTATGTGGAGTTCATAGGTGGGAAAGAAAGAGCTCAAACATACTTGCAATACATATGTTGCCTAATCCAACCATGGATCCAAAGGAACTCATCATACAATCAAATCAAGATGTGCATGTGTGGTTTCAAATGAGTGAACAAATGGTAGATAATATTGGTGGAAGGTAAAAGGGGTGAAAGCCTAATTCTATGATGCTACTTTACAAAGGGTAACTTCTCTCAACTTAGAACTTTGAAGAACTAGAAAACTGGGGCTTTGGTATATAATATATATTTTTTATCACACTCTTTTTTTCATTTTTTTCTTTTTTTCTTTCTTCTTTTCTCTTTTTTTGAAAATCCTAGAATCTAATGCTATGAAACTTTTGAGAGAAAAGATGGTAATAAGAACTTGGAGCATTTATTTTGGAACTTGGGTAGTAAACAAGGAAAATCTATGGGGAAAATATTTTTGGTGCTCACTCCCAGTGTAGGAGCAGAACATTTTTGAGTGGATCTAAATGGGTGAATATGGTGGTGCGTACTTCCAGGATAGAAGTAGCAAGGGATGCATGGTGTGTGTGTGACCTTGATTCTAACCGCATGAAAAGCTTCTAAGGGTCAACACAGCTGGACCAAACTCAATGCACACAAGCAGTAAATAGATATGGAAGTTTTTCCTATTCTAACAAGCATGCATAATGGCTATGGTAGGAATTTGAGCTCTCATCATACAAGAACTCATCATGTAGCACTTTAAGATTTTCAAAAGATAAATCTCTAGAACTCTAGTGTCTCTAGGAACAAGATAAACAGTAGCTCAGACCTTCCCATATCATATCCATCAACTACCTAGACTTAAATCAAGCATTCTCTACCCAAAATTTTCAGATTCAGAGCAAATCTTAGGTCAAAACAATTATGTAAAAAATTTGAGAGAGTTTGAGGTTGAAAACTAGGTACTTGAAAGGAATTATGATAGAACAACTATTCATCATTTCCATGCATAGAGTTCATTTTATTTTCGTAAGAAAAAAGTTTTTATACACACTCTTTTTATTTCTAGATACTAGCAAATAGAACTTAAATAACTATAAGGGGAAAGAAATACTTATCTCGATACATGTGGGGGTGCCTGCCCCAAGCTAGATGTTGATGTAGTCATTCACTCTTGTGACTTATATGTAGGTCTCACTCTTTCAAGTTTCCAAATCCTGCACAACTCAAATAGACAACACAACTCATGGAACTGATTAAGTGTTAGGTGTTCGAGCATTAGTTGTCTAGAGCCATTGATTGATATCTTATATTAGATCATTAAATTGCAAGAATTCTATCACATCAATTTCCTCTAATTTTTTAGGTTCAAGGAAAACTTTTAATTGTTGACCATTTACCTTGAATGTGTTACCTGAATCATCCTAAATTGTGATGGCGCCATGTGATGCAGCTTCAATCACCTTGAATATTTGCTTCTAAGTTTTCCATGACCAAAGAGCTTCACTCTTGAGTTAAACAGTAGAACTTTATCTCCATGCTTGAACTCCTTATGCTTGATTCTCTTGTCATGCCACCTTTTGGTTCTCTCTTTGTAAATCTTGGAGTTGTGATAAGCCTTTTCTCGCCATTCTTCCAGCTCAGATATTTGCATCTAACACTTCTTGCCAGCTAGATGGACATCCATGTTTCATTTCTTGATTGCCCAATGAGCTCTGAATTCCAATTCAACGGGCAAGTGGCATGTTTTTCCATATACCAGCTGATAAAGTGACATGGCTATGGGTGTTTTATATGTAGATCGATATGCCCATAGTGCATCATGAAGCTTATAATTCCATTTCTTTCCCATCTTGTCCACGGTCTTCTGCAGAATGTTCTTGATTTGCTTATTTGATGTTTCTACTTGACCACTTGTTTGGGGATGGTATGGGGTTGCAACATTGTGTTTAACTCCATATTCTATGAGGAATTGTCTAAAGCTCTTGTCGATGAAGTGTGATCCTCCATCACTTATGATCATTCTTGGTGTTCCAAATCTTGGGAATATTCTACATGAAACATCTTCTTGGCATGCTTGGAACCAGCAGCTGGCATGGTAGTGCTTCTACCCACTTAGACACATAGTCAATAGCCACCAAGATGTACTCAACATCTCCAGACTTTTGGAATGGTCCCATGTAGTCAATTCCCCAGACATCAAACAACTCCACTTCAAGGTTGTTCTGGAGTGGCATTGCATCTCGAGTATTGAAGTTTCCATGTCTCTGACATCTGGCACATCTTCTAACAAATTCCTTTGTATATTGATACATCGTAGGCCAGAAGAATCAACATTGCAAGATCTTAGCTTGTGTGCGAAATGCTCCATAATGTCCTCCATAGGGTGATGCATGACACCTTTCTATGATTTTCTTGCCTTCTTCTATTGGGACACATTTCCACAATAATCCATCAGAACAGAGACCAAAGAGATATAGATCATCCCATATGTGGCAACGAGCTCCATACTTGAGTTTCCTTTTATCTTCTCTTGGTGCTACATATCCTGCAACCATATATAATTCACAATATTCGTGTACCAAGGGTCTGAGTGTGTTACCATGAGGAGTGTGTCATCTCTCAGATAGTCATTAATTGGTAACTCATGTGTTTCCTTGTACTGGAGCCTAGACAAGTGATCGGCTATTGAATTCTCTAATCCCTTCTTATCTCTTATTTCTATGTCAAATTCTTGGAGCAAAAGAATCCAGCGGATCAACCGAGGTTTAGCATCTTTCTTAGTGAGTAGGTATTTAAGAGCAGCATGGTCTAAATATATGATTACCTTTGCTCCAACTAAGTAAGATCTAAACTTGTCTATTGCAAAGACAACTTCCAACAACTCTTTCTTAGTGGTAGCATAATTGAGTTGTGGCCCAGTCAAGGTTTTACTAGCATAGGATATAGCATAATGCTTTTTATCCTTTGTTTGGCCGAGTACGGCACCAACAGCATAGTCGCTACCGTCACACATGATCTCAAAAGGTAGCATCCAATCGGGTGGTTGGATGATTGGAGCTTAAATGAGTGCTTGTTTGAGGGTTTGAAAAGATTCATAGCACTCATTGTCAAAGATGAAAGGTGCATCCTTAGCTAATAGGCTTGTGAGGGGTCTAGCGATTTGAGAAAAGTTTCTAATAAAACGCCTATAGAACCCCGCATGGCCTAGAAAGCTTCGGATTCCTTTCACATTTGTGGGAGGTGGAAATTGTTCAATAACTTCGATCTTTGCTCTATCCACTTTGATCCTACATTCAGACATGTTGTGCCCTAGCACTATTCCTTCTTGAGCCATAAAGTGGCCTTTTTCCCAATTCAGGACTAAGTGCTTTTCTTCACATCGCTGTAAAACTTTGTCTAAATTCTCTAGACATTCATCAAAGGTTTTTCCATAGATGGTAAAATCATCCATGAACACCTCCATGATTTTCTCAATCAGTTTTGAAAAGATAGACATCATACACTGTTGGAAAGAAGCTTGAGCATTGCACAATCTGAACGACATCCGTGGGTATGCGTAAGTTCCATACGGGCATATGAAAGTAGTCTTAATTTGATCATCATGGTGGATTGGGATTTGATGATATCTAGAATACCCATCAAGGAAACAAAAGAAAGAGTACTTTGCAAGCCGTTCCAACATTTCATCAATGAAGGGTAACAGGAAGTGGTCTTTCCTTGTAGCCTTGTTAAGTTTCTGAAAGTCAATGCACATTCACCACCCAGTGATAGTGCGTTGAGGAATGAGTTCATTCTTCTCATTTCTAACAACTGTCATTCCTCCTTTCTTTGACACAACTTGGACAGAGCTCACCCACTCACTATGTGGGACAGGATAAATAATCCCAGCGTCCAAAAGTTTAAGGACATCTTTCTTAACAACCTCTCGTGTGGCATTGTTAAGTCTCTATTGTGGTTCCCTCGATGGTAAAGAATTGGGATCCCTAGGGATATGATGAGTGAAGAGAGTGGGACTAATCCCTTTGAGGTCATGGAGTGAGTAGCCTATTGCTGATTTATGTCTTTCTAGAACAGTGACAAGCCTGTAGGTTTCTTCTTGGGACAACTTGTCACTTATGATGACAGGTGTGTCTGGATCATTATTGAGAAAGACATATCTCAAGCCAAGAGGAAGTGGTTTTAGCTCAATTGAGGGTGGTGTAGGCATCTCCAAATGATCTATCTTGACTGGTTCTGCCAACTCTTCCTCTTCTTCAATGAAGTGTTCATCATCAAGAGTGGCTGGGCCATGTCTTCTAGGGATGCCATTAAAACTTCCTCAACAAGATCTTGTTCAAGCTTGGGTTC
Organism: Bothriochloa decipiens; assembly: GCA_023333625.1. Classification (NCBI taxonomy): domain Eukaryota; kingdom Viridiplantae; phylum Streptophyta; class Magnoliopsida; order Poales; family Poaceae; genus Bothriochloa; species Bothriochloa decipiens. The sequence continues at coordinate 21,252,029 of CM041641.1, read as the reverse complement.
TACTATCGCGTTATTTGAGCGTGCAAGAGAGACATTGATAGTAGAGTTTCCCAGCTTTAAATTCAAGAGATTCTATTTGGGTCGCTCTTGAAAGAGTGTCCCAAAAGGTACCCCAATCAAGAGGGACATGTCTGAGATGTCATAGATGTGAAAGTCTAGATGATACTCAGTACCTCTTAAGCACAAGGGAATAGACCTCATGACCCCATAACATTCTAGTGTAACTCCAGAAGGAGTTCTTAAAAGCTTATGAGATGGGATCAAGGACTCGTTGGGGCAAAGTTCTTCAGCCAAAGCCTTAGAAATAATATTCATCCCAATGGTAGGACTATAGTGAGCCTCTATGGTTTTTTCCTTTAGGATGCAAGTTAAAACATCTGAGGGGGCAATGATTTGGGCTACCTCAGTGGATAACTCCATTTCTGCCGTCCACTCACCGCTCATGATGGCCGATAGTCCTTTAATGTGTTCCTTTAAGAAAGGATCATTGTGTGGTCCATCATCATCCTCAAATGGTGTAGAATGCACCAGAGGCTTTACTTGAATTGGAAAATTCGAGGCATTCCCAAAATCTTCAAAAAGATCATCCTCAATTTCAAAAGGGAACATGGAAGGATGTGGCTCATCTTCTTCTAAAACACTTTGTGTTCCCATAGTGGGAGATTCTTCAACAACAAAATCATTGGGGGAATCTGAAGGATTTTCAGATTTGGTTGCATGTATCTCCTCTTGTTGTTCAGGGCTTGGCGTGACTTCTTGTTCTTCTTCAGGAAACTCATCAAAAATGCCAGTGTAGGGGGTGTTTTCAAGGATTTTCTCAAGGATAGTTTCCTCCTCTTTAAAGGACATGTGTATGAATGAGCCTCCAGAAGATAAGTCAAGGTGGAGAGAAGCTTCTTTGCTAAGACCATAGTAGAAGTGATTTAGAAGAACTTGGTCAGGCAAAGTGAGGTCTGGGCTAGTGTTCTTAAGGCTTATGAACCTAGCCCAGGCTGCTCCTAGAGTCTCCTTCTCCTTTTGTTTAAATGTAAGAATTGCTATTCGAAGGTCATAAACTTGGGAAGGCAAGAAGAAAGTGAGACCAAACTTGACTCAAAGTTCTTCCCAATCTCCATTTACTCCACCAAAGGTATGAGTGTGCCACTGTTTCGCTCCTCCCAAAAGTGAGAAAGGAAACAATTTTCATTTGATTGTCTCTTGTGTCATGCCAGCAATAGCGAGGCAAGAACACAAGTGCCCAAATTCCCAAAGGTGGGTGTAAGGATTTTCTCCTTCTAGACCAGAGAAGGGTTGCACCTTAACCATGGCTATAAAGCTAGGCTTGAATGCATAGCCGAAAGCTGTGATTAGCTTTGATGATTGTGGTGGCCCTAAGCACTCAGCCTTTGGTGCGAAAAATCTATTGATAGGCGTGGAATCCATGGGTAGCTGGAAAAAGGTGGTAAAAAGGAAAAAAGAATACTTTTCCCTGGCAATGGTGCCAAAAATGCTTGTTGGGTATTTTAAACGCAAACAGAATAATCCGCAAGCGCACGGATACCGATGTAGATTTCACCCGGGAGTATTCCAGAGTATCGATTTCCACGGGGAACATGAAGTATACTAGAGAATCAAGGCCATCCAAGGATAAAGGTAAGGAAGGGAAGACAGATATATTTTTGGTGGGTAGAGAGGAACCTTCTAGAGTTTTCTATGTTGAATGGATGATCAAGATTAGGCTTACTATACTTTACTTACTTTGGAGCAACAGTACCTTTCCGATTCCCAAAAGAGACTGGGAAGAAAGTAGTTGGGGGAAGGCTATAAAAAAAGCTGTATGAAACAACAACATGAATGGGGTGGATTGCAATGGCCTGACAGAGCTGTTACCTCTGGGGCTACCACAACTAACCGTGAGATTGGGCGGAAACTCAGGTAAACTATAGCCTAGACACCACATCTACGCTAACATTTACTACTTTTATTACCTAGGATAACTAGAGCACTCAAATACAAGCAGAGTTCTAGCAAGTAGAATAAAGTAAAAATGTAAATAAAGAACATAGAACTTAGAAATAATAATTAAAGAACCTAGATATTGATGAATGATGAACCAGATGCTACACGATTACAATGTTGAGGAAGATCAAACAAATCCAGCTCCTCAGCTTTCTCCTCCTCTCTCTCTTTTCTAATACAACTAGATGAACTAGAACTAGAACTAGATGAACTAGGGCTAGAACTAGATGAACTAGAGGGACCCTCTTCTACTTGGATGAAGAATTGAAACCCTAGATTTTTCTATGTAGAAGAGATATGGCTCCTAGGCCTGGTAGGGGTGTCCTTATATAGGCCTAGGAGGAGGTGCCATGTCATCGATCCGTGCCAAGTGCCACATCATCAATCCGTGTCAAGCTTAACGATAGCCCTTTGATCAAACCGACCTAAATAGGTGGCTAGGATTGCTCCTCAAGGACGGTGGAGGCAGGATCTGCGAGCCTGGACCTGATTGGTCTAGGTCATCGGACGCTTTCCCAAAGGTGGTGGGCGGCCACCTGGCCACTAAGCCGGCTCAGCCTCATCTTTGGTGTTCTCGTAGATATCATCATTAGCTTTCCGAATCATCTTGGATTACCCCAAACGGAGTTCGTATGTGTCTTGAGCATCCGTTTTATTTTGGACTGCTCCTTGAGCCTATTTGTAATCTTCTAGAAGGTGTAACTTTGTCATCTGGACTCCAATTTGGGTGAATCAAAACTCCATTTGATGTGTCTTGTCGGTGTTTCAACCCCGAGGGCCAACACCAACGAGTGAATTTGTGTCCGTGCTCCCTAATCCGGATGGTTATGCAAGAAGACACAAGAGATTTATCCTGGTTCGGGCAATAGAAGGCCCTAGTCTAGCGGGGGGAGGAGATTTGTATTATCTTGCATCGAAGCGCTTGTACAGGGGTGAATACAAGAGAGTGAGTGAGTGACCTAGACTTGAGCATTTCGGGCGCTGGTACATCTCTACCATCCTGCCCTATCCTAAGCCCTGGCATCCCCTTTTATAGGCGAAGAGGAGGCACAGGAGTACATGAGTTCTAGGGCGAACGTAGCTGCTGACATTGAGGACTTGATGCCGATCATATTGAGGCTACTGTAGAGGCATGCTTCAGGCATGGCGGACCCTGTAGCGATGTTCTTGGAGGTGATGGCCGTCCTTCTCCATGTGTGTGATAACATTGCTGGTGGCTAGTGAAGGACCGGTGCCCATGCGCGGGTGTGCGATATCACAGTAACAGTCATGTCGGGAGCGGTTGAAGTGTTGACTGATAGTGCGGGAATCTTGCTCGATAGTCCTCTGATGCGTAGTCGAGGGGGTTGAGGTCTAACAGATGAGACCAAGCCCTAGGATCTGTGCCTACAAGTGCGTCTCAAGGGGGTGCCAAACGAGGCACAGTGCATGGTATGGTGATACGGTGCGGTACGATTCACCGGTTTCCCGGGTATAGGCGGTAGAAGGTAGATTTGACCGGTGTACTGCCCACTGTTGTAGCAGTTGTAGCCATGTGGTTAGGCGAGGGTGGGTGAAATGCGTTAAATGCTCTGAGCACCATATAGGAAGTATGCATTTGGGGGCACGCCGTACTCGAGGAGTGCCCATTCGCTCAGGCGAACCTCCGTCACTGAGGGTTAGGTCGAGTAGTTCCCTCGAGTGATGTACTTCATCTCGAGCAGAATCCATAGAGCAGGTAGCAACCTTGACCACCGAGGCCCGTTCGAGGGCTGGCCCAGTACGTCTTAGGAGTTGGGCTTTCTTGCTAAGTGAGGGATAATGGTAATGAGTTTGGCTTGCCGATGCCAGGGATTAACTCTCTTAATCGAGGGTCAAGGGTACCCCTTTCTCTAGTACTCGACAGTAGCCCCCGAGCCCCTGTGCGAGTTTTGGCACTTGAGCTAGGGGTCATAAGTCAAGAGTGAGGTGCGGTTCGTAACTTTCCATGGGGGGCGCGAGCGTCCCTGGGGGTAGCCCCCAAGGCCTTGGAGGAGTAAGGAGACTCCTTCGAGTGCTTTATTTATCTTTTGCTTAGAGGCGCTTGTCCAAGCTGGGCGTAGTTGGTGTCCCTGAAAGGTTAGGATAACATGGACTTGAGTCGTAGTGCTTTTTCGAGGGCATCCTGAGCCATCGAGCCCCTAAGTGAGTTCGACGCTCTTTCGTCGAGGGGTGCTAGGCATAGTTGAGACCCGGAGCCTCATGCGGCTAGGGCGTTGCTAGCACCGGCGTTCAACCCATGAGTCCTTTTGATCGGATGTGAGGCAAGAAGCATCATGCTACCCTCGATTGGGCGAGCCTCAAAGTTGTTAGTGAGCTGATAGTGGGAATTCAAGTGAGAACTCATGCCCCGTTCGATAGGGGTCAACTAGTGGCCCCGAGGAGTCCTCATTGAAGCAACGATGTGGATGCGTGGATACTGATTCCATTCGATAGGACCTAGCGGCTTGATGCCTCCCACCAGGGGGATTCCATAGCGTTCCTCATCATTTTGCCTTGGATATGTCCGAGGGGGCCTTGAGTGTTCGTTCTCGAGTGAGGCCTCATGTTGGCTCCCCTTCGGTCACCCCTGACTCGATCGCTCGAGGGCGGCTGTCGAACCCTGACTGAGGGTTAGCCTTTGCTCCCTCGAGACTTGTTGTGGGGCCGGGGCCTATTTTCTTCTCATGGAAGACTCCATCGGTGATAATGTCACCCTGCCATTCATTGGGTGCGCCTTTTTATGAATGAGCCGAAGCAGTGCGGTCGTGTGGACCTGGGTAATGGCTTGAAGCCTGGAGCACAACGCATGTGCCTATCCGAGAATCAAGGGAGCGGTTAGGTACGCGTGTGCCTGGAGGACAACCCTCTCCTTACTTTTGCTCTAGTGTCTGAATGTTTTTGTGCAGGGGAACATTGACTGCAGGGCGTCGAGGCCCCCAGTGAGGAAGGACGACCCTGACCGATAGGTGAGGTGCTTTACCGCTCAACAACAGAAGAAGGGGAGAGACAATGAGAAGAAAAGGAAGAAAGAGAAAAGCCTCACATGTACAGAGCGTGAGAAGCGCCGTGCAAAGGAAAGGCGTGATTGGTTGCCTGAGGAGGAGTCTCCCTCCGAAGAGGATGAGGAGGAAGATGACGATGATGATGATGATGTCGAGGGGGTGGCAGCACGTCTCAAGCCCCACCTGTCTGGTTCCTCCCACGCTAATGAATCTCTCGTGCAGGAGGATGTCCTGGAGTGACCCGCCCCCAACCGTCAAAGGCGGCCTCGGAGCGCCACCGGGAGGGGAGATCTGCCGATCCCTCCATGCAGGGAGGGTCATCCTCCCATCGTACATGCGGTGGGACTCCGCCCACCTCGACATGGGAAACCCAGTCCCAGTCCATGGCACGGGGTGCAGACTCAGGGCCACACGGCCTTGTCAGAGCGAGAAGGTGTGACGATGCTGTCGGAGCCCTCGGGCGGCCCCAGCGCTGGGAAGAGCACGACTTTGAGTGGGGGCTGAAGGCCCCTTAGTGGCTCGAGGGGACACAAAAGGGCTATCGTCCCGCTTGGGTAAGCCTAGCCTTTTTGAGTTTTCTTCTTCGCTTCTTTGACCCGCATAATTACTAGGTGCCTTTACCCTTCTCCACATTGTTCAGGCGGAAGCGCCAGGTGGAGGAGGTGAATCCCTCACCAGCCAAGTAGCATAAGGTGGATGCGGCCACGAGGGTGGTGGCCACAGTGACAGGTGCGACCTTGAGGCCCCTGCCACCATGGGGGCGGCTTGGCTATCACAAGCTCATGCGGCCATAACTCGAGGTAGGCTGATGGGCTCTGCTCTTGTTGCAGGGTCAAGCGGTTCGGGGGCTGCGATAGCAGGTGGCTTCAGATAGGAGCAGATGCATGAGAGGGGAAGCGCTTCCCTGATATCAACGTCCATGGCCCCGTGCTTGGCCAGGTGCCGAAAGGTGGGAGTGCCGTCCCAATCCCGATGCCTACGGTCCTCACCCTGGGTCAGGCCGGAACCTCCATCGCCTTGCTCGAGGGAGGAGCCCCGTCGGTCATGAGATAGGGATGGAGAGTACTCCCATCGTCCTTGAGGATGAGAAGGTCGCTGCTCTGTCTCCACCTACGGAGGAGCAAAAGCCTTAGCAAGAGGGGCTACGCGCGGTGGAGGCATAGCGCAAGCAGGAGCAGGAGGAGGAGAAGGAGCCACAGGAGCTGTTGGGAGGGGAGGGGCTAGCCAGGAGCCAGCTCGAGCAGCAACAAGAGTCTGAGCGGCTGGTTTCAAGCTAGCCAGAGCAACCACAACAACAGCAGCAGCTGCAGCAAGAACAGGAGCAACACCAATAGTAATAGCAACAGCACCAGCACCCACAGCAACAGCAACAATAGCAATGTCATCAGAGGACATGGTGCCCTTGGACTCGTCAACTTAGCAGTGGGTCAAGCTGCTAGAAGAGCCAGTGGTTTTGAATGTTTGGCAACCACTAGGGGAGGCCGTGATCACCCTGGATGAGTTACTGGAGGAACAAGACATGGCGCGGGATGCTTCTATGCCTCTACACATGTTGCAGGTGCAACCCGAGGAAACGACCATTGCAAGATCGCGACCATGGCATCAACTGGCAAAGGAGGAGGAGTCGTTGGTCCTACGTCCTCCGCAGGAGCAACTCGAGGGGTAGCAGTCGGCCTCGAGCTGGCCGAAGGATGTGGTGACGTTAGACCTTCTGCCTTGGCACAATGTGGCACTGGGGGAAGCAATGGTCTCGAGCCCTCTGTCGCTACAACTGCAGAGTGCGCCATCAGAAGAACTGGTGGCCTCGGGTTTGCCACAACGGTGCTAGGAGGATACGGTGGCCATGAGCCCGTCGGTGCTACGTCGGCGGGAAGAGGAGGGCGAAACCCTTTTGCTCGCCAGGGCATCCACTACTTGGGGCATCCCTAGACCATCGAGGTGGTCCGCCCCTAACATCGGCCCTAGTGGCGTCAAGGCCGAGTCATCATTCCCTACCCTGGCTGACCAGGTGGAGCGATACGGTGGATAGCATCAGGTCCTCGGTGCGGGCGAGGCTTGAAGCGGCCCTCCCGCATTGGGGCCAAGAGCGCATCATGCTCTAAGAACCTCACGATCCCAGTGCTCCTAGAATCATGATGGATGATCCAGTGGAAGTGAAGCACTGGGAGGACATGGAGGAGTATTGGGCATGGCTAGTGCATGCTTCAAAGTTAGCCGCCGATATTGCCACCGAGGACCTTGGCAGGGGCCTTGCGGTAAGTGTTTTTCTGGGTGCGTCTGGCTCTGGTCCTTCCTTGACTGGTGACTAATTTTTTGCTTCTAGTTTTTAGGATGTGAGGATGTGCTCCCACTTGAAGTCCTACTTCCTTCACGTGACACACAACGGTCGGGAGGAAGTATTGCATCAGCTCGAGGCTGGCCAGTCTGCCCAGAACAAGGTGGTCCAGGCAGAGGAGGAGGCCGCCAAAGCCAGGGAGGATGCCGAGGCAGCTCAAGGGGAAACCACTTGGGCCAAGGAAGAGGCTGCCATGGCCAAGGAGGAGGTTGCCATGGCTCGAGGGGAGGCCCCTCAAGCCAAGGAGGAGCTCCAGAAGGCAAAGAAAGAGGCCAAGAAAGCTAGGAGCAAAAGTGCTCAGGCCCTCGAGGAGGCACGAAAGGCCCTCGGCCATGTCAAGTTTCTCGAGGGAGAGGCTCAAGATGCCATGGAGAGATTCAAGAGGCTCAAGACCGATGTCGCCTAGGTTTCTGCAATGCACAATGTCCTCACCATCTCGGCCAGGGAGGCAAAACGCCGCACTGACACCCTTGCCGCCGAGGTTGCCAAGCTAAAGGAGACCCTTTAGGGGAAAGAGCAGGCCATCACTCTTGCTGGCAAAGCTCTCAAGGACCTACAGTTCGAGAAGTCAGAGGTGACCTGTGCCTTCAAGGAGGCCTAGAAGGAGCGGGATGACGCTCGAAAGGAGAGTGACAACGCGGTGGACGATCGCGAGGCCCTCAATACCCACTGCACTAGTGAATTTTCTTGCTTAGTTTCAATTTCCTTGTCTCTGTGCATCATGGTTGACTTTCATCTTGTCCTCTAGGCCTTGAGTGTGACCTGCTCTCCACTCAGACCTCGGCAAAAGCGCTGTAGGAGGGCCTTTTGGCTAAAACAGCGTTGACCGATAGGCTCCGCATCACCATCAACAGGCTCTGCAACTCCTGGGGGGTCGGGCCTGTTGAGGAGGTGTGTGGGACCATGCTCGTCGATTAGCTACACCATCTCAGGGCCACCCTGAGGGATCGTGTCCATGAGGTGCTCCACATCGGCATGAAGCGGGCGATGGCGGTTGTCTACTCCGGCTTCACATACGATATGAAGGTTGTCGCCCACTGCTTCATCTCTGACATCTCCAAGACGGACATCGAGAATGAAGTGCAGTGCTGGGGCCAGATTAAAGATGCCGAGGAGCCGAGGGAGAAGCTGGCCAAGCTGTTCAAGGCTGAGGACCTTCCTACCGAGGATGAAGGGGATGCCGGTGCAGAGGGTGACGTCGGTGATGATGACCAAGGCCTGTGAGCCAATTCTGGGCAAAGAGGATAATGTGATATTGTGGTATTGTGGCTCTAGTGGCCTTGAAACTTATGCATTGTCTAAAATGCTTTGTTGGTATGTTTTTAAGCTCGAGCTCTTTTGATCCTTTTTTGCCTGAGTTTTACTTTTTGACTAAGTTTTGACACGGGCTCGTATGGGGGTACCTTAGCACAGAGGCACATGAGAGCCCCTGGCTCAATGGTCCTTGACCCTTAGGGAGTTCAAGGTGTTTTGTACTTAGTTGTGAAGCACGCTCGGGGCATAGAGGAAGAAAGAGGCGTCGAGTTTTGAAAAATCGCTCGAGTTTTTAGGAACTTAGGGGCTTCCCCCTGTCAGCCCCCGAGGGAGTCTCGACTCTGATGAAGCAGAGTCGGGGCTACCTTTTTTATGAACAAATAAAAGTACTGAAGTTTGAGGCATTTTATTCATTCATAATGCAATTGGTGTACAAAATAAGGGAAATGTACAAGGCCTCGAGGCCCAAGGGGTAAAAGTGACGTAGCTATTCAATGTTCCAAGCGTTGGTGAATGTTTCACCCTTGTTGTTTGTGAGCTTGTACATTCCAGGCTTCAGCACCTCAGCTATGGTGTATGGGCCTTCCCATGGTGGAGTCAGCTTGTGGCGTCCTTTGTTGCTCTGCCATCGGCGGAGGATGAGATCTCCTACTTGGAGGTCCCTCTTGCACATGTGCTTGTCATGGTAGCATCGAAGCTTCTATTGGTATCTCGCAGAGTGGAGGAGGGCCATGTCATGGGCCTCCTTGAGCTGGTCAACAGCATTCGTGAGGGCCTCCTCGTTCGTCTGTTCATTGTAGGCCTTCAGTCGATGGGACCCATACTCAAGGTCGGTAGGGAGGACGGCCTCAGACACGTAGACCAGGAAGAATGGGGTGAACCCTATGGCTTGACTTGGCATCATCCTTAGGCTCCATGGGACCGAGGGTAACTCTACGGCTCACTTCTTCCCATACTTGTTGAGGCAGTTGAAGATCCTTGGCTTGAGGCCTTGCAAGATCATGTCGTTGGTGCACTCGACCTGGCCATTAGTTCGAGGGTGGGTGACCACGGACAAATTCACTCAGATGTGGTGGTGGTCGCAGAAGTCCAAAAACTTCTTGCCAGTGAATTGTGTGTCATTGTCAGTGATGATGACATTCGGGACCCCAATGCGGTGGATGATGTCGGTGAAGAACGCAACCGCCTGCTCAGAGCGGACGTTGGTGATGGGCCGGGCCTTGATCCACTTGGTCAACTTGTCATGGCTACCAGCAGGTGGGTGAATCCCTCGGTTGTCTTTATTAGTGGTCCAACAAGGTCAAGCCCCCATACGGCAAATGGCCATGTGATAGGGATCATCTGTAGAGCGTGGGCGGGGAGGTGCGTCTGCTTGGCATAAAATTGACACCCCTCCCAAGAGCGGACGATGTTGATGGCATCGGAGACGGCGGTCGGCCAGTAGAAACCTTGCCGGAAGACATTGCCGACGAGGGTCCTTGGTGCAGCATGGTGGCCGCAAGCCCTCGAGTGTATGTCCTCGAGGAGCTTCCTGCCTTACTTGATGGTGATGCAGCGCTAGAGGATCCCTGAAGGGCTTCGCCGGTAGAGTTCCTTGTTGTTTTTGTAGATGACGTAGGTCTTGGCCCGTCGGGCTATCCGCCGAGCCTCGGTTTGATCTTCTTAGAGCTCCCCTCAAATAAGGCAGTCCAGGAAGGGAACGCGCTAGTCTGATGGTGGGCTCGACGGAGGATGAGACCCCTCGATTTTCATGACCTTAGCCCCAGTCGAGGGGGCCTCGGTTGAGGCCGGGGGGTCGAACATTGATGGTGCGGTGCCAGCCCCCGAGCCCAAGTCGACAGAGGGCTCGAGGAGGTCCCTCGAGAACATGTCTAGCGGGACGGTGCCTCAAGTAGACGCGATCTAACCAGCTCATCTGCAGCTTCGTTGTCGCGTCAAGCGACGTGGTTGAGCTCGAGTCCATGGAACTTATCTTCTAGCTTGCGTACCTCATTGCAGTAGGCCTCCATCTTAGAGTCATGGCAGCTTGAGGCCTTCATTACTTGGTCGATGATGAGTTGTGAGTCACCCCGAACGTCAAGGCGTCGAACCCCGAGCTCGAGGGTGATGCGTAGACCATTGAGGAGAGCCTCATATTCCGTGACATTTTTGGAGGTGGTGAAGTGGATGCAAATGACGTAGCACATGTGGACTCTGAGGGGTGAGATGAAGAGCAGGCCCATGCCTGCTCCTATCTTCATGAGCGACCCATCAAAGTACATTATCCACAGTTCGGCTTGAATTGGTGCTGGCAGAAGTTGGGTGTCGGTCCACTCGATGATGAAGTCTGCCAGCACCTGAGACTTGATTGCTTTGCGGAGCGCATAGGTGATAGTCTCACCCATGAGCTCGACCGACCACTTAGCGATCCTTCCCGTGGCCTCCCAGTTTTGGATGATCTCCCCTAGGGGGAAGGATGAAACCACAATGACCGGGTGGCTAAGGAAATAGTGCTAGAGCTTGCGGCACGTGAGCACGATAGCGCAAAGCAGCTTCTGGATCTATGGGTAGCAGACCTTCATCTCCGAGAGCACCTCGCTAATGAAGTAAACCGGCCATTGGACGAGCAGCACATGCCCTTCCGCTTGCCTCTCGACCACTATGGCCGTGCTGACCACCTGGGTGGTCACGACGACATAGAGGAGAAGCGGCTAGGCTGGTTTGGATGGCGTGGTAGGTTGAGATGGTATGAGGATCGAGGGAGAGGTCAGCATACTTTTGAGTTTGGTGAGGGCCTCCTCGGCCTCGGAGGTCCACGCAAAGTGCTCAGAGTTCTTCAGGAGCCGATACAGTAGTAGAGCCTTTTTGCCTAGGAGTTAGATGAAACGGCTGAGGGCCACGAGGCAGCCCGTAACCTTCTGCACACCCTTTAGGTCTTGAATTGGCCCCATCCACGTGACTATCGCGACCTTCTTAGGGTTGGCCTCGATACCGCACTGAGAGACAATGTATCCAAGGAGCATGCCTCGAGGCACACCAAAGACACACTTCTCGGGGTTGAGCTTGATGTTCTTGGCTCGAAGGCACCCGAACATGATCTCTAGGTCATCGATGAGGTTGCCAACCTTTTTGGACTTGACTACGATGTCATCGACGTAAGCTTCAACCGTGTTCCCTATGTGTTCACCAAAAACATGGAGCATGCATTGCTGGTATGTTGCTCTGGCGTTTCAAAGGCTGAAGGGCATGGTGACATAATAGTACATGCCAAAAGGGGTGATAAAGGAGGTCACGAGCTGGTCGGACTCCTTCATCTTGATTTGATGGTTACCGGAATAAGCATCAAGGAATGAAAGGGTTTCGCATCCCCTAGTTGAATCAACAATTTGATCAATACATGGTAAAGGAAATGGAACTTTAGGACTGCTTTATTTAAACTAGTATAATCAACACACATCCTCATTTTTCCATTCTTTTCTTAACTAGTACAGGGTTAGCTAACCACTCGGGATGATGAACCTCCTTGATGAACCCGGCCGCCAAAAGCTTGTGAACCTCCTCGCCGATGATCTTGCGCTTCTCCTCATCGAAGCGGCGCAAGTGTTGCTTCACCGGTCTGGACCCAGTCCGGATCTCCAAGGTGTGCTAGGCGACTTCCCTCGGTATGCCTGCCATGTTTGAAGGACTCCACGCAAACATGTCAATGTTTGTGTGGAGAAAGTCGTTGAGCACTGCTTCCTATTTGCTACCGAGGGTGGCACTGATCGTCAGCGCCTTTTCACCATAGCTGCTTGGGTCGAGGGGGATCTTCTTCATGTCTTCCGTAGGCTTGAAGCTGCATGCATGGCACTTGGGCTTGGGGGCCTTTGTGGAGAAGCCCTCGAGGGTCAAGGCCAGCCTGGTGGAATCCTCGATGGCCTCCCCATTCACGACTCATTCGACGTTGTAGTCGTATGCGTGCTCGTTGGAGGAACTGACGGTGATGACGCCCTTTGGTCCCGGCATCTTGAGCTTGAGGATTGCCATGAATTGTGCATAGCTGGGTCAACCGATGATGGCGTGGTACATGCCATGGAACCCGACCACCTCATAGATGAGGATCTCCTTCCTGAAGTTTGAGGGAGTGCCGAAGCAGATGGGGAGTTTGATGCGGCTGACGGGCAGGGCCTTCTTCCCTGGCATGACTCCATGGAAGCCCCCTGCACTGGGGCTGAAGCTGTGACCTCTTGACCCCCAGGAGGTTGAGGGTCTTGAGGTAAATGATGTTGAGGCTGCTACCCCCGTCCATGAGCACCATGGAGAGGCGGGTGTTGATGATGATCGGGTCGACGATGAGTGGGCAGACTCTGGGGTTGACGACGTGATCTAGATGGTCATCACGGTCAAACATGATGGGCGCATTGGACCAGTCGACGTACTATGGTGTAGCGACTCAGACAGAGAAGACCTCTTGACGCTCCCTCTTGCGTTGTCAAGACGATAGTTGGGTCAAGGGGCCGCCGTAGATCATGTAGCAGTCGAAGACCTCGGGGAACTTCTCATCCTCCTTGTCACCATCCTTGTCACCATCTTTGTCCTTCTTCTGGTCATCCTTCTAGATTCCTAGGCTCATGAAGTAGTTCTGAAGCATACGACAATCCTTGAGCTTGTGGTTAGCCCCGCCCTTGTGAAAAGGGCAGGTTTCCTTTAGCATCTTGTCAAAGATGGCCCCCTTGGGGGACCTTGAGGCTTTTTGCACTCGACCATAGCGACAAGGTCATCGTCCGTTGCCTCACTCTTGCATTGCTAGGCCTTCTTCTTCTTGTTGTTGTTCTTCATGGGGCCCTTGCTCGTGCCCTCGCCATCGGTTGCTAGCGCCTACCCCTTGTCCTTCTCGTTGCCAAGAAGGCTCCAACCACCTCATCACCAGCTACGTAGCTGGCGACGACGTCCATTAGCTCATCGACGGTCTTGGGTCAGTCGTGCCCCAGCTCCCGGACTAAGTCCTACATGTGGTGCCCAAGACGAACCACAGGATGACGTCAAGGTCGGGGATGTGCGGGAGCTCGGTGCGCTGCTTGGAGAAGTGTTGGACATAGTTGCGAAGGGACTCCCTAGGTTGCTGCTTGTAGTTTCAAAGGTCCCAAGAGTTTCCAAGTTGCACATAGGTTTCCTTGAAGTTCCCCTCAAAGACCCGAACTAGATCGTCCTAGTTGCGGATCTGTCCGTGGGGTAACCCCTCGAGCCACCTTCAAGCGGTGTCGGAGAGGAACAGGGGAAGTTGGTGGATGATGGCACAATTGTCACGTGCCCAGCCTAGCTGGCAGGCCAGCCAGAAATTGGCCAACCAGAGCTTGGGCTTGGTCTTACTGTTATACTTGACGACGCTCGTGGGGGGGTCGAAAGGGGTTCGACAGCGACGTGCTACAGATCACCCTGCAGAAGACCTGGGTGCTCTAGGGCCTGGCGGTCCTCATCGCTGTTGTAGCACCCCCCTCAATGGGTGCTATAGCCTTGATCCTCAATGTCCCTACTCTTGCACCGGTGGTTCTCGATGATGTCGCAGTGGGCGTCTTGAGGGGCGCGGTTGTCGATGATGTGATCTCGAATGGGGGTCACCTTCTTCGCTCGGGGGACCGCCTCTTGGTGGACCAAGGCCTCCCTCTCGTTGTGGGGGGGCTCAATTGGTTGCTCCAAGGCCTCTCCTCGATGTCTCGAGGTGGAGCTCTCAGCTTGCTGTGCGGCTGTGACCTTGAGGAGGCCCTCGACCTCATCCCGTATCTGCCGAGCTTGCGGGTTTGGTGGTGTGGGCATGTTGCAAAGAAGCATGGTCGCTGCGATGATGTTCTGGCTGGCACGGGAGAAGCGGTTGACAATAGGGGGCTCAAGCCCCCCGTCCTCGATGATCTGCCAGTTGACCTCTCGGGCCCTAGCTCAGGCGCTTCCACCAGGTGTAGGTTGACGCTCCCGCTCGAGGGTCAGCTCGAGTTGGCACAAATGCTCCTGGTCCTCGTCGAGCTTGGCCTGCATCTCCCATACCTATGCAAGTTGTGCATCCTGGTCACCTTGGTGTGGGCATGCGTCTTGGGGATCGGCAGGCTCCTCTAGGTCAGCCGTGACAAGGGCCCCTCCTGCCGCAGTCGCAGCTGCCGCTGTGCCTGTAGGGTCGACGATGTCTTCACTGGATTCGACTTCGCTCTCGATCTGGAAGCACTCGCGAGTGGGGTCCCAGTGGTCGGAGTCAGTGTTAGGGTTGCCACAGCAGAAGATGGGGAACTGTCCCTGTTGCTCATCCTCCAGTTGTTGCCGTAGCGTGCCGATGGTGTTTCTCATTGGACCGGGCACCCACGAGATGTTGGGAATATGCCCTAGAGCTAATCATGTACATGATGATATTCTGATTGTATCCATGGTTAATAAAGTGTTCATTGAATATCGATTATAGAAAACTTGTATTGATTGGTGATTATGTGAATTATTTGTGGAACTCAATTACTTGAATGGTTATTCTAAAGTTGTCCCTGGTCGGTGTTCTTGTGAGAACACACTTGAATATTAGACCAGCACATGTATTAGTTGATGGCTATGTTTCACAAGTCATGGAAATGGAGTTGTCAAACTAATAATGTGGGCACATGTGAGACATGTAGGCTGGACTGACCCAACATGAGAAAGTCTCTATTCACATCATGTACGTTATGTCCTTAGACCTAAGATTGTGGTATGTACTCAAGAAGTGAAATGGCCTACATAGGGACTATCAAATGCTGCTCCATAACTGGGTAGTTATAAAGGTGGTCTTTGGGTGGTAGGAAGCATGCTATGAGACATAGACAATCAAGATGGAATTTGCCCCTCTCTACACAAGAGAGATATCACTGGATCACTCAAGTGATGGGATCAACGAATCCATGGCCGTGCTTGGGTTAAGTGTTAACCCACGAGTTGAACCATATATTGAGTGGCAAAGGGAATAACTTGTATGTGGTCATAGTAGTTCATCTGATATGATCTTTGTGTGCACATAGGAGTTGTCACGCCTTGCTAGAGGCCGCTGTCAACTATTGAACGAGTAGTACTCGGCCCATGTCAATGTGTGCATGAACCCATAGGGTCACATGCTTAAGGGGCTGGAAGCCTAATTTGGGTTGGATTTGAATTAGACAAGGCTTAGGGTTACTAATGGGCCTACAACTCATGAGCTCATTGGGGATGCCTATATATGCAAGGGGTATGGGCGCGGTCAGTGGCATACACGCCTTTGGCAGCCGCCGTCTCCCTCCCCATGCTCGCGCCTTCTGCTCCTCGTGGACCTAGCAGTCTGGAGGCACATCGTTTCTTCCCTGCACGTGTGGGATTCCTTGAGGTGCTGCATCTGGAGCATTGGGACAAACCACGTGAGGGGATTGAGGTGACGGACGAGCACACAACTGCACTTCCTAATATGACGCGTACGACTACATCGAGTCATCTTCCGCTGCACCTATGCATCTAGTGGTAATCTCGTAACCTGTAACTAGTAGTAGATCCTGGTTTATGAGGTTGAAAAGTTTTGTTTTCTAGCTATCGTAGCTCCCTCATAACCCTTCAGTGGTATCAAAGCAGTTACTGCCTTGTTATAGGTTCAGTTTTGTGCATATGGTGATATGCGTGGTTGTAGATGAGTCTCTAACCTTGGTTCGTCATCTTGCCGTGTTGGTCTTGAAACAATCTGGTCGTACCGGTCAGAATTCCGCCATCCGAGTTAAATGATTCATGTAAATCTAGTCATGGTGAGTTAGAGATCAATTAGATTGATCGAATTGAACCCTAGGTCAAGTGCCAAGTGCATATGATGCGCGATGGTGGTAGATGAAATTTACTGCCAGGCACCGGTTTGCCGAGAGAAGTGTTGTTCGATAAAATAGCCGTAACTTTTGAATCATAACTCAGATTGAGACAAACTCTAAACAAAAAATGTAGAGAACAAAATTTTACATTTGGCGAAATTAGAATTGCGAAATAAGGCTTGGAAAATAGAGTTTTCTGCGTTGCAAGATTAGACGTCGGATTCGGATAACTCTATTTTGCAGGTATTTTTGACTGGTATAGCCCTTATGTGTATGTGATGCATGTATATATATTTAATTCATGGCTTGCATGTCATGAGGACAATATGGGCATGAGCCACATACACATTGTCAAAATTAATGTAATGGCCAGTGTGTCAATCTGTGATGATCTATCCGCGACTATGTAATTTCATTTTACTTGCGCTAGTAGTAGCTAGTCTTGGCGGAATCATCACTGAAGGATGGCATACTCGAATCATGGAGATGGAGATCACCGTGATGCACAGATTGAAGGAGATGGAGATCCCCAAAGGAATAATGGGCTATACCAAGTCATGTCTGTGTTATGCCGTTCTTACTATGTTCTACTTTCACATGCTATTATGTTTTTGTCTACATGAGTGCGGTAGTGAAATAGAACAATCCCTCAGTAATGTTTAAGATCAATGCTTCCCAAACCTTACACTTTCATAAGTCTTGTACAATTGGTGGTAGGTCTATGAAATTAGGGTGCCATTGGTTTTCCTCGACTAGGCAGGTTCGTATCGGATACTTACTGCAAGAAGGTTTGGTTACTTAAGCAAGGTCATCCTAACGGTTAGGGACCTTGGAGCATGGGTAGGTTGAGCGTAGCATAGAGATGCTGCCCAACAATGAGAGTCATATGTGATATAATTAGCAAAGTGTTGCTTACTGATCTACCATGTCTTCTAGCGGTGATGCTAAAGCTCACTAGTTGACTTGTTAGTTGTGGGTCTTATATCACTAAGTATCAATTGATGGATATTTATTTTAGTGGGATTAGATTTTATAATTTACTCTTTCATGGATACATTATCTTAGTATTTTATATTACTTTTGTTGTAGATGGCCGCTCGCAATCAACCATTTTCTTTATGTATAATTCTTGAGAAAGATAAGTTGAATGGAACAAATTACGCGGATTGGATCCACAACCTAAGAATTGTTCTCAGGGCTAAGAAAAAGGAAGATATTCTAGACACCCCATACCAGATGAGCCTGAGGAGTGTGCTCCTACTACTAAAAAAATGCTTACAAGAAAGCATGTGATGTGGATCTCGAAGTGAGTTGCCTCATGCTTGCTTGTATGGAACCTGATCTGCAGATGTAGTTCGACAACAATCATTCAGTGAACGATATGATTGTGGCGCTTGAAGATATGTTCCAAACTCGAGCGTGGACTGAAAGGTTCAATGTCTCTAAGGCGCTTGCAGAAACCAAGCTAGAAGAGGGCGCAGCTGTTGGTCCACATGTAATCAAGATGGTTGGTTACACTCAGAGGTTGGAGAAGCTAGGCTTCCTAATTGGCCAAGAGTTGGCAACTGATTTCATTCTTTCGTCTCTTCTATCCAATTATGGAAACTTCATCTTGAACTACCATATGCATGGTGCGGAGAAGGGCTTGAATGAACTATATGTGGCATACTAAAAATAGCAGAGGCTGACATCAAGAAAAGCAGGAGGTGGCCAAGTGTTGGCAATTCAAAATAGGCCTAACTTTAAGAGAAAGAAGGGTAATTGGAAGAAGAAGGGCAAGGCTAAAGATGATATCTCTAAGCCAAACCAATCGCCTTCCAAGGATGAACCACCTGCAAAGAATGATGAATTCTTTGATTGTAAGGGGAAAGGTCACTGGAAGAGGAACTGCAAGGTGTACTTGGCGTCCTTGAAGAAGGATGGTGGTAGTAAAGGGAATGATAAGAAGTAAAAGTGTGGAGAATGGAGAAGTTGATTTTCGCGTGGGCAATAATGCAAGAGTTGCTGCATTGAACGTTTGAACGATGCAACTTCCCTTGCCGTCAGGATTTATTTTGGAATTGAATAATTGTTATTTTGTTCCTAGTTTAAGTTGAAACATTGTGTCACCTTCATGATTGATGAAGGATGGTTATTCATTTGCGAGTAAAGACAATGGTTGTGTGATCTCAATGAATGATGTGTTTGTGGCTTTTGCATCCATTGTGAATTGGTTATTTATTTTAAATCTTGATGATGCACCTGTCTGTAATGTTAGTGCTAAACGGCCTCAGCTTAATGAGTTAAGTCCTACCTATATGTGGCATTGTCATTTGGGTCATATAAGTGAGAATCGCATGAAGAGGCTCCATGATGATGGTCTTCTAACTTCGTTTGATTTTGAATCATACGAGACATGTGAGGCTTGCTTGCTAGGCAAGATGACCAAGGCGCCATTCAAAGGATTTCCTGAGAGGGCATCTGACTTGTTGGAACTTACACATACTGATGTATGTGGACCAATGAGCATGGTAGCTAGAGGCGGATTTCAATACTTCATAACTTTTACTGATGACTTTAGTAGATATGGATATGTCTACCTAATGAATCATAAATCTAAAACATTTGAAAAGTTCAAAGAATTTCAAAATAAAGTAGAGAATCAGCGTGGCAAGAAGATCAAGGCCTTGCAATCTCATCATGGAGGCGAATATCGAAGTCATGAGTTTAGCAATCATCTTAAGAGTTTTAGAATTGTTCCACAGCTTACGCCACCCAGAATGCCTCAGAGAAACGACGTGTCTGAGCGATATAATCGAACCTTGTTGGACATGGTTCAATCTATGATGAGCCAATCGGACCTACCTTTATTATTTTGGGGATACGCTCTAGAAACAGCCGCTTTCACATTGAATACGGTACCATCTAACTCCATAGTTAAAACACCACATGAGATGTGGACTGGTAAGAGTCCCAGTTTGTCTTTTCTAAAAATTTGGGGTTGTGAAGTTTATGTCAAATGACTTATATCAGATAAACTAACACCCAAATTGGACAAGTGCTTTTTCGTGGGATATCCAAAGGAAACTTTAGGGTATTATGTCTATAACTGGTCAGAGGGCAAAGTGTTTGTTACTCAAAACGGTGTTTTCTTAGAGAAAGAGTTTCTCAAAAGAGAAAATAATGGACAAAAGGTGTATCTTGAAGAAGTTCAAGATGAGCCAGTAGAGACTGACTCTACGAGTGATGCTATTGCGCAGAGCAAGTTGAGACACCCGTGGCAGTGGAGACACCACCACAACCACGAAGATCAGTGAGACTTCACGCATTGCGTGGGGATTTCTTATTATTTAGACCATGACAAACCTGTGGATTATGCATAAGCTATGATGGATCCAGATTCTGAGAAATGGCAAAGTGCCATGAGATCCAAGATAGATTCCATGGGAGACAATCAAGTTTGGAACTTGGTTGACCCGCCTGATGGGGTTAGACCCATAGAGAGCAAATGGATTTTTAAGAAGAAGAAGGATATGGACGGAAATGTTCAATCTATAAAGCTCGACTTGTCACAAAAGGTTTTTGGCAAGTTCAAGGAATTGACTATGACGAGACATTCTCGCTGGTAGCGACGCTTAAATCTATTCAGATCATTCTAGCAATTGCTGCATATTTTGATTATGAGATATGGCAGATGGATGTTAAAACAGCCTTTCTAAATGGGTATTTAGAAGGGGACGTGTATATGATACATCCCAAAGGTTTTGTTGATCCTAGTAATGCTAGAAAGATATGCAAGCTTAAGAAATCTATTTATGGGTTAAAGCAAGCATCTCAGAGTTGGAATATTCATTTTGATGAGCTAGTCAAAGGGTTTGGCTTCCATCAGAATGAAGAACCTTGTGTTTACCAGAAGGTAAGTGGGAGTGCTGTTGTGTTCTGATCTTGTATGTGGATGACATACTATTGATTAGGAATGATATTCCTATGTTGCAATCTATAAATACTTCACTGAATAATAGTTTTTCTATGAAGGATTTAGGTGAAGCAGCATACATCTTGGGAATTAGGATCTATAGAGATAGGTCAAGAAGGTTAATAGGATTAAGCCAAAGACACGTACATTGACAAGGTGTTGAAATAGTACAACATGGAACAGTCCAAGAAAGGGTTCTTGCCTATGTCACACGGTATGCACTTTAGTGACAAGCAGTGTCCTTCATCAGATGAAGAGCGCAACCGCATGAGTAAGGTTCCATATGCTTCGGCCATTGGTTCCATCATGTATGCCATGATATGTACTCGCCCAAATGTCTCATATGCTCTTAGTGTTGTGAGCAGTTCCAAGCTAATCCAAGTGAACCTCACTGGATGCTTGTTAAGAACATCCTAAAGTACTTATGAAGGACTAAGGATGTGTTCCTAATCTATGGAGGTGAGGAGGAGCTCGTTGTAAATGGTTACACCGATGCTAGCTTCCAAACTGATAGGGATGACTCACTATCTCAATCAGGTTTTGTGTTCACAATAAATGGTGGTGCAGTTAGCTAGAAAAATTCCAAGCAGGAGACGGTGTCCGATTCTACAGCAGAAGCCAAGTACATTGCTGCTTCTGGTGCTACAAAGGAAGGTGTTTGGTTGAGGAGGTTCCTCATTGAGCTTGGTGTGTTTCTGAATGCGTCGGACCCATTGAATTTACATTGTGATAACAATGGGCGATTGCAAAGGCTAAGTAGCCTAGGGATCACCAGAAGAACAAACATATACTCCAGAAGTTTCATCTCATTCGAGAGTCTATGAAACGAGAAGAGATCAAATTGTGCAAAATACATGAGGAGTTGTCATGCCTAAGCATGAGGCGCACATGAGGTCTATGGGGATCCTTTGACAAAGGCTCTTCCACAGCATAAGCATGAGGCGCACATGAGGTCTATGGGGATTAGACATCTAAGAGATTAACTCTAGTGCAAGTGGGAGACTGTTAGGAATATGCTCTAGAGTTAATCAAGTAGATGATGATATTCCGATTGTATCCATGATTAATAAAGTGTTCATTGAATATCCATTATAGACAACTTGTATTGATTGGTGATTATGTGAATTGTTTGTGGAACTCAATTACTTGAATGGTTATTCTAAAGTTGCCCCTGTTCGGCGTTCTTGTGAGAACACACTTGAATATTAGACCAGCACATGTATTAGTTGATGGCTATGTTTCACAAGTCATGGACATGGAGATGTTAAACTAATAATGTGGGCACATGTGAGACATGTAGGCTGGACTGACCCGACATGAGAAAGTCTCTATTCACATCATGTACGTTATGTCCTTAGACCTGAGATTGTGGTATGTACTCAAGATGTGAAATGGCCTACTTAGGGACTATCAAACGCTGCTCCATAACTGGGTAGTTATAAAGGTGGTTTTTGGGTGGTCAGGAAGCATGTTATGAGACATAGACAATCAAGATGGAATTTGCCCCTCTCTACGAAAGAGAGATATCACTGGATCACTCAAGTAATTGGATCAACAAATGCATGGCTGTGCTTGGGTTAAGTGTTAACCCATGAGTTGAACCATATATCGAGTGGCAAAGGGAATAACTTGTATGTGGTCGTAGTGTTTCATCTGATATGATCATTGCGTGCACATAGGATTTGTGATGCCTTGCTAGTGGCCGCTGTCAACTATTGGACGAGTAGGAGTACTCGGCCCATGTCAATGTGTGCGTGAACCCATAGGGTCGCACGCTTAAGGGGCTGGAAGCCTAATTCGGGTTGGACCCAAATTAGACAAGGCTTAGGGTTACTAATGGGCCTCTAACTCATTAGCTCATTGGGAACGCCTATATAAGAAAGGGGTAAGGGCGTGGTCAGTGGCATACATGCCTTTGGCAGCCGCCGTCGCCCTCCCCATGCTCGCGCCTTCTGCTCCTCGTGGACCTAGCAGTCCGGAGGCACATCGCTTCTTCCCTACACATGTGGGATTCCTCGAAGGTGCTGCATCTGGAGCACTGGGACGAACCACGTGAGGGGATTGAGGTGATAGACAACCACGCAACTGCACTGCCTGCTGTGACGCGTACAACTACATCGAGTCATCTTCTGCTACACCTGCGCGTTTAGTGGTAATCCCATAACCTATAACTATTAGTAGATCCTGGTTTATGAGATCAAAAAGTTTTGTTTTATGGCTAGCGTAGCTCCCTCATAACCCTTCATGAGAAGCCCAAGCCCTCAGAAGCTAGTAGGACTATCTCCAGGTCAATCATTGCGCGTAAGAGTCCGCCTGGACGGTCCTCATGCATGCTCATGTTGGAGCGTATCGTGGTGGAGAGTGACTTGGCGATGTTATCTAGGCCTAACAGGAACTGGCGCCGATACTCGAACAGCCCGTGTGACAGCAGGTTTGGCAGTGTTAGGGGCACGCGCGCCGAAGGAGCTTGGCCGAGCTCCCTCGACTAGCGCATCATGAAGGTGAAGTTGGGGTTGTCGTAGAGACCTTCTAGCTCGTCCTCTGCTCCTGGGCATGGGTCAAATAGGTCCCCAACTAGGGGCCCCGCATCGCCTGCCAGGAACGGAGGGAATGCGGCGGGTGTCAGCCCAGACGCGGACTGGTGATGATGGTGCATCGGTCATGGCCCCTCCTGTGCATGGGGGCTCGATACGGCCTCCACTCGGATCCTCGAGCAAGAGTAGGACCATGTTGTATCCATGGCCGAGGGACATGAACTCCAGCCTCCCAAAACAGATCACTATAGCACACGGAAGCGGTGAAGCAGAGTCGGCCATCCGAAGAAATGGCAGGAAATCATCGGTGACACACAGCTCCCCTACCTGGCGCACCAACTGTCGGTGTTTCAACCCCGAGGGCCAACACCAACGAGTGAATTTGTGTGCGTGCTCCCTAATTCAGATGGTGATGTAAGAAGGACACAAGGGATTTATCTTGGTTCAGGCAATAGAAGGCCCTACGTCTAGCGGGGGGAGGAGATTTGTATTATCTTGCACCGAAGCGCTTGTACAGGGGTGAATACAAGTGAGTGAGTGAGTGAGCTAGACTTGAGCGTTTTGGGCGTTGGTAGCTCTCTACTGTCCTGCCCTATCCTAAGCCCTAGTGTCCCCTTTTATAGGCAAAGAGGAGGCGCAGGAGTACATGAGTTCTAGGGTGGATGTAGCTGCTGACGTTGAGGAGTATCGAGGCTACTGTAGAGGCATGCTTCGGGCATGGCGGACCCTGTAGCGATGTGCTTGGAGATGATGGCCGTCCTTCTCCCGTGTGTGATGACGTTACCGGTGGCCAGTAAAGGACTGGTGCCCATGCACACGTGTGCGGTTTCACAGTAATAGTCATGTTGGGAGCAGTTGAAGTGTTGACTGACGGTGCAGGAATCTTGCTCAAGGGTCCTCTGAGGGGTAGTCGAGGGGGTCGAGGTCTAACGGATGAGACCAAGCCCCGGGATCTGTGCCGACAAGTGCATCTGGAGGGGGTGCCAAACGAGGCACAGTGCGTGGTATGGCGATACAGTGTGGTATGATTCACCGGTTTCTCGGGTATGGGCGGTAGAAGGTAGATTTGACTGGTGTACTGTCCACTGTTGCAATGGTTGTGGCCATGTGGTGAGGCGGGGGCGGGTGAAGCGTGTTAAATGCTCTGAGCACCGTACAGGAAGTAGGCATTTGGGGGCGCGCCGTACTCGAGGAGTGCCATTCACTCGGGCGAAGCTCTGTCACCGAGGGGTAGGTCGAGTAGTTCCCTCGAGTGATCTGCTTCGTCTCGAGCGGGATCCATCGAGCAGGTAGCAACCTGGACCATCGAGGCCCGTTCGGGGGCCGGCCCAGTACGTCTTGGGAGTTGGGCTTTCTTGCTAATCGAGGGATAATTGTAATGAGTTCGGCTTGCTGATGCCAGGGATTAACTCTCTTAATCGAGGGTCAAGGGTACCCCTTTCTCCATGTCTCAATAAGCTCTATGCAATGGTTCACTTTATTTTATCATTTGATATACTTCTATTTGGTGATTCTGGTACTTTTCTGTTTTAAGCCCTGCAAAACATAGATTCACCAAAACTCGTGGAATTTTGTCAGTGTAAACCCTAAGTCTATGGTGATGTTCATTTTATGCCCTCTTTTCTCTCTTTAGTTGACATATAAAATTGATGGTTAACAACTGTTAACACCCTAGCAAGAATATATAAATTTTATGAGGGTAAGTCTTAAGATGACAATGGAGATGAAAACTTGTTTGGTGGACCAAAAAAATATATATAATAATAAAAACATAACATTTTTTATAATAATAAAATAAGTTCAACCTTTCAAACCTAAGCTTATTGTTCTGTTATCTCGATGATATCACAAGACAAGCTTGGGGGAAGTTCCCCAGCACACTTAAAGGAGGCCATGAACTGCAAATTAGGCCATAGTGTGCACCATTTTAATAAAAGGTAAGTCGGAAGCTAGCTTGGGTGAGGGCTCCCGCAAAGGTATACTCACAATTCCTTGAATAATTTTACTATCTTATAGAATGATGAGATATAATCTATATATGTGCTATGCAAATATCTAGTTCAACCCTTATTGAGATATGAATTGTTGCTCAGTCCTGTGTTTCATCTATACACATGTTATAATCGAGCTTTCTCAAAGATTTGGGTTTATCAGCTAATAATGTCTCATCCTAAAAACTTGGACTAGTGGGTTGCATATGCTTGATCTTGTCTAAGTTATTGCCTGATATGATATGGTAACATGGGCTATGCTATGACTTTGTTCTGAGTAAGACTGGACATCCAGAGTTTTATTTTCAAAAATTCAAAAACAAAAGTTCTGCAGAAATTATGAAATACCTACCAAGGCCATATGACATGTTTTCAATTCTGCAAAACCTTTAGTCATATGTTGCTTGCGGAATGTTTAGTTGGGTCAAATTGTTGTGACATTAGTGAGATTATGGTCATGCACCCATGATTGAGATTCACATGCACCCACCAAATAAAGCTAGCTCTCACCCCGAGAGTTGCGCACGACATGCACCCATCCATCCACCAAAAATAAGCCAACTCTTACCTTGAGAGTTGCGTACCTTTTCCACCAAATAAAAATGCTGACTCTTACCCTGAGAGTCGCGCATTCCTTATCCAAGAAAATGTACTCCTCGCATTTCCATCATGACATCTTTCCATCAAAAATTCCATCATGTGCCAATAAAGAATATGGGCGATGCTAATAAAAAAAACATGCCAAGGGCATGAGAAAGAAAAAAAGAAACAAAAAAATGCATCCAAGCCAAGGGGCATGAGGGATGCAATAAAAACAAAAAGGAAATCTTAATTCCCTGTTCAAAAGAAAAAAAGAAGAAGAGAAAAAGAAAGAGTGTACCTTTATAGCCCATATTCCTCCAAATATATCATCCATCCAATAAAGAGAGTCATGATGCATGGAGTACCAAAAAATATTTAGCATTAGGATTCCTCATTCATCATATTCCACACACTTACACATCTCAATCAAAGTGTATGACTTGTATCTCCTTGTGGTTCAGTTTTTGACCCAGCAATATGCGATGCAAGTATGCCCACCTTTTTACCTGCCCAGAACTCCACTCTTAGCTTTAGTGGTAGGATACAAAAAGGCTACACTACAATGCCTTTGGTGAGGTAATCATACACACTGAGCCATCGAGAGAATCATTTGAGGAACTTGGCTTTCTTTTACAAAAAAACTTTTCAAAACCTCCGGAAAGATGGTTGATCTTGGGATGAATGATAAGCAATGCTTGTTGATCTGTTTTACCTTGCAGGCACCCAAGACTTGAGATAGCTAAAAGCCCCATCAGTTTCAAGATAATAACAGGGTGGATAGCATGCTGATTTATTTGAATTGAAGTTGAAAACTTGTTTATAACCTTGGTAAATTTGAAATATGATCGGCATTGTAGCAACTCCTGATCAACAACCAAAGCCTAGCTTTTCTCGAGGACGAGTAAAGGGTAAGCTTAGGGGAGTTGTTGGTGGTCCTTAACGATGATTTTATACCACCAATAATAATCCAAAAGGGGCGAATTAAATATTTACTTGCATATATACTTTTTCTATTAACCCAACTTCACTTGTACTTGGAGAATTATTATTTTGCAGGAATATACAATAAGTATAAGAAATTCCATTTAGAAATGCGCTTTTCAGGAAGCGTAAAATCAAGGGATTGCGAAAAGGTCCACTTCGGGACCAAACTAGGCCGAGTGCACCAGGCCACCATGGTTCAAGCCCCTGCATGAACCCAATAAGTGGAAGCTCAAAACCCAGTCCAACTCCAACTCGGGCTGCAGGAGTAGGCCCGAGTAATTTGGCCATAACTCACTCATTCGGACTCCGTTTTGGGCCATCCACTAGGCGTTGGAAAGCTAACGACGAGGCTCACGTACCTGCAAAAGATGAGGCCCAGCCGAGCCAAAAACCTAGCACGCGCCAGGGGAGGGGCGCGCATCCCTCCTAGGTGTCCAACCGGGCCCATCCTTGGTGAGGCGGTTCAAACCTTCCTTGTGAAGGTCAGGCGGTGCTGCACTCATACAAGAAAGGTGGGAAACCAATGTGGGGAGGTTGGTTTGGTACCTTCCAAGTGGGGAGGAGTATCTCCACTCTCCCAAGGCACCCCCCACCTATAAATAGAGGCCCCCTCTACCTTTGTAACACACCACACAACAAGAGCCTCTCCCCCTCACTTGTATCTTCTTTAGTAGTTTAGGATGTAGTAGTAGTAGCTTAGTTAGAGCAAGGAAAGATTCATTGGAAAGATTGAACCTTTGGGAGCAATCTTGGTATGAATACATTCCAGAGTTCCCTTTGGTTTATTCTATAGCTTGTTATGAAACTAGAGCTAAGTTCTTATGCACACAGAACTTTATGCTAAATCTATCATACTTACATGTTTAGACCTAGAGCTATGTTGGGGTGATGGGTTCTTTTCTAATTTAGTCTTGGTCAAAGTTGGTTTGCGGGATCGATGTCATCCTTGTGGCGGATGCTCTAGTAGAAGGAGCCTAGGAACAGGTACGCCTTGATATCACACTAGAGTAGTGGTTGACAGCTTAGACGTGGTGTCTAGGCTTGAGGCTGCCATTGGTTGCACCTTTCTCGTACGGTTGAGGTGGTAGGCGGTGGGGAGTGACCTTGTCCCATCTGCCCTTTGTAATCCCCATGTCCGGGTTTGGAGTAGAACTGTAGGCCGGCAACACTTGGCAGTCTAGGTGTTATCCAGTGCCTGAAGTAGATCAATAGCACCCAAGCTATCTTACCTTAGAATCTTTGACCCTATCTGAAGACATGTATTTGTATGATCCTGCTTTTGTAACATACCTATCATGAATGCCTGCTCCAGTTTAGGTTGTTTTTATTCTTTGTTTTACCTTTATCCTTGCGTTTGGTTTGAGTGTGTGTGTCAAGTTATCCTATCTATCATGTTTACCACCTGTTATGAACACTGGTCTATTATGCATTTATGTTATCTTGACCATGTCCCTCTTTTACACCATGCCTTCCTTTGGGAAAATATAAATAACGATACCCTGAATACTTCTAGGTGAAATGCTACAACGGTATTTCCATGCACTTGCGGACTTGTTATGTAAACGTTGCAGAATACCTACTGGTGTTTCTAGTGGCATTGCTAAGGACTTTACAATCCTAATGATTACACTAAGAAACACCAACAGCAGGGAGGTGTTTCTCCGTGGGAGTCATATACATGGTGGGGAGAAGTTTCTCTGCGAGAGTCGCGTCCATTCCATTGCCCCATTATTTATTTATTACAGCTACCCCACCTGCCGCTGCATCATATCCTCCTGTCTGGTGAACCCTCTCTCGCCGCCAGTGCTTCCTAGAAACCAACCTTCATCATGAGTTTTGAAGGAGAGCCTTCGAGGAAGCGTGCAAGGGGCAACAATGCCAGCAATCTAGAGACCGTTAGTCCATGGCAAGCCATTCTGCCTGAGGTATGCAACAACGTCTTGAAATTATCTGACAATGACTTTGTCACCACCATATGCACTTCCCAGCAGTCTACAAGGGTTGGGAGAATGCTGCAAAGGAGGGAACACAATCCCCCTTGCCGTGGTCAGGTGCTCTGATGTTGATTGAATCAGGCCTTGAAGGTGCAGAGGAAGCCGACGAGATAGGGCGGGGGGCCTTCAGCCTGCACGACGTTGCCACCGACAGCTCCTACTACGGCGAGGCAGAAGGTTTGAAGAACAGGTTCTGGGTTGGCGGTAAGGACCATTGGCTGGCGACCACGGACCTATGGTGTAGCGTCGAGCTCTTTAATCTAATAGTCAGCGAATGCATCCCGTTGCCGTCCTTTGAGACCATCCCAGGCGTCCAGGTGCTAGCCATTCCAAGGACACGTCCCGGTGTCTCCTGCCATGTACCATGGTCCGAAAGGTACAGGCCAAAGGTCTGGATGATAAAGATCACCCTAGAGTGTAGTAAGTCACTGTCACAGTCACAGTCACCATTGCAGTCGCAACCGAGAGGCTACGTGGTCGTCGCTCTATTCTCCTCTTGGGTATATGACAATCTGATTACTTTTACGTCCAAGGAAGGCCATCAATAGTGGACACCATTGAGAGATCCATCAAGCAGAATAATGAATCATGAAAGGTACATGGACATTGTTGTACACAAGAGGGAAGTGTTTGCCGTGATAGCTTCTACCAAAATCTACTCCTGGAAGATTGAACAGGGCGGCGTTGCCGCCGAGGGCACAATTGTTGCGTCACCAGACGGCCTTGTCATCGACGACACCATTGACCGCAAAACATTTTTTTACCTTGCCCTGACGAGTAGCGGCAACCTCCAGCTAGTCAGCGTGTGCAGTCGTAGATATGAACATTATCCGTCTTAGAACCCAGCAAGGGTGGTGGAAACATAGTTCATCTTCATGCCAAAGTGCATCCTCCTCCATGAGCGCAACAATGGTGCCGGTGTGTGGCGGCAGGTAACACACCTCCAGCTAGTCATGTTATGATGCTACACAGAAAATTAAAGTGGTATGTGCCTATTCATTATACTAGATTACGAGAATCACAATCGATTGGTTCTTCTAAGAGCAGTGTACCACATAAAGATTGCATCCACTCAATATCAACGATTCGCATGCAAGCGTCCACATCTCTTCTATTTGCGTTTTATTTATTGTACACGTAAGGAAGTCCGGCGCTGTGCGGGGTGCTTAGGTCAGAAAGTCCAACCATTGTAGTATCAGACACGTATCACGTTATACAGGGTTAACAAAAAATGGAAAAAATGGAAACAAATAAAATTGAGCACATGTCGTGCATAGTTTTGTCACTGAATCCCTATTGGAAACAAATATACATGAACTAAAACAACAAGAAACTATATATAATAACTTATTTTGCAAACAAGACAAATATGGCACATTTGTGGAGGGTTAGCAGTATTACTACGTATAAATTAGGTCAAATGTAATGGTACTTTTTCTGGCACACATCCTGTAGCTTCTTTTTTTGCGAAAAGGGGGACTAATTCACAGGATAATGCAAGGTCCGGCCGTTTGAATTCTGGTCTACTACGGTAATCATGAATTCTAGGAATCCAGTGCAAGCACATCACGTGTGCCTAGAAACGGTAGCCTATTGCTTCAGGGACATCACATCGCATCGCTGCCCGTCGCATTGATTGTGACGAGGTAAAGCCACCCCAACCACTCCAGGGCATGAATTACAAGAACAGCACAGACCTATGAAGCCATTGTTGTAGCCATCTCTAGGTTGCTGCAGCATCTGCAAAACCACGCAGGAGAAATTGCTTTACATGAGCTAGAGTCCAAGATGGTACCACTAGTTTGGTTGGACCGCACTGTACAACTTGCTGGCCAGAAGGTCCAACCATTTAAAATATTCACTTTCATGGATAGTATTAATGAAGGACGTGCGGTGGCCGTGGACGCACGTGCGCCCATTGGTGGCATTCCTGTGTGGCATGCAGTATGGATGAGCTTCCTGTGTCGTTGCTTGGTGAGATTGCAGGCCGCATCACCAAGACCGCAGAGCATCTGATGCACGACCTTGCCACCCTGCGCGTGTTGTGCAAGATGATGAATCGCCTTCCTTCTGCCTCCGGACTTGCAGTGATCATCCAGTCTCACCGCATCCTAATGCAGAATGGACTAGCCACAAGTTTTGAAATGCAATTACGGATGTAAGAAAGTCCGGCCCGTGCAATTTTGATCGCGTCTGACAGTATCCTCCATAGTAGTTTCCTTAAAGAGGCCAAAAGCAGCTGCATATGATGAGGCCAATTTGCAACGGAACAAGGAGACGGCAGAGATGGTGAAGAAACATGCACAGACGGTTAAGAAAAATGCACAGACGGTTCGTGACACTGACAGTGATGGCTACGAGCATCACTGCTAGTGCTACTGACGACTACGCTTTTGGTCAATCTGTAGTAGTGGCACAACAGAGTTTAACTGACTAATACAAAGTTTTTGACAACAAACCTAATACAAAGCTGAGATAAAATAGTACAACAAAACAATTGTCTCCAGTGAATGTTGGCGGTCCTTATGGATCATTTATATACCACCAACTTAGACTAAAAAGAAGAAAGAAAATCATATTCTAGCACATATGCCTTTACCACTAATAGAGTTCCACTTATACCCCTAGTATTTATGTTTTATAGGTTTTATGGTGCAACAAGTGGAAATACGCAACATCACGAAGAAAGCGCAAAAGCCAAAAGACGAATTTAGAAATGCGCAAATAAGAAAAATATAGAAGCCCACCTTCGGTGCATACCTGGGCCTAACCGTAACCACGGGAGAGGTCCAGGTCTAGGGAGGAATCGAACACCCGAAGGCGTTGGCCAAATGGCCCCACCAGGGGGGCAGCCGCTCCCCCAGTGGACCCTTCCGGGCCCATCCTTCAGAGGCGGTGTAGGCGGTTTACCATAGGTGGTTTCACCTCCTTCCATACCTGGAGATGCCCGAACCATCCTAGTTAGCTATAAAAGAGAGGGAGCTTCCCCATTTCCAACACACACATCATTTTGGACTCATTCACCTCAGACCTCTCACTTGTATCTTTAGAATAGTTCTAGTAGTTTGTGAGCAAGGCAAAAGCTATCAAGGAGATCTTGTCTCCTTGGAAGAAAGGATCTTCTTGGTATGAATACAATTCGGTCTTCTTCCATGAGCAAGTTCTTATCATATTTATATGATCATGCATATGAACTAGAGTATAGTTATGATCATGTTATGAGCATAATATATGAGCTAGCATATAGTTTATATATCATATTCTTGACTTGTTCATCATCGTTCTTCGTTGTTCATTGAATTAGTATGAATAGAGGAAGAACTAGGGATGAGGTGATGGTTCGTCGTGCCTTTTTGGTTGCTCTTAACCTAGCCTGTCAATCTGAAGGGCTAGGGTCCTCAGGGGTTAGGAGTTCTTTCCAAGTACGTGAACATGGTGTTCAGGTATGCGAAGATCAGCGGATATGTGGGTACCTCACGGGCAGAGGGGTAGGTGGGCAGGTGATGATAGCCCTGTCCATCCCTAGCATTCCCCCACATTCAAGTATTCAGTAGGAGTTCGTAAAGTCTCTATCGGCTGTCTGACCAGCTGCGGGGATCTCCCTATCATCCCATACTTAGTTCTAATGCTAGACATGCCAGTTAGATGCTTTGCTAATAGTTCTTTGCATAGTTATATATGACACATGCCTGCTCCACTTAGTTATGTTCTTTTATTCATTATTTCTCTTTCATCCTTGAGGTTGACCCTGATGTGTGTCCACTATCTTGAATATCATATCTTATTCCTATTTACTCTATGCCTACCATTGCACTTAATAAGTGATCATGTTTACACCACTCTTGATGCATATTTCCCTCCTATGGGAAATTATAAATACGACACCCTTGAATACTCATGGGTTGAAATGCTACATTGATAGTTTTGTGCGCTTGTAGATTTATTCTTATTTCATACTAAACTATCGATTGGCGTACCTAAGTACCGTTACTTAAGGATTGTAATTCTTGTTGCACCCCAAGGTGTCATGCCACAGTTTTGCATATCATAAGTAATGATGGTTAGGAACTACATTACCTAGGCCGGCACCATTAAGAGCCAAGGGTTACCTTTCTGAAGTAATGATGCTTAGGAATGTCAACATACATTTCTGGTATTATTATTAAGGATGGATTCATA
>CM041641.1:20559702-20605504 GCA_023333625.1 Bothriochloa decipiens | reverse complement strand
AGAAGATGCCCATCGAGCGGCTGTGCGTGGCCACGATTAGGGTTAGGGTTCGGTGAAGCGCGGTGCAAGCAGGCGGTTAGATGGACGGCGCGGGACGCGGCCGTACTTGGGCGGACGACGGAGGCGCGCGGTGCACAAAAATGGTGCGACGGACGCGACGCGCGGTCGACCAGAAGTGGTAAAAGGTAGGAGCTGATAGGTGTGTTCCGGTTGTCAGTGAGAGAAAGGGAAGAGGCGCGGGCGCATTCGGCGGCAGGCCCTTAGTGGGCCGCCTTGTTGGGCCGGCGGTCGGCTGGCGGACGAGCGCGCGCGCAAGCGATCGACGGGGTGCGGCAGCGCGTAGCGCGACGCGCGAGCGCGACTGGGCCGACGCTCGAGGCAGGCCGGTCGGGGCCTCGAGCGGGCTGGCAGTAGCGCAGCAGGCCGAGCTGGGCCTCGAGCTCGGGCAGGTAGGCCGGCGTGCACGCGCGTGCGCGCACGAGCGAGCGCGTGCGTCGGCGGTCGAGCGCGCGGCTAGGCTGGGCCAGCGCGGGGGGTCGATAGCAGGCATTTATATATACATACATTAAAGGTTATTCGATTTTATTAACATCACATAAAATCGAATAAGAGGCGAATCAAACTCTGGTTATTTAAATGCAATGCTTGGGCTAACGGCGGATGTTATTTGTGCCTCTATTGGCGGGTTTCCTACATGACATCCATCATACACTGGTAAACTTTAGAAAAATTTTTGAAAGCCCGTATTTTCGGTGATCGGATTTCTAGGGTTGTTACAGCACCTCCATGATCGCCGCTCTCTTCTTCTCTCCCCCGGACCTCTGCTTAGTGGTCGCGTAGGCCAAGGCCTTGCCGGCCGCTTGGACACGCACGCTCACAGCGCACGGACCGACCAGGCTAAACGAAGTGGGTGCTCTGGCACCGACAAGGTCTTGCCATCACCACAGCCACACCTTGATGCGGCGAAGCTATTTTTTGTCTCCTTAGTGCCTTGGGATCCGCCTTTGACCGTGGATCCGTGTCCGTCTTGTCATGCTGAACACCGTGCGCACACTTGCCGTCGAGGAGCCACAGCAGAACCATATGAGCACACGACCTTGCCAGCGCCACGCCGCTCTAGAGCACCACCATGTCGCGCCGATCTCCATCGCAACCAACCGCCACTCGGAGCAAGGACAAGATGACGAGCTTCACTGTGAAGCACCGCATCAGGCTGCCATAAAGATGAAGACCACAAGGTGACCCTGGACGCGTGCGACCAACTCGGAGCCCCGTCGTGCGCCCAGCCACGCCAATGGACTCTGCCATGGAAATTGGTCACTGTTGGCTAGCCAAATGGCTCTGTGGATCCACCAATTGCTACACCGTGTCGTGAATCAAGTCGTTGTAGGTCTTTCAGGTCATCACCATCACACGCCATCACTGCCACCATCGTTCACCGAGGAGAGGCCTCACCTGATGCCTAGCAGCCAACTTTGAAGACATGTCTATGATTGCCGTGCCAACTCAAGGCTACCGAGCAAGTTCATGAAGCCAGAGGCCTAGTATATCACCGAGAGTGAAGGCTCCGCCGCTCGCCATCGCTGCACCACCGCTGGAGACATAGCCTGAGGAGCTCAAAAGCTTCGCCGCCGCCTTGAGGGATGTCAACCTGCACACCTCGGCCCCATGGAGCAGATGCACCTATCCATTTTACCTAAGGGGCACCCTGGCACTGGAATTGGAGACCTTGCCGCCAGCGAGCCCCTCGGCCGTCGAACAGATGAAAGAAGAGGAAGTGGTTAGACGTGGAACGAAAGAGATGGACTCGGTCCATGTGGACTGTGGCACCGATAGTGGGACCCACACCCACATGACCTCAGTGAACCACACCCACGAACTACCCCAACCTGATGACTTCACCGTGAGCTCGATTCATGTGGATCTGAGAAGCTGCCTGCGGGCCTGCGCACACCGGTGCACCGCGATTCATGAGCCGTGGACCAAGCCCGTACTGGATCTAGACTATGACATGGTGACACTAGAGAGCACCACGTGGCAGGCCGAGCTTAGCCCATGTCTAGCCCATTAGGCCCATTAACAGCCCAATAAAGGCCCATTAGGGTTTGCTCATTGACCATAGTCAACGCTGACATCATGATGACGTCATCAGCGACGTCAGTAGCACGCCACATCAGCTTGACCCCACGACACCATGTGGACCAATCTCTACTTGCCATGTGTCTCGCCCTGGTTAATTTAGCCTTTTATCTTTTTTAGAATACATGTAAATTTTCAAAAAAATCATAACTAATTCATACGAACTCAGAAAAATATGAAACCAGCGCCCGAATTTTCTATAAATCAAGCTCTACATCTTGAGCAAATGTTTGCATGCATTTGGATCTTTTTTATACTTATTCGTTCTTTGTGCTATTCTATAGGAGTCGCTTATGCGACTCATACGTTTTGATTTTAGAGTCGAACGAGGAGCGATCCGAGGAAGAAGGCTACAAGCATCAAGGATGAGGTTCCACTGAATGACTACATTGACAGGAGATGACTCGTACCATGACTACCTCTACAGCGCAGGTGTCATGGCAGCACCTTCTCTTAGAAATCCTAGTAGACATGGCTAATATCTAGATTGCTAGTGCTTTACATTTATGCAATGCTTACACCTGAGATAGGTTTGCATGGTAGAATATTACTTGATAGCCCTTACCATGTCGTAGCCTTTCACCTGCTTACCCGCTGCTATGTTAGCCACATGCTTATGCTACGTTATATATATATACTTCACTCGCTTACATTTTGATGTGATGTGATGAACCCTGGGAGGGCCTAGCGGGAATGTCAGGCTTGGTGTGTGTGTTGATGGATCAGATGGGTATGTGAGCTAATGATGATATATCTGGGTTTGGGGTGGAACTTACGGCAGAGCATAGGGTGAGGGTTGAGTCGATCAAGCTGGGATCTACGATGAGCTTATGGAGCGAGTATTGCCGATGAGGCAACCTAGGCATCTGTGCTTACTTACCTGTGGTGGGTAAACCATGTACGAGATGGGGAAATCCTTGGGTGTGAGCCTCTGAGGGGTGGAGCCCGGGATGAAGGTGCCATGGTAGCATGTTAAGAATCAACCCTGGAGAAGATATCCTGGCTTGATCACACTTAGGAACTGTTGCGCTGGTATCTAGACCTATAGGAATCCTTTGCATTCCACCCGCTCTCTACTAGGGGAAGACAGCCAAACCGCTAGATAGATCGATTCCATTACTATTAGGCAAGCGTGTGATAGGGAGGTACGGGCATGAGAGACTCACACCCTTTCGAGATGGTCATGATGCTCTGCGGGAATGGGATCATGAGTCCCCTCACAGTATCAGCCACTCTAAGGGTGTTTCGAGGCTAAGAGGTAGAATGACATCATTCTATGGTAGTAGGCACCCAGAATCTGCCTAGATGTTCGTGAGCATCAATGATGGCTATCTGGTGGATTAGTGAAACCTCTGTAGAGTGTTATGGTTGATCGATCGATACATATGCTGACTCGTCGGCTATGGACCTTTCCTTAGGAGGATCCATCGGACTAGTGAGTGGAGTGTTCTACCTTCCCTTGAGAGTTGTTTTCCGGCCGTGAGCCAGGTTGAGGGCTGCGGGCTGCTGAGACCGGCCGAGAGGGAGTTGGCCTGGTCGATTTGAGAGTGAGACATGATGGTGATGGTGGTGGAGACGTGGTGATGGATCTGGGATGGATGGGATGGTGGATGGAGGTGTGTGTTTGGGATGGGAATGTGTTAAAACTTGACTTATTGTTATAAACTTGATTACTACTTGTATGCATAGGAAACCCATAGCCAAATTATAGGATCGCCAGGTCCTTTGTTTTCTCTTTCCACTAGAGCTCATCGGTGCTGACCATGACCTGTACATACCTGGCGATGTGCAGATATACCTACTTTACAGTGAAGTTAAGGATAGATGGATTAGATGGTCTCGTGCCTGTGCTCAAGATGGTTGATGAGGATCCTTCCACAAACGCTCTTCTACTTCTGCAGCTGTTCTAGATGTTTGTACTCTGATGATTCACCATGTAGCGATGTAATGAATGATGTAAGCCCTATTATGTTACTCCTTTATCTAGTTTCGATGTGTGGATTTGATTATCAACTATTGTATAATAATGTGATAACTTATTTTCACATTATTATCCATTCTGTGGATTTTCCCATCATGGAAAATTTGAGGATGTTTCAGGTCCTCCTTGTGTGGAACATGTTGACCTATATATTGGATATATCTCCCCTAAAATTGGGAAAATATCTGCCCATTGGGGATTTCGCTTAGAATATGTAATGGTATTGTTAGTGTGATGGTTAGACTTGATTTAGCCGAAATGAGCTTGTACCATGGAAATTGTTAATGGTTGTTAAAGTTGCATTTTGTTATGAGTCATGGACTTAACTGATGGATCTTTGCTGCATTATTTTCTACTTCAGTGATCTCAATACTTGCTATGTTGTGTTGTTTAGCCATAAGTTTAATTTGAATGGTATTCTAGGTGTGATGGTTGGACTGGATTTAGCCAAAATTGTATTGGACTAATGGTTACAGCCAATTAACTGCTAATCTAGTTTGAGTTGTATATATCTATGTGCTGCTAAACCTAGAACGAACCAAAAATTTTAGAACTTCTTATATGACCATAATAATAATACAATCAAAACTGACATACCCATTACGCTTTGTCCTACGTGATCAATTCTTTATTGGTCGGACATTCTGGCGTTTGCAGATATGAACTGCCAGGAGCCAAGACTTGGGACTTGCAAGATCAAGAGACGGGACACTCCGACCATTTCTCTTTCGTGTATCATGGGGAAGTCCGGCCATACCTCTTTTGTGTACCACAGGGCAGTCCTTATAGGGGCCTTGTGATAATTGGGTCATCCCCGCTCCTAAGGGACAAGTCGTATTGGATATATATCCCCTGAAAAATGGGAAAATATCTACCCATTGGACTTGCGCTGCCTGGGCGGCGGAGCTAGAGGCAGCAGCGGAGGATCCCCAGTGTGCTGTGGTGGCTCCGGCGTCCATTTGGAGGCATACGACGGGGCTTTCTCGGTGGAGCATGGCGGCATTGGCGTTCGCATCGCTTGTGTGCCGCGGCAGCGATAGAAGCGTCAGATCCGATCCGCAGGTCTCCTTTCTCCCCTTTTTACTGTTTGTTTCTTCAATTGGGTTTTGCCTCATCATGGATCTACTAAAGGACTTTGGGATTTCGCTTAGAATGAACACATTTGATGCATACCGCCATATCCCTTAACTTTAGATATATGCGGGACCGTAATGGTTCTGGTAGTCCCTGCAGCTCATGGCTGTTGGACTGAATTTGTAATGGTATTGTAAGTGTGGTGGTTACACTTGATTTAGCCGAAATGAGCTCATACCATAGAAATTGTTAATGGTTGTTAAAGTTGCATTTTGGTATGAGCCGTGGACTTCACTGATGGAATGGATCTTTGTTGCATTATTTTCTACTTCAGTGATCTCAATACGTGCTATGTTGTGGTTTTTAGCCATAAGCTAAATTTGTAATGGTACTGTAAGTGTTATGGTTCAACTTGATTTAGCCGAAATTGTGTTGGACTAATTGTTATAGCCACAGTAACTGCTATTCTTGTTTGAGTTGTTTGTGTCTATGTCTATGTGCTGCTACTCTAAATTTGGATGAGCTCATAACATGGAAATTGTTGTATGCTATTAAAGTGGCAATTTGGTATAAGTTGTGCACTTCGCTGATGGATCTTTGTTGGATTATTTTCTTCTTCATTCAGTTATCTCATTACTTAGGAAGCTGAGGCCTCTTGCGCACTGACAAAATAGAGTAGGCCCCCAACAAAGAGGATGGACTCATTTGCCATCCTCCCAGATGATCTCGTTCTCGACATCCTCTGCCGTATCCCTGGCCCTTCCTTGTTCTGCTGCAAATTGGTCTATCGATACTGGAAACACCTCATCAACAACTCCAACATCAATGACAAGCTTGCCCACCGGACTGTGATTGGTTTCTTCTAGGATAGGATGATGAACTTGATGCACTTCATCAGCATCACCGTTGAAAATCCCAGCTTCAGCTTCTTGCCCACATATCATGCAACTGTCTCAGATTGCTGCAACAGCCTCATCCTGTGCCGGTGGTCTTTTCCTATGGGATCTCGCTCCTGGGTCTTCTGCAATCCAGCCACATGGAATTATAAGGTACTGCCAGCTAGCAATCATGCTCGTGGCCTATCTTTGGAGGGTTTTGATCCATTAGCTGGGGTGGCTCAATTGTATTTTGATCCGACAGTCTCCTCGCACTTCCATGTTGTTCATTTTGTGGAAGGTAGAGATCATTTAGTTGAAGCTTTGTAGATCTACTCGTCCTAAACTATACATGGCTCAGTACAGGATTTAGATGGCGGGGTGGTATTGATCTGGAGCTTTATTGGACGCCAAGTGTATTTCTTAACAGTTTTCTACACAATGTGGCATACGATAGCACTGAGGGAATATCTTTGATTATTGCTATGGACGAAACACATGGAAGGAAATTGCTATGCCTACTAGTAATGATGAGGACACCCTGCATCAAGCTCAGGGTAACTTGTGCATATGTCGTATTGATGGTTCTCGCATTCAACTCAAGTTTTCAATGTGGATCCTTGAAGACTATGGTACTAATAATTAGACATTGTAGCATATAATCATCCTTAATAGCATTTTTAGAAGCATTAATATCTGAGGGATTTTGACCCACAAGTTGATTGCAGTTCACCCCAAATGGAATTTGGTTTTCTTAGCTAGGCATAAAGAAAATTGAATCATCGCTTATGACATGGACCACAGAAAAAGGTCATGTCATCCCTGCCACAGTCTCTGTATGTTTCTTGTCACTGGAAGAAGGATGCCCCCGACCAACCTATCTTCCATATATTCCCTTGTTAGTCGATTCACTACAGTCATAAGTTGCATATCTAGCAGAGGAGTCCATCACTTTAAACCTACGTGCCATCATATGAGGAAAGTCACTTGAAAGAGGGGGGAGGGGGAGGCATGCCTGTTTACTGTAATGTGGAAAGTCCATCACTTTCGTGCATTCGCAGTAAAACTCAAGAGTTACCTATCAACCATGAAGCTATAGAGTACGGCAAGACTTGTTGAGATGGACTCCTAGCAGCATACGGCTTACAACAAATGATAATAAGAATTTGCAAGGTGTTATAAATGTAAACAGAAGATCATGTGCATAGGTATTATAATGGCAAGTTAAACTATTGAACATCACGATTGTCTCCATTGAGCATGTCCTGACAACAAAATACAATAGATTTTGTGGCCGTGGCCTGGAGTGGTCACGGTGAAGATGAGTACTAGTCCGGTCCACCGATGGATCCATGCCGACGTGCCAATGAGGCCTTGTGACCTGGAACAAACCAAAAATTTTAGAACTTATTATATGACCATAATAATAATACAATCAAAACTGACATACCCATTATGCTTTGTCCTACGTGATCAGTTATGTAGCGGTCAGACGTTCTAGATAAGAATTGCCAGGAGATAAGACTTGGGACTTGCAAGATCAAGAGACGGGATAGTCCGACACTTTCTCTTTCGTGTATCATGGGGAAGTCTGGCCATACCTCTTTTGTGTACCACGGAACAGTTGTCCCATCCTTTGAGCAAGGTAAGATCCCAGGGAAACCTAAGGACCCAATTGAAGGTGTTAAATTGGTAACAAAGAGGTTCAGTAAGCCTCCGCTACGCTCCAACTGGGGCTATCTTCTTGATCCACCCTTCATCCCCAAGAAGGAAGATCCAGGCCTACCAACCATCACCTGCTAAATTGGACCACAAATCTTCCACAACGTCTTCTGCGACCTTGGATCGGGTGTCAACGTCATGGCCAAGGTAACTTAAGATAATCTGTTAGGGAGGCTTTGCACCCCACATTTATTCATTTGCAGATGGCGGATCAGACGATACTATTCCCTGAGGGACTGGCAAGAGATGTACTTGTCAAGGTGCAAGATGAGTATGTCCCTGTCGACTTCATTATATTGGACATCGGGTCCAACAATGAAGTCCCTGTCATTCTAGAAAGGCCATTCCTCAACACAGTTAATGCGATCATATACATGGGGTTCGGCCAGATCCATTTCCAATTCCCAGGAAGGAAGGTAAAATGTCCTTTCAATGGTTATCAAACTAACATGCAGGTGAAGGATGAAGAATCAAAGAACAAGCCTCGCTATTACCCTCGCTGAAGGATCAACAAGAAAAGCGAGTCGTCCAAAAAGGCCGAAGTGAAGAAAGAAAAACCCGCTAAACCGCAAGGGAAAGGTAAGAAAATATGGCAGGAAAAGGAGATGCCATCATGATCCCCATCTCCGGGACCAAGAGAAACACCCCAAGAATGAACAAGAAGGAGAGGTCCTGCTCTACGGACCTAAAACATGGAGCCCTTGCTGGTAAGGTAAATCAGTATTTATCCATATTTATTTTCTGCATTTTAATTTTTGCATTTTTTTTATTGTATTATTAGATTTAGTTTATATATATTTTTATTTCAATAAAATAAATTAGTTATATAGAATAAAATCTTGAGAATGACATGCAATAGAATTTTGAGCTGGTGGAGCACCCAAGGTGGGGTCGGCCGACCCCACCAGTGGGCCCACTGCCACCTTTTTCAGCTTTGCTCAGCAGTGACAAGACTTAGGACCAGAACTTGGGTGCCCCTGGGGTGCTCATGTGGGGGTCGGCTGACCCCCACACTGTAGCCCTAGGCAGCCTGCTGTCTCCCATTTGCCCAACCTAGAAATCCTACGCATGTCACTTTTGCCAAAGTCTAAAAAGTAATGGTCCTTTGCTTTATCACTTGAGACATGAGATGCTCTTTTTCATGTTGGTTACTTTAGGGACCATGCCACCAACCTAAAGCCAGCAAAGTGGTCATATAGACATGCTTTAGTGTCCCCATGTCTCATGGGAATCACTTTAGACATGTCTCCACTTTTGCCATTCAACTTTTATCTTTCACAAAGCACTAGGCAGGGGAATCTCTGAAAAGCACTTTACTTTTTGTCGACACCTCAACATAACTTTTCCAGACATATGATGACACACTGTTTAAAGCTATGTGTGACCCACTGAGGGGGTCGGCCGACCCCCACTTTGGGGACACTCTAAAAAGTGTCTGCACAATGTTCCTAGATTCCCTGCTAGGATTCAAAATTTTAAA
The DNA here is from genome assembly GCA_023333625.1 of Bothriochloa decipiens. Classification (NCBI taxonomy): domain Eukaryota; kingdom Viridiplantae; phylum Streptophyta; class Magnoliopsida; order Poales; family Poaceae; genus Bothriochloa; species Bothriochloa decipiens. Next base: position 20,596,233 of record CM041641.1, on the reverse strand, counting down.
AATTTGGTGCTTTGGGGGGTCGGCCGACCCCTACATGTGGGGTCCACCACTTGCCCTTCTCTCCCTATAAATACCACTGCATTGTGAGCTCAACTCCACACCCAAAACCTTCAAAATCATCGTGAGCTCACAATCTCTCTTCTTTTCTCCTTTGTTGCAAGTTCTTTCTCAAGCTTAGTAGTAGTTCTCCATAAACAAAAACCCAAAAACATTTTAGCATAGTAGAAGGAGGAGGAGTAGGAAAAGAGCTTGGTTGTCTCATTTGTGCTGCTAGATGAAGAAGGCGTTTCTCTCTCGGTTCAAGTCCAAGGGAGGCGAGAGTTCTTCCCAAGGCTCTCACCGCACTCATGAAGGAGCCCATGGGAGAGGAGATGAGGAAGGAAGCTATCACCCATCGGCGTTCTATGGTACTCCATTAAGAGTACTTGAACCCGAGAGTGGCCTCATGCTAAGCCCAGAAGAGCTGTAGAAGTTCAACATCCTAAAAGAGAGCAAATTCCATCACACAAGCATCATCGACCCGGCCCTCTTGGACCGCACAGGTATGAGTAAAGAATTCAGTGATGTCTTTGGTGTGATTGGTTAGGGAGGATTTTGGGAACCTTATGAATATGATATAAAAATGCTTACCCTAGAATTCCTGTGCACCTTGAAAGTAACAAATGATGGGTAATCTTTCGCATGTTTGGGCAAGAGCATATTTTGTTTTGGAGTCTTTTAAACACATCTTTGGGATTTGATGCTGATTGTGAACTTGACTTAGACATTGCCATTGATGGGTTTAACAAAGCTGAATTTTGGAAAACAATTTCTGGCTCCAATGATTGTTCTCACCTCACTGTTACCAAAGTCCATAACCCAACTTTATGTTTTCTTCACTATTGGATGGCTGTCATTTTTTTCCTGATGCTAGAGGCAATGCCATAAATGATGATTAACTCAAATTGCTTTATGCCATGGTAAACAAAATAAGGGTTTCTCCTGTTAAAATGCTAGTGAACTTTTGGCTTAATTGCATTGAAAGTGGATACTCTATTTATTGCACACCTTTCATTACTTGCATAGCCGAATCTTGGGGTGCATTGGAGTCACACACTTTTGAGTACATCACCATTGCTAGGGATGTTTTAGATGAGAACCTGTTCATTGCTTCCAATGTTCTAAAAAGATGACCAAAAGGTGGGGCTTAGAATGATTTACCCTGGCCATATAGTCAAAATCCCTCTTCCTTGTGAGAGACATCAACTATATCGGCTTAGGACACTAACCATCAACTTGAATTGAGAGGGAAGAAGCCAAAATGTTGCAGAGACGGACAGGATGACTAGAAGCATGTCACGAGCTACACAGATGGACTAGGCAGGACCCTCCCATCCTGCAGAGGAAGAAGTCAAAGAAGGTGAGGAGGCAAGCTCCATGGACATTTTAGGGTCCATGGGGAGGCCTCCACGTCCACAGGGCACTCCTCTCCCAAGGCGAAGGAAGAGGCATCCCCGAGAGACAACATGGACAACCTCATCAGCGACATGGGCACAATGCGCATTGAACAAGAAGGAACCTTACAATTGGCGCAACAGAATGCCCAATACCTGCGGGCAATGCGAGAGGAAGAGGCATAGCATTGGACCGGATGGTTCCAATATTATCCGCCACCTCAGTGAGCAAAAGCCAAGCTTGGGGGAGATCCTGTCCCCACTAAGGTAAGTATTCTATCTTAGCATTTGCATTTTTAGTTGTTTATTTGATTGCATATACAAAAAAATTTTGGAAAGTTTAAAAATACCAAAAATATTTATTTGTTTAATTTTAGTTTACAACTTAGTACTTCTTTAAGTATGGATTACTTAGCTCTTCTAAACCATCATGAACCTAAAAACTTTGTGGGTTGCAAGTGCTAGAACTAAGTCTAAGTTGTTGGAAGATATGAGTAGTAAGACAAGAGCTGCTATAATATTGTTCTAAGCATGATTGATGACCAGAGAATTCATTCTTAAAATGATCAAAACCTTAATTGTTCCTCAATGGTGATGAAATTCCTACCACAGCTATATATGCTATACATGTTCAAAACCTTTCACATAGGCTATTTGCTTTGTGTTGAGTGTTGTCAAATCTTGTTGACCTTTGTTAAGAGACTTTTCATGCCTCTAAGATCAAGATCACACACACGCCATATATATTCATGCTACTTTTACACTGGAAGTATGCACAAACATGCATTCCATTTCCACCAAATAGGTTGCTCCATGCTCTAAGTGTTAGAAAATCTCTCTAAGTGTTACTATTGAGATGAGACATAATATGAGGGCTAGGCAAAATAATTATTGAGATGGACACATGAAAGTCCATGAAAAAATTGCTAGCCCTGTCTCAATAGAAATAGAGAGTTAGTACCAAATAGAGGAGCAATCTAATCCACCATATACCACACACATGCACATCTTGATCTAGGGGTATGACACTTCTCTTCAAGGGTCCGAACTTTGACTCCGCAACATATAAGTATGCTATTTCCTTGTTATCCCTACCTTGAGCTCCACATAAGCCCTTTTTAGAAGTAGGATGCAATAAGGAAAGGCAATCTTACATGATGCCTTGGTGAGGAATCATACACCATTTGAGTGACATGAGAGTACCATATGAGGAACATTAAGTTTTCTTTTGAAAAATATTGCAAAACCTCTAGTATGAAGCTTGCTATGAATAAGAAAGTTAGTGCTCAAGTCAAACTGTTTTGTCTTTCAACCACCCAAGAAAAAGTAAAGGCCATAAGCCCCATGGAGGACTAAGGTAATATGGGTGAGTTTTTATAGATAATTTTTCCATTCAAAGAGATGAACTTTGTTGTGTACATGGTACTATTGAAATGTGGGCATAGTAACAATACCTGATCCACCGAGGCTAAGTTTGATTGTTTGCTCAGGACAAGCAAAGGTTAAGCTTGGGGGATCTTGTTGACGGTGGTTATACCATGAAATATCAACTCAAAAACACAGTCAACATGCCTCGGTTCCAAGGAAGAATAGCATAACATGAGCATATTTTATCAATAACTAGTTCCACCTGTACTCCTAGCTTGTGATTTCAAGGAACAACAAAACATTCTTTGGTGGGACCCAATGAGGGGGTTGGTCGACCCCCACATGAGCTCCTCCTTGGAGTGTGATTCATGTCACACTCTCTGGAGCGAAGATGAGCCATAAGATCAACAAGATTCCACACCCAACGGTTCAAGCTCATTGCACAAGGATTCATGGGCCCACATGGAAGGAAGTAACGTGACAACATTTTACCAAAACATCAAGCCAATCTGGGTGACAACTAGGGACACCATCTAGAAGGTTTAGCCAGACCCACCGCCCAATGAGGGGGTCAGCCACCCCTATGTGGTGGGCCCTGAGGTGCAGCGTCATCCAACCGACATGGGCATCCTTTTGGAAGACCGAGGCTGGGCCCACCTGCCAGTGAGGGTGTCGGCCGACCCCCACTTGTGGGCCCACTAGGTCAGTTCAATCCAACTGACCTCCTGCATGCCGCCATGCATCACGCTTCATCAAGAACGTCCATTTGAGGCAGTTGTGAAGTCTGTTCATCCAAGGGCTATGAAGCAAGGAGCACGTAGATAGCTGACGTGGCAACCCCCTCTCCTTCCCCTATATAAGGAGGCTGCCACCACCCTTGAAGAGCATCACCACAACACAAAAGTCACATTCCAAGCTCAAAGCTAGGTAGTAGTAGTTAGTCTAGAGTGGGAGTTAGAGTTGAGTCGAGCGAAGCTCGGGGTCTCCGAAGTCGTCTTCTGGAGAGTCTGGTATAGCTCTTGTACCTTTTCTCTTTTGTAAGACTTTACTTTTAGTAATATATTTAGTCTTGCTTTACTTTACTTAGTATTTACTTAGTACAAATCTATAGTATTTATAGTCTTGTTGTGTGCTTGTCTTAGTAGCGTAGTTGCCTTAGTTGGATTGGTTTCCTGAGAATGACTCTGGTGTGGGTATCATCGTCCTATCTTGCATGCAAACTCTAGATAATTTGATCATTAGTTGGAGGTGTAAGAGTAAGTGTGAGCGAGGTGCTTAGGCTTAGTGTTACCTTTGATTGCCACTAGTAAGCACGAAAAGAGTGAGTGCACTCCCGAGAGGTGACAGGTCACAGGCAGCATTAGGTTCTCACCACGTTCGGACTAGTTATTAAAGTTGCAGGGCGCCCATAAGAGAATAGTCTCTTTAGTAGGGGTTTTGTCTCCTGCTTTGTCATCTATCCCCACCACACTTGTAGTGAGGCATCAATCTTGCTTAAGTCATCTATCTGTTAGGATTACGTACACAGAAGTAAAAGTAAGATACATAGGAGTCCTTTACTCACTCGTTTTCCTCCCACCTAGCTAGCTCTCTACTAGTTACCTTTAGATTAGGATTGTTGTGTGTGATAATTTACCTATTCTTCCATTTATTTGTTTACCCCCTAGTTGCATTAGTTGGAACTAGATTATAGTAGACACATGGATCTCACACCCTTTTATTAAATATTCCTAGCTACCGCTTTCCCTTGGCAAAATATAAATTACGATACATTGGAATACTCCCGGGTGAAGTGCTATAGCGGTATATTCTATGCGCTTGCAAAATTATCCAATAGACTAGAATTTACCCCTTGGCATCTCTAGCGTTGTTGTTAGAGACTAGCAATCTCTGGTGATCATGTTAGATTTGCCAACAGCATGCCAATGATGGTCACTAGCACTTGCACCTGTAAAACTGAGGCAGCCTGTTTGGGTTCTGCAGATCCGAGATGAATCCATGCTATGTTGTGTTCCACGAGGGTTTTCCACAGCTAGGCTGAATGCTAGGAGCAAGTTCATGGGTTCCCTGGTGCTTCTTATAAAAAGTATTGGACTTGATTTAGGCAAGGGGTTTTCCGTAGCTAGACTTGAGGAGTTTTCCACAGCTAGACTTGATTTAGCCGAAATTGTATTCGACTAATATGGTTACAGCCATAGTAATTGCTATTCTAGTTTGAGTTGTCTATGTCTATGTGCTGCTACTCTAAATTTGGACAAGCTCGTAACATGGAAATTGTTAATGGCTGTTAAAGTTGCATTTTGGTATAAGTTGTGGACTTCACTAATAGATCTTGTTGGATTATTTTCTTCTTCATTCAGTGATATCAGTACTTAGGGAGCCAAGGCCTATTGCACACTGACAAGATGGAGCAGGCCCCCAACAAGTGGATGGTCTCATTTGCCTGGCTCCCAGATGAGGTCATTGTCAATATCCTCCGTCGCCTCCCTGGCCCCTCCCTGTTCCGCTGCAAATTGGTCTGTCGACGCTGGGAACGCCTCATCAACAGGCTTGACTGGTAGGTGTAGTTGGGTCTTTAGCAGTAGAAGTGCAACGGTGGGTACAATTGAAGTGGACTTTTGATATATTTTGAAATGGCCTCATGTACCCAGAAAAATACTGGAAATTAATATAATGTCGTTCGAACTATGTTTATGTGCTTTTTATTATTTTGGGAATGTTCTTTTGAAGGGGCGAAGCATATATGATAGGAGGGAGTGCAGTCGGACATAAGCACAATTTCAAATCTTGCTTTGGTGTGCTCCATTGCATTTTATGTCATACAGAGTAGACGTCATTACTCTTTGCTATAGAGTTAGTCACGCAAACTACTAAATGACATAGTAACAAGCATCATAGGAAAAAGAGGATAAACTATGGAGAATATTTTCAGACGCGGTCGACTTTACAGGGGCCGGACTTTCTTATGCGCAATAGCATGACTGTTGTTCATAGTAAAACTCAACAGCTACGTCCCATCATTGATGCACTTGATCGACATTCAATATAGACCACCCTTCACAATTTGTCCTACGAGATCAAATACTCAATGGCCGGACATTCTTGCATCTATAGCCACATCTGAAACATGTTCTAGATCGAGGCAAAACTTGTTCAGATAACTCATGGCTGCCAACAGTTCACAACAAATAGGTGAACTGAACTATTGCCTTTGATAAGACTTGCTGAACTTGCTCTTTGAAATAAGTACATCGAAAATGCCTATCACAACCGTACCAGGCGTGTCAGGCCCGTCACTATGGAGGATATTGTCATACCTGCTAAAATATGCAGTGGTCGAACTTTCTTATGGCCCAACAACATTTCCTTTAAAAAATTTTCTATAATAATAACTTTGCACATGATCTATTGCTCAACTTTATATTATTAAACTCATTCGTGCCACTACTACAGGATTGACCAAAAGCGTAACCGTCAGTGAGCACTCGACAGAGTGGTTGTGAAGAGATTCAATACAGACAATACTTCACATGTCATCCTACAAGATCAAGTATGTAGCGGTCGGAATTTAACATAGATCGAGGCGAGACTTGTTGAGATGGACTCCTCGCTCCATACGGTTTACAACAAAAATTTGTGGTTTAGGGTTTACAACAACCAACGGGGGATACAAAGCAGACACAACCAGATATTAAATTCAACAAAATATCACGTGTGATAATTGGGCCGTCCCTGCTCCTAAGGGTCCTCCTAGTGTGGAACATGTTGACCTATAATATATATCCCCTAAAAATGGGAAAATATCTGCCCATCGTGTACAATCTTTGGTTGCAGTCGCAGTAGACGGAGAGGACCGCATCGCGTAGAAGCTTTGCTTGCAGTCATAGTAGAAAGAAGCTGACGACGAAACTCCATCGACCAGGCCTGCACCCCCAACCTCACCAGCTCCTGGATCTGAGTTTGCCGGCCATCAACCACAAAACCCATAGCAAACTACTGCTTCCTTGAAACAAAAGGAGATTAGCAAGGTCGCCATCAGACAATGGAATAGACTCACCAGCCTCGGGATATTACAAGCAAAACTGACAAACATATTATGTTTTGTCCTACGAGTTCAATTATGTAGCAGTCGAACGTTCTTGCGTTCATAGACATAAACTATGATGAGACAAGACTTGGGACTCATAAGGCAGTCCGGTCATTTCTCTTTTGTGTGCCATGGGAAAGTCCCGCCATGTCTCTTTTGTGTACCCTGGGACAGTCCTAATGGGCCGTGTGATAACTGGGCCATGCTTGGCTCCCCACTGAGTCATCCTCCTAGTGTAGAACATGTTTGGACTTGCGGTACTAGCGGCAACGAAGGATACCCGGTGGATTTGCGGCAACGGCGGTGGCAAAGGATCCCCGGTGTGCTGTGGTGGCTCCAGCGTGCATTTGGAACCAGGCAGCGGGGCATTTCCTGGTGGAGCATGGCGGCATTGCGTCCGTGTCAGTTGTGTACCGCGGCACAGGTGACAGATCCGATCCATAGGTCTCCTTTCTCTCATTTCACTAGTGGATCTTTGTTGGATTTTTTGCCGCTGTAAGGATCCCATTACTAAGGAATCTCTGATTGTACTGCACACTCTGACCATCGCAGTCTCTTTGAACTGGAGGAGGCCCACATGAACATGGATGCAGTGGACTGGCTTAACAAGGATCTTGTTTTCAAGATCATCTGCTGCCTCCCCACCCGCTCCTTGATCCGCTACAAATTGGTGTGTAAAATTTGGCTCCGCCTCATCTCAGACTCCAAGAACCAGGAGAAACTGCCCCAGACAGTGGCCGGCTTCTTCTTTGCTGGTGTGGCTGGCAAACGAGACTTCATTAGCATCACCGGTGGACGCCCCCTCCTTCAAATTCTTGCCTTTCATAGAGGAATTAGTAGCTGTATCTGATTGCTGCAACGGGCTCATCCTTTGCTGGTGCCTTGGGGGTCATGGATATTGATATTGCGTCTGCAACCCAATGACTGAGAGGTATAAGATACTGCCACCTATCACCTACGTTGTTGGCCATGTATTGGTGAGGCTCGCTTGTGTTTTGATCTGACAACTTCCTCGCACTTCCATGTGATTGAAAATGTGCGTGGTGAAGACGGTGAGTTTGCAGGTTTGGAGATCTACTCATCTAAAACTGCTTCATGGACCTATAAGGAATTTGAATTCCCTGAAGGTACAGATGGGATTTTGTATTGGTATAGGTCACCAAGTGTGTTTCTTAATGGTTGTCACCACATTATGGGGTACTGTAATGAGGAAGGCTGTAAGATATTTGCTGTGGATATGGCAAGAAAAACATAAGGAAAATCAATTGGCCTTGTGGGAAAGAGCACTCCATGCATCTAACTCAGGGTCACTTGTGTGTAAGTACTCTTGATGGTCCTAGTGATTAATTTCTTTCAATCTGGTTCCTTGAAGACTATGATAATGATAATTGGATATTGAAGCATACTGTCAGCGTCTTGGAGCTGTTCGGAAGCATTGATACTGGGTTATTGCACTCCACCCAGAATGGAATTTTATGTTCATTGAAGGGGAGGATAGAGCAAAGCTGGCATATGACATGGACCGCAGAGAAGTCCATGTCATCCCTGCCCATGAATTTGAGTATGTTACAAGTATCATTAAAGATGTGTTCATCTTTAGACCATTATATCTTCCTTATGTTCCCTTGTTCTCGGATTCACTGAGAGAAGTAAAATAAAGCCCAATTTGATGCTTATGTACCCTTCTTCTCAGACATTAGCAGAGCACTAAATAAAGTTGCCCTTTTTGAATCGCACAGTCACGGCATTTTAAATGGACCGATGTTGTTTGCTTATTTGAAGTAAAATAAAGCTCGAATTAATGTATGTCTACATTGTACTGTGTTGTTGTACAAAAAATATGACAAAATGTTGTTTCATTGTTCATGGACATGCTAACTTTCTGAAGGATGGAAGTAGTACTTATTTCCGCTAAACTAGCGTGCCATCTTTGTTCTGTTTGCAAATTGAATTATTTATTCGGTATGCAAAGTAATTTACAATGGTGTCACAACTCCTATCGCCCTTGTTCTTGGAGTCATTAGCATATGTTGTTTTCTTGTTCTATGGATATGCAAATTTCCTCTTAGATGGATGTTATCATTATTTTAGGAAAACAAGTGAGCCACCACTGTATTTTGTTGTTTTAGAATTCATTCTAGGATTTAGTGCCCGCCGGACAGATCACTTACGGTCTAGCCAAGTCAGAGCTTGGCTAGCCAGACTGTCCTGGCGTCCGCGAACAACTTTGGCCTAATCAAATATGGAGGCTACTGTTAGACGTGTTCAAATGTTTAGCGGCCGGACATTCTCACATGCGCAATAGTTTTTCAGTATCAACTGGCTCCTCTGTTTTGCATTAGGATGTGGGGAAAATAGCTAGCAGGTAGGAGATTGATGCGATGCTATTGGTTTGCTAGTAGACTAATGGCTATGACACTCAAAGCAGACAACCCTTCACTTAATTGCGTTCGTAGTAAAACTCAGGAGGCATGTCTCATCCTTGATGCTCAAATAACTCGTGAGGTGTGTCCGAGTTGGTCATATTTACACTGGTCGGACATTCTGACGTATGCACAAAAATGCTAAGAGGAACGAAATGCAAAAAAAAGTAAACGCTCTGCCCCATCTGTATTTAGATTGCAAATAGTATAGACGACGTGATATATTCAATGGAGTAATGAAAGAAAAACTGACATTTGGATAATATAAAAATATTCTTTATCAGAAAACATACTAACAATAATTGTCAGATAGAGTAACAGAAACAACAAGCAAAGGTAACAAATTACTGCCACACATTGATATATATGGTTGAAACTCGTTACATATATTACCAAGAAAAGAAAGCTGCATGCATGAGTCAGGGCTTCATTGCACTTGTTCATGCTTCTCCATCATCGGACTCGCTATCATCACTCTCTTCATTAACTTGAAAGCCATGGTTGAGCAGCAGTTGCTTATGGCTTCTTCTTATCTTGTCATCATCATCTGAAGATAGACGCACAACATGATCTATGGCTTCGTTCCACATCCAGTTCTTTGCTTTACAGCAGGCCGGGCATTGGCTGATCCTCTTACTGTTGTTGTCGACGAAGAGTAAGCCTCCTCCACCAGCCCGAATGACAGGAGACTGAGTGAGGTGGAGATCAAATTCATGCTCCTTTTGTAGGATTTCACCGATCTTGTATGATACGAAGGCGTCCATACATGCATACTTGATCTTCTCATTCGATAGTCTAGGCCGGTCCGAGTCTTTGGTACGAAGAGAAATACTACCTTTTTCCGTGTCCACACCAAGCAAGTCTCAGCCAAAAATCTTAAGGCTTCCCACTTTGCTTCACTTACCTCTGATTACGAAGGGCGCCATGGCTTGTAGTTCCACTACCTTAGAGAGTTAGATGTTGTGGTGGCGCCTTAGCTGATCCATGTCGCTGATGATTCTTGCACTAACAAAACGTGCTGCTCGCTCGCAAGGAACGTCTTGAGGTCATTGGGGATGGTACCAGCGATGGCCACCTGGAAGAGAAGGCACAGCTTGTCAATGCATATTTGTAAGAGGGCCATCCTATTCTCCTTCTCAAGGCATTCCTCATCTAAACCAACGATGAGCGGCTTGTCACGGCGGACATCTCGAAGAAAGCGCTCGACCGTCTGGGGCTTTGATGTGACCGTAACCAGGACCTCGTTATCCCTGACCATGACGGTCATTTCTTCATCCAAGAAGTGGGAATGGAAGCCAGCAGATCTGCTGTTTTTGATAGACAATCTAGAACATTTGGGCAAGTGGGAACAGAAGTGGTAGCGAGATGAACTGTCCATGGAGCGCGAGAAGGATGAACTTGTTCGGATGGAATGATACTAGTATAGCATGAAATGTGCGTACACGACGAAGACTGGCGACAGAGGCAGAGGTTAATATACAAGATACGAAGGGACCGCCTGGATTTGTGAATGCCAATGAATCAGTGCGCTGAGATGCTAGTAGGAACCGCCGTGCGGACAGAGGAGGGAGGCGATGGATCGAGAACACTAGCCAACCCAGACAGGATGCAAGGAGTCACAACACTTATTAATTCTCTATGTCGAACGGTTTTCATGCCTAGGCATGGCAGGCACAGTGCTTGTCTTTTCAGTGTGGATGGCATCAGAGACCGGTACAACCTATGTTGACACGATGCTACCCGCAGTGAGGTAAGTGAGACACATAGTTTATAATTTACAATTTATAATTAAGAACCTCCAATCAATTCCTTCTTGTAAACTTCATATGTGTCTGGCCTGGTGAAATATGCCATGGTCGGACTTTCTTTCCTGTGTACTACTCCTCCGTGAGGTTTGTATAACATGTGAGGTTTGTCTGCCTCCGTGAAATATACAATCATCGGACATTCTTACGCGTGCTGTATGTACAACAACCTCTGGAAAACAATCCCTTCAGTCCACCCAGCACGGCATAAATGAAACAGTCCACCCACCCAGCACAACAAATGATCCCTTCAGTCCACCCTTCTGGCAAAGTTCTGCTGCATTGGGTTGAGAGCCCGGGAGCAAGAATACAAGGAATAGGCCACCCTTTTTGACTTTTGGACATCATGTTTGACCGTTTGTCTTATTCACAAAATTAATGTTATTTATTTATAGAACGAGCAAATCATCAATGACGGTCTTTGTGATTGTGAGATGGAGGGAGTATATATAAACTCCAACAACCGACGGCTCAATCTATTTCTAGGCCAACTATTCCTTGTTCATCACTTCCTGCGATGGACTATCAACAACCCTCAGAAGGCCGTACTGAACTCTTAGCAGCACCGCCATTGGTGGTGGCTACGTCGCCGGTGCAGTTGGTCATGTTGCATGTTCCACTAGAATTTGAACTGCTCGCGGTGATCACCAGGTTTGCGCAACGCGAGAACATGTGCATCTTGGTTCTCGCTGGGAGCTGTTGGGTGAAGGGTGCTACTGTACCGCCACGGCAAGGGGTGGTGTCCTCCCCACACGCGCCGATGTAGGCGGCATCGTGGGCGTGGGGGCTCGGTCGCCACAAGCTTATCGCTGTCCGGGATGGTTCTCATTCCTCCCATGGCGGCCACACTGCCGTTCTTCATGGCATGGCTGGTGGAACTGGAGACTGGTTCAAACCATGTGGGTGAAGTGGTGGGATTGATGGCAGCGGAAAGGCTAGTGGTTGTAGCCCTCGCCGTTCCTATTGACTGCTATCGCATGCACTTGTTGCCTGCGGTGTGAGTGCACTTCGATGAGAACTGGATGCAGTCTAGATATGGACCATTTTCTTCATCCCTAACTGGTGGCTCCAGCGGTGCAGGCACTAGCGGACAATGGGCCCAGACGCAGGGCATTCTTGGGCCGCTCCAACGCTAGCTGTGCTGCCATTCGCGAATTATACTTAGTGATGCATTGTTCTTGTTTCTCCATCTTATGTTCCTCCATCATACTATGTTCTTGTTCCTCCATCTCGTGTGACTGTTATCATGAATGTATCAGTTATTTTTTTGCTCATGCATAGTATATATCAATTTGGTTTCCCCTCAAATTAGAGCCCACCACGAACAAATTTTTAAAAGCAGGACACTAAAGTTGAGCAATAAGCCCCGACTATTAGAAATCCTGCCCACCCGCATTGCAGCTTCAATGAGGGCTTCTTCGTCTCTGCGTCTCCGGCTGTAGATTGATTGCTATGACATTCAAAACAAACAACCCTTCACATTTTCTCCTACGAGATCAAATATGCAGCGGTCAGACTTTATTACGTCCGCCTCTTGAGATGAACTCCTCTCTGCCAACAGTTTACAACAAAATATAAAAAGACATGTCCTGACAACATCAAGAAGACATGTCCTAACAACAAACATAACTATTATTACATCGATTTGTTTACCACGCCAGATTAAAAGGGCATCCATATTGACAACTTCAAGAAGACATACACAAAGCTGATCCTGATCTCCGGTCATAGATAATGCATAACCTCTAGGCATAAGAATTGTCCTATTATCTGATATATTCAAAAAAATGTTCAAAATAGCATTTCTTTTGTTGTGACTTGCTTTATTAACAAAAAATCTTCGAGAATGACCTAAATTTTACTACGTTTACTAATATTTTTTGAATAATACGAGTGGTCAAACTTCATGTCAAAAAGTTAAACGAACTGTTCATTTTGTTGTTTCTGGCTGCCTGATTCTGCCAGATGCTGATTTGTCATGAGAGGAAAACACTGCTAAATCTGTATGCACTATAAGACCAAACGAACAGGTACAGCGGGCAAATTTTACTAAGTTCACAGTAGTAAATTTCAACAGACATCTAGTAGTCCACAATAATGCCCGTTTCATTTCTCAAGGAGTCAAACTTTTAAAGTTTGACTAAATAATGGTATTTTTTATAATATAACTGGACACACTTATGGTAATAAAACGTGTTACTATGCTAAAATTGCACTCTTTTCTGGATGGAGGAAGTAATAAGTACAAACTGCATTTGACTGGGAACTGCAGAATGTCCGGCCGCTGTGTTGCTGATCTTGTCCAGACCGTCCTATGCGTTGTCATCTTTTAGTGTCATGGCAATCGGTACATCTACTCGTCGACTATTGTTGTTGCTTGGATTGGGGTGAAATATACTATAGACCACACAACTGCATCAGTCAATCAAGTCTGAACCGTGTCATGTTGGTCAAAGGCTCATGATTCCTCTTCTACCCTGTTTTCCTGCTGCATTCAATTCAATCTCACCAAACGCACAAGGTCTAATATGAAAGGGGCTGCCATGGCTTGCTGCATACTACAATTCAATCTAGTCCAATGTTCGTAATGGTAAATTTGACCGGCCGGACGTGTAACTATTATGCTGAGCTAGTCCGATCATAGTAAATCCAACTGAGTCAGACTCACCTTTAGTCTTCTCCTTGACTATGTGACTTCTTGGATTCATGTGAATTAACTCAAGAAAAGACCTACCACACCAAGCATTCATGTCTCGCGTGCAAAATCTCCTTTTCTCGAATCACCTCATGTGTCCAGATTTCATGACGCATATAGACTAGGCTTGTAAGAAAGTTCAACTTTGGGCACATTTGTTTCGTCGGACAATTAGCAGTACAGAACTCTTCTTATTTTCGAGTTGGCCACAACATTTGTATCAGTAGTAGTGATGAGTGGCTTTGATCTGTCTGTAACCCAACTATTCTTATTTTTATGTATCGCAAGAACTCGAATCAAGATTACTATATTCAAAAATTTAAACTTTACAGGATCACAGAAGGTCCGGTAGTCTCATCTTAGCTACCCAAAAGACATCCTCCTGCAGTTTCTCGCGCTAGTTTATTTCACTCTAGTTATGTCATAATTTTTAAATCAGCATGTGAGGTGTTTTATGAAAAAGTATAAAAACACAAACAATCAGTTAGATTGCGGACAGTGGAGACACAAGGAGGCCCACACAAACATCTCTGTCATGGGGTGGTCAACTACTCGATGGCCTCTCTTGTAAAAAAAAGAAAAAGAAAAAACTAATCGATGGCCTCCAAGCTATAAGAGCATAGACAAGGGGTGCGAGGAAGGTTATACTTGTTGCCTTCTCCCTCCAAAGCTTCTCATTCCATCCCAAAGCTTTTTCCTTCCACCCTACTGTGCCTCCTACCAAGATAATGGCTGAGCCAATGAGATTGACTGTTGTTGGGGGGCCCGGAGGCCGTCCACGCTGACAATCCTGCGCCTACGGTGGGAAGTCTAGTCGGCGTGGTCTCTGACCCACCAAATCTCCCTTTCAAGATGTACCATCAACGCTTGTACACGTTTCTTCATTTCACCAGAGTATATGCTAGAAACACTCACACTAGTATTTCGATCTTGCCTACTCTCAATAGGTGGACGTGGACATGGATGTGATTGCGTCCCAAGGACCGTTGCCAGTGGAGCCGGATTCTCCATCCGCGGTTGCGCTCGGAAAGCGGTCCCGCGAGGCATCCCTCGATGGAGGCAGCTGCCCACGAATCCGTGCCATGCTGCACTGGTCAGTTCGGTAAAAGTCATTTCCCTTCTCAATCAGATGGCTCTCCTACTCCATGGCCTTGAACTTGGCTTACATTTTGTAGCGCTTCCTCCATGGTGGCACCATCCCCAGATGAGCGCCTTCCTATCCTGCTTGCCGAAGGTTGAAGTGGACGAGATCCTATGTGCCTATCTCGACCCTTGATTTGTGGGACATATCACTATTATTAGTTGTCATGATTAGGTTTGATTTGTGGGGCGCCCTTGATATGTGAACTCTTATTTGCATGCGTGTCTTTGTGAACTTGTGCTGCACTTTGTAATAGGTGCATTAAACTCTGTTGAGCATGGTGGCTCATGTCATTTTGTACCTGGTTTGTAGCCCCTGTGGTTTTCTTCTCGCTGCAGATCTCTTTCAGGTTGTCTTTGCTCTAATCGATAATATGCTAGACATTCATGAGTGCCTTTGATCTCTGTTGATGACTCGTGTTTTCGCTAAAATCTATATCCGTTAGTGATTCAATGAAAGTAATGGCAATTTGTGTCTGGCCCAGTCCGAATCATGATCCTCGGACTTTCTTGCGTGCACAGTAATTTTGAATAGCTATGTGGATCCTCCATTACTATTTTGGCTAAATCAATTCTAACCATCATACTTGCAATCAAATTACAAACAACAATAGGATCTAAGG
Source organism: Bothriochloa decipiens (assembly GCA_023333625.1). Lineage (NCBI taxonomy): Eukaryota > Viridiplantae > Streptophyta > Magnoliopsida > Poales > Poaceae > Bothriochloa > Bothriochloa decipiens. Next base: position 20,580,659 of record CM041641.1, on the reverse strand, counting down.
TTTGATTGCAATGCTTACTCCATGTATTAGTAGCCATCTTTAGCTATGCTGCCTCTCGGCTGCTATGAGCATGGGACTGCTAGCATTGGGGTGCACTGTTTACTCCACCGAGGAGGTCTAGTCGTCTAATAATTTCACTACTCGGACAATGATGAACGTCGTGCCGTCACGTCAGTAGACTGTTCTAGCCTTACCATCGCTGTGATGTGCAAAAGCTTGGCATCACCTTGTATAGCCAACTCCAGCTAGCTGACTGGCTCTGCTCCTGACAATTACTACTACCACTGCTATTACAACTACCACTGATAATACAATGCATTGCTACCCCCTTGTTCATCCGGTAGATATGTAACATTGGGTTCCCTTCGAAGCATCCTCTACCTCTAATCGCTCCAACTCCAAAATCAGAGCTACAGACTATTCCACCAGCTCCATAGAGTTGCCATCACCATGAGCTCCACCGCTAATCCTCCGCCCCTAGTTTTCCACTTTCTGTCACTTCGTCCGGTCAAAAAAAGTGGACAAAATCCTTGACTATGTATGGTGCTAGTGAAGCAGCTTTGTCTATGACCCTGGAATGCAAGGTCTCCATCACCCTCAAAGCTAGTAGTTGCTAGAAGTCGGTGAAGATGTCATACACAGGACACGACGCCAATAGGACCTTCACCACGAATCAAGCAGTGGCCGTCCCCATTGACGAGGATGGTGTCCATGAGGTCCTTCATGCATTGTTGAGGTCAGTCCTACCATTGTAGCTGCTAACCATTAGTGATCGGCAGTGGGCTAGAATCCTTCCCGAGTCGGCAGTTTCTCTGCACACCACCTTGTCACACAAGGCCCGCAAGGATGGCTGCTTCACCCAAGCGAAGATTGGGCTTGCGGTCGACCATGTAATGGAGTTCATCGCGTCATCGACGCTCTTGACGCTCTACAAGGAAGCGGTGCCACCAGGGCATTGGGAATGCAGTAGCTGTCTGGGGGATTTTAGAACTAGTGACGCGGCCGGTCTTGATGTGCTTACGCCATGCTGCAGCCAAGCATTCCACCGCAATTGCATAATAGATTGGTTTGACGGGAACACTACCTTCCCGTGGTGTAGGAGATTTGTCTACGGGTCTTCACCGTTCTTGTAGGCGATCCTCAATTTCCTCGCCATGCCAGATCACTCCATCTCCCTCATTAGAGGACGACGACAAGGATGACACGACAAGGTGGATGGTGGCGACACAGACGACTTCGAGGGTTGAGGTATCGATCGGTAGGTGTACTTACTACCGTAGTAGAAGATCTAGTAGTACTAGTACAATGGCGGGCGCATGTAGTTCACTTTTGTTCTATTTTCAAATGGCCTTATGTACCCTAAAAATTATTGGAAACCAATATAATTTTGGTTTAGCTATTTTTGAGTGGTTTTCGTGATTTTGGGAATGTGCTTTTGATGGGGGCGAATAATAAACGGCAGGAGGGAATGCAGTCGGTCACAACATTGGAAACCACGTATTAATAGTACTAGTGGCTTTCATCTATGTTGGGCCACACAGTAAGTTAGTCATGTAAACTAGTATAAACAACACAGTAACAAGCATCACAGGAGAACGAGGATAAACCATAGAGGAAGCTATCTGACGTGGTCAAAAAAAGAGGGCCAGATTTCATACATTCAAAATAGTGTTTCAACTCCAATGGCTCCTCGGTTCTGCGTTAGGATGCAACGAGAAAGGCTCCTCGCTGCTAGATGGGATCCACCAGGCACCAGGTTGGTGATTGATGTAGAGCTATCGATTCACCAGCAGATTAATTGCTAAGACATTCAAAACAGACAACCCTTGGCACTTCGTCCACGCGATCAAATATGTAGAGGTCAGATTTTCTTGCTTTCGTAGTAAAACTAAACAGCTACATCTCATCCGTGCTGCATTGGATCGAGGCGAGACTTGTTGAGATGAACTCCTCGCTGCCAACGGTTTACAACAAACAAGGTAAAAAACCATCAGGGGCCACAAAACCAGATAAAAAATGACCAAGCGACTGATGCTACACCACCCTCAACAAAGCTTAACCCTGGTAATTATTACATCAAGGTACAATTGTCTCCATTGAACAATCAAAACACTAATCAAAACATTGGTTATGAGGTACTTGAACATCACACCTATTTCAGAAACATATAACAAGGGCATGTATGTATTTCCATAAACACTAAACGATAACATCATCTTACCACGTGGTTAATGCTCAGTCCAAAAGGAACAGCACCAACAAGATTTTGGAGGAAAATTGATCAAAAGCGCTCAGATTCCAAAACCTACACAAATTAGCCCTCCATGTCTTTCCCTCCTCATCAACAACAACCACGTGGTCAAATGCACAATGAGTAACAAGCATCATAGGAAAAGGAGGTAAATGCACAACGAGTAACAAGCATCATGGGAAAAATAGGGTAAACTTTGTAGGGTCTGGACTTTCTTACCTTCGCAAAAATTTTGACAATTGTCTATATTCTCCTACACCTTTGCAACCTTCTTTCCTATACTCTTTCCAAATTGGAAAAAATCCCCCTTCCTACCGCCTTCTTCCTGAGTGCGCGATGGGTTTCCCGCGCTACATGTCGTTGCTAAACCATATATTCTTGATGTGCACCTCGCAATTATTAAAAACACAACATATCCTTTGAATGCCAACCACTTCTCCATTGCTTGTTAGGCTTGCGACGGCGGAGGAAGGTGTAGTCTAGTGGTATTTTTTTGGTGTGCTGCGGTGGCTCTGGCGTCCATTTGGAGGTAGGTGATGGGGCTTTCCCGATGGAGCGTGGCGGTAGTGGTGTCTGTGGAGGAGTTGACAGATCCGATCCCTAGGTCTCCTTCCTCCTCTTTTACTATTCATTTCATCCGATCCACTAATTTTGAAGCTACAGTGCACTTGTTGCTATGAATGCCAATTGATGATGGTTGGACTTGATTTATCTGATGTTGTGATGGTCTAACTGCTAGTCTAGATTGCATATATATACCTGCTACTCTAAATGTGGATGATCTCCTACTCTATGTTCAGGTATTTCCTTTAGCACAAGGCTGTTGTGGATTTCACTGATGAATCTTTGTTGTATTATTTTCCTCTTCAGTTATGTCATTATTTAGGAAACTGAGGCTTAATACGCACTGAAAAATGGAGGCCCACAACAGGAGGACGGGCACGTTTGCTAGCCTCCTGGATGTTATCGTTGTCGATATCCTATGCTTCCTCCCCTCCTGCTCCTTATTCTGCTGCAAAATGGTCTGTAAATCCTGGAAAAGACTCATCTCGAACCCCATGTTCATTCAGCTGCTGCCCCAAACTATGGCCGGCTTCTTCTATGACACTTATAATGGCTATCGACAATTCACCACAGTCACGGGGGAACCACCCTCCTTGAAATTCTTGCCCTTTGGCATTGAAATGGTAGCCATCTCAGATTGCTGCAACGACATCCTCCTATGCTGTTGCCACGTGTCTGATGGAGACCGCTATGTTGTCTACAATCCAGTGACCAAGAAGTTCAAGGTACTGCCGCCTAGCACCAGGGATGTTGGCCATGCTGTTGGTAAGGCTCGCTTGTGTTTTGATCCCATGGCCTCATCGTAGTTCCATGTGATAGAATATGTTGATAGTGAAGACGCCGTGTGCATAGGAGTGGAGATCTACTCATCTGAAACCGCAGCATGGATCTACAAGGAATCTCAATGGGGCGAGGAAACTGATGTGACATTTTTGAGTGCACAGAGTGTGTTTCTTAATGGCTGTCTGCACATTATAGGGTACTCTAACTACTCTAGGATACTTGCTGTGGATATGGAGGGAAACAAATGGAGTAAAATTGATAGGCCTGATGGTGCTATACACTCCATGCATCAAGCTCAGGGTCTCCTATGTGTGTGTCTTGTTGATGAAACTCCGTTTAGAACCCAGCTTTCAATCTGGATCCTTGAAGACTATGATACTAACAATTGGACGCTGAAGCATACAGTCAGCACCCAGGAGCTGTTTAGAATGACTAATATGCGATTTGGTGTCTGTGAGCTTATGCAAGAGAGGCACATAGTGATTATAGTTCACCCAAAATGGAATTCAATTTTCTTTGCTGGTAAGGATGGAACAATCATTGCATACAACATGAACTATAGAAAAGTTGACATCCATCACAGTGTCCATTGGTATGGTAGACGTCTCATTAAAAAGTTCATCTGTAGATCAGTCTATCTTCCTAATGTTTCCTTGATGTCAAATTCATTTGGATCCATTTGATGTATCTGTCTCTCACGACATTTTAAATAGACCAATGTTGTTTTCCTGTCTATGGACTCAATGATGGACGTTGTTATTATGTGTCAGCTATATTAGTGTGTCATTATGTCATGATGTTTGACGTGATAGGCATCCGGCTGCTTAGATATACAATGCATAGTCTTTCTTGCATTTAACATTAGGATAACATGAGGTATGTCCGACGTAGTCAGATTTGCAATGGTCGAACTTTCTTACTCGTGCAGTACAGTATGTACAACTGGTGCCAGCGAACAATCCCTTCTGCCGTGTAGCACGGCGTTTTTCTGTTGTGATAGCCAGAGAGTCGGCGCCGTCACCGACCACCCACCATAGTCCATCACGTAAAATACACGTAGCTGCGGAACAGTAGCGAGGAGGACGCGGTGGAGGCTTCCCCCCTCTCTCGCTACAAACTCAAATCCCGCAGAATTCATTACTTTAGTAGCTGAAACAAGGGGTGGGGTAGTTCAAAAGCCCAAATAGTTGTCCAAATCAGCAGGGAGTAATCAGTACTAACTTCTTATTGATCAAAGCTGGGTAACCGTATCTTAAAAAACCGGTGGGGCTTTTGTTTTGCGACATTGTGCTATTTTGTTTACTTGCACTGTATTAGTTCTTTATTAAGAAGGGTTTTCAATCGTAGGTGTGCTTGCCCCTTCCTTCCAAATTAGGCCTTAGGAACCATTTCGCCGTGAACATTTCCTATTAACAAGCATGTAGTAAAGTAATATGTTTTTTCTTTTTTGAGAAAAACATAGAGTAATATGTGGCGGCCTTAGTTAAGAGCAGACTGGGGTGGTCTCCCGGGCTGAATCTAATTCCTCTTATTAAAAAACACGGAATATGTGGTGGTCTCTAATTTTTTTGACAACTTGGCGGTCTTTGCTTAGAGCAGAAGGGGCGGTCTCCTCGCCCGTAGGTTTGAATTTTTGCCAAAATTTTCGCTCCACACCTGCCAACACGTAGATGTCTCTCTTGCCCTTCAGCGTGGAATATAAGTTCACCTAAGACAAGGGCATTTGCGGTATTGTGGTGGCAACATAAAAGCTCAAGGACAGGCCTTCTCCGCCCCCATCTCCCATTCCGACAGGCCCCAGCCAAACCCGTCTCTTCCCGCTCTCTCCACTTTCAAATTTTCAAGTAGTGCCACCACGCTGCTAGCCCATCCCTCTCCGAGCACTAGGCGCCATCGCCGGAGCAGCTTGACTCTAGATCCGGATCCCCTAGCTCGGCACCCATCGAGATCCATCAGATCCGAGCCCTAGCCAGATCTTGATCTGGTACGCCATCGTCAACGCCTACCGCACCAGCTCTGCGACAACGATGAGACCTCGAGGCCGACAATGAACACTAGCCAGTCAAAGTGGAGGAACAGGTACCAAGACCCCTTTTTATTATGTGTGTTGTATTGTAGTGCCTTTTTTATGATTTCTTTATGACCTTAGTGGTTGAACCTGGGATGATTGTTGCTGACACGTATTTGCACACCCCTGCTCTGTTGTTTACATTTGGTTTAAACTTTAGTTTAATAAATGCCTATGTAATGTAGATGTAGAGGAACCAAATCATTTTGAAGAAGCACGAATTGCATATATCACAAGCATTCAACAAAAAATGCAAGAGCTTGGACTATCTGCATGCTAAAACTCTGTGTCACTAACAAATGTAAAAAAGTCAAGTGAAGATCTGGAATATATCCCTAAACCATGTGAGTTCACTGATGGTGGCTATGAAGCAGATGAAACAAATTTAGACTTTGAAGCTGAGACAGAATCCCTACCAGTTAAGTTGCTTGTTCTGTTTTGTATTTTGTTCAGTGGCAATGTAATCTGCTCATGCTTGCTACTTATGTTTGTTTGGTAACCTTCAGTGTCCGATTCCAGGAAGGCATAGAGGATACTCCATCAGTAGGACAAAAGGCTTTGGTAATATGGGTGCCGGGTGAAGTTGTATGAAGCGAGTGATGCCAGCAGCACCTAAGTTGACTTGTGTTTGTAGTTGGTTAGGTAAACATAAAGTGCTTGATAGATCAGGAGGAGGCGACCACAGCCCTGTGGGAAACTTCTCACCTCCAGATAACAGTAGCCATGCTAAAGATGGAGAGGGTCCCTCTGAACAAACTGCTGTCTTCCTTCAGATGCAGAACAATAGTGAACAATACAAAGGTTGGTATTAACCTACATATCTATATCTGTCGATTTGCAATAGCTATTTGACATCCAGGCTACTTGTATAACAAATAGAAATTCTTCTAGATGACAATACCCATGCCGTAGAGGATCCTTCTGAGCAAGCTACTGTCTCCCTAACCCACAGATCAATAATGAAATTGTCCAAGGTTGGTATTAACTTGGATATGTCTATCAATCAATTTTGCACTATCTATTAACAACCTGAATGCATGAAAACTTTGTAGAATGACTGCTGCCAAGAAAGAGGAAATGACGGGGAAAAGGTATGGGACTTATGCTTGATGGAATGATTGGTGCATTTGGAGGAATGATGATGCCCATCTCTATTGCCAAGGGGAACAGACGGCCACATGATGCACTGCAAGCCGCCAAGTTTGCCTCAGCAGCCAGTATAGTAGTTGTGGATCAAGTACCAATTTTCACCCATTTCAAACATTACAAGACACCTGATGGCAAGGTGAAAATTTTCTGCATAAGCTATCTATATGCATGCTACCCCCTGTTTACATTCAACTGTGCTTTGAGCAACTAAGAAACTGATTTAATTTGCATGCACGCTACTACAGACAAAGTTGGCCTTTGACCAGCATCACCAACCAACGAGAGATGCTTGTTGAAATGTGTTTAGGTGTGCCTCTCCTGTCCAGTCCATGAATGATAAGCAATGGAATGACCTTGTCAAATCTTGGTCTATTGCAAAGAACAAGGTGCATGTGAAGTCATCGAATGCCTGTCTATTCCTACTATGGTCTACTTGTGCTGCAGTGTAACACCAATGACTTTACAGGATCTATCTATGAAGAATAAGCAAAACCATGCAAAAGTTAAGTACCATCAGGCTACAGGGTCTCAATCCTATGTTGTAAAGCTCCACAAATTTGTAAGTGATGGTTTCATTGTATTGTTAATGGGACTTTGTATATATATATGAACTAAAACTCATATGCAATGTGAATAGATGGAGGACAAGAGGAAGGCCGCACAACAAAATCAAGGACTTGATGGACAACAGGAGGGATCTAATGCAGATGTTAATGCTATGGAAGTCTTTAAGGAATTCCATACCAGTAAGAAGAAAGGCCTTAGTGACGCTGCAAAAGAAGTTGTTGTAAGTACCTTCGCTTGATTTACTTAAAATTTGCAATTATACACCAATCTATAGTTCTATACGGTACCTAAACATTGTGCTTATGTAATCTCTGTTGGCTCCCTATCATCAATATGTTGTGCAATACCTATGCATTAGTTGTTATGGATTAATCTCCTAGGTTTTCAATCTAAGTCCTCTACCACTATCTGCTACCTTTATACCTCTATCTAGTAACTAAAATTTAACTCTTTAACATACACATGTAGCTATGGAAAGTCTGTAAGCCGCCTGTGTTGCTGAAGGGGGGAACCAATGACTAGTGTTGATGTTGTTTGCAAGGTCATCTGGGACTCCCATGGCAAGAATGAGTGCCCGACACCCATCAGCAACATCCCTTTTCAAAGAATGCTGGTATCCAGACAAGTTCAATAGATACATTGTCGAAGAGGATGCTTCAACAAAAGCTTTATGAGGAACGAGTTAGTTCTGCTGCCCTCGTTGAGGAACTAGCTGAACAGAAGATGAAGGCTCAGAAGATTGTGATGGATTTTAGGGATTACAAGAGACAGCAACAAGAGCAACAAAGGAAGTTCCATGAGGAATTGTTGGCCGCCATTTCTTCTGGTAATTGACTATAGGTCTGCCGCTGCTGTGGCTTTGATGTAGTTAACTTTTGTGGTTTGATGTGTAGACCTGTGTGCCAGTATGTGCCAGTTTGATGTGTGGACTTGTGCTGGTTTGTATGGTATGAAATGTAAATAAGTTTCTATGATGTTTTCGAATGGGTGTTTGGACGATTCCATCTTATTTCTATGACGAAATGAATGTTGGCTGTGGACAATCTAGGGCAGCCCACGTGGTCGATTAATAACGGATTGTTGCTCTACACATGCAATTGCCATGGCACAACACATGTGTTTCTAAGTACCCAACATGTGGTTGAATAGCGTGAAGCCATGTGGCAGATTAACAAACAAAATGTGGACGCAACCCACAATGGCATGTGGTAGAATGAGAGATGGCCACGTGTACAGATAACAACCCGATAGATGGTCCAATGAAGCACGGACAACTGGGCTAACAGGGTCGCGAAATGTGTGCCAATAAAAAATTAACACGTGAACAAATATATAAACGACAGATGGTCCAATAAAAGAGAGATAAATGGGCTAATGGTAACACGCAACCTATGCCAATAAGAAATTGACACGTGGTTCACCTATGTCTAGACACGTGGTCCTTAGGAGCCTAAAACATGGAAGACCCTGAGCACGCTATGTCAGCCAAATGGCCGCCATGGGCGCCAAATGGCCGTCTGGGTTCCTAACAGCCATCTGCGCCATCAATGTACGCATACGTAGCCCTCATGTACGCATATGAAAAACTTCTATGATGTCCACATGTTGGTCAACGAAGGTAGGTTTCCATGATGATTCCTTAAGGATCATCACAACTACATATGTGTGACGTGACTTCTGAGACGGTGGCATTTTGGTCACAGATTCATCACAGAACTGAAATAGTGACAAATATCGCGATGATGACCGCAACTACCATCACGATGATGACCGCGACCATGACAGCAATCAAGACTGTCGGCCTGACTGGAAAGATGATTATCACAGAAACTATCATGGCAACCGTGACCCCGACCACCGTGGCGACGACCGCTCCTTCAAACGCCGTGGTCAGGACAACTACAAAGGTGGCTGGCGCAACCACAATGAATCCTCAGTCAACGTGGTGAAGGGCTAGAAGTGGGCGAACGATGAAGAACTTGACAAGGTCCTCAGCCAGGACTGCCCTTGCCATCCCAGCAAGGATCATATGCTGGACAAGATTGCAAGCAAGAAGCCACGTCCAGCCCCCAAAGCCATAGCCAAGAAAGCCATCCAAGAGGAGGACGCAAAAGAGGAAGAAGCTCAAGATCAGGATTCGAAGCATGCCTATAGAGATCCTATGAAGAACGTGACCACCATCATCTTTGGCGGTAAGGTCGGGTTGGAGAATGCCCATGACAAGAAGTGCTGACGAGAGCCATCATGGCTATCCAGGCATTGGACGGCCTCATCGCGGTCATCAAGGTGCAACCCTAGTCCAAGCAGCCCATATCATTTAGCCACACTAATATGTGGGCCAAGATCCCTGATGTTGGTCGATTCCCGTTGGTCCTTGACCTGGTGATAGATGGTGTTCGGTTCAAGAAAGTGCACGTTGACGGTGGGAGCGCCCTGAACATCCTATTCTATTTGGCCTTCAAGGAGCTAGGGCTGATGAAGGAGAGACTCAAGCCATAAGAGTCTCCATTTTGGGGCATCATGTTGAGCAAGCCCTCATACCCCCTTGGGCAAATTACATTGCCCGTCCAATTCGGTACGAAGCAGCACTTCTGTATCAATCACATTAACTTCATCGTGGTTGACTTTGAAGGCATCTACCATGCTATACTTGGTCATCCTAGGATCACTAAGTTCATGGCGGTTCCTCAATATGGGTACCTCGTGCTCAAGCTCCCCACTGAGCAGGGTATCCTATCCCTACATGGCAATGTCTACACGGCTCGTGTGTGCGAGTCTGACACCTACGCCGCTATGGAGTTCAAGGAGCTAAAGCACACCCTAGAGCACACCAGCCTTGGGGTCAAGGAGATGCCACCTGCGAACCTCAAGGTTTTGGTTGGGGCTGCGCGATGGCCTTCCAACCAGGTCAAGTAGCACAAGGCGATCCAGCTCGATCCGACCGACCCTCGAAGACGATGAAGATTAGGCCAACCTTCCCTCCAAATAGGAAGACATGCTAGTCTAGTTCCTTCGAGAGCACATCAGCGTGTTTGCAAGAAAACCTACGGATATGCTAGGTGTTCCCAGGGAAAAGGCCGAGCACTACCTTGATGTCTCGAAGACCACCAAGCAGATCAAGCAGAAGATGCAGTGGTTCACTCATGACCGCAAGGAAGTTATTAGGGTAGAAGTAGCTAAGCTTCTAGTAGCTGTCTTTATCAAAGAGGTGTATCACCTAGAGTGGTTAGTCAATCTGGTTCTTGTACTCAAAAACAATAATGAATGGAGAATTGTGTTGATTACATCAATCTCAACAAACATTGCCCTAAATAGGCTTTCAATCTCCCTCGAATCGACGAGGTCATAGACTCTACTACAGGTTGTGAGTTGCTTTCTTTCTTAGATTGTTACTTGGGCTATCACCAAATAGCCCTCAAATAGGAGGACCAGGAGAAGACTGCCTTCATCACCCCTTTGGTGCTTTTTGCTACACGACCATGTCATTTGGCCTCAAGAATGCCAGAGCTACCTACCAATGGACTATCTAGGCCTATATAGAGAAGGAGATCACCAACGACCTTGTTGAGGCAGACGTAGATGACATGGTGGTGAAGAACAGGGAATCTAGTACACTGGTAGCAGACCTTGAGTGGACCTTCACGGCCCTCAACAAGTTCCAGTGGAAATTAAACCCCAACAAGTGCATCTTTGGCGTTCCTTCTAGAATCCTGCTCGACGACATTGTCAGCCAGGATGGCATACACCCAAATCCCGAGAAGGTCCAAATCATGCCGGATCTACAACAGCCATGAAATGTCAAAGATATCTAGAAGTCAACCGGGTGCATGGTGGCCTTAAGCCGCTACATCTCCCGCATGGGTGAAAAAGGGCTTCCCTTCTTCAAGCTTCTCAAAGCTTAGGAGAAGCTCGAGTGGACGGAGGAGGCCGACAAGGCTTTCATGCACCTTATGGAGTATCTCATGAACCCCCAGTACTCATGGTCCCATGAGAGGGCGAGGAGCTTCTCCTTTACATTGCTGCCACAACTAACGTGGTCAGTACTACGATAATGGTCGAGCACGAAGAACCTAGGCACATCTATGGAGTACAGCACCTAGTCTATTATATTAGCGAGGTCCTTAATGAGACCAAGCAACACTACAACCATGTTCAGAAGCTACTCTATGCACTCCCGATCACCAAGCGCAAGCTCCTCCATTACTTCCAGCCTATAAAATTACGGTGGTCACAAAAGCTGCGCTTGGTGACATCCTCCGCAATAGAGATGCCAGTGGCCGTATTGTCAAATACGCGTTAGAGCTCTCTGAGTTCACGCTGAACTTTCATAGTCACACTAATGTGAAGTCTCAGGCCCTAGTCGATTTCATTGTGGAGTGGTCGGACCTTAACCTGCTCTTGGCTGATACTTCTGCGACCACTGGCAAATGTATTTCGATGGTTCCTTGAACATCGATGGCACTAGAGCAGGGGTCTATTTCATATCTCCTTCCAAAGACACGCTTCGCTTTGTCTTGCATATCCACTTTAAGGCATCCAATAATGTGGCCGAGTACGAACCAGACCTCCACGTCCTTCGTATAGCAGTCGAGCTTGGCATAAACGGCTCCTGGTATATGAAGATTCTGCTTTGGTCATCCGATAAGTCAGCAAGGACTAGGATGTAGTCAACAAGAAGATGGATGCCTACATGGCCGAGATTCGCAAGCTGGATAACAAGTTCTACGGATTGGAGTTTCACCATGTACCTCATTCTGAGAACATAAGTGCCGATGAATTATCTAAACTTGAATCATCACGAGTTGAAGTTCTGCCTGGTGTTTTCGTCGAAGATCTAATTAAGCCCTCGATCACTGATCAGGCTTACAATGCACCCATGCCTAGTACCGCTACCGACCAGCTCGTAGCGGCACTCAACAGCAAGTATCAAGAGATCGAGGATGATCACATCAGCAAGCGGGGATCTGAAGATGGTAGTGAGTAGCCACTAGCTGACAAACCAGTCGAGCAGGCAATGCCTTCCTAGCCAGACTGGAGAGAGCCCTTTGTCAAATACCTGATTGACCACCTTGTTCAGGAGGACAAAATCAAACGACAACAGCTGGTCAGCAGAGCCCATGCCTACCTCATGGTTAACGGTGAGCTGATGCGCAAAGGTCCAAGGTCCGTGATATACCAGAAGTGTATTACCCCGGAAGAGGGTAAGGAGCTTCTAAAGAATATTCACGTAGGCACTTGTGGTAACCACGCTGCATCCCGGTCGCTGGTCGGCAAAGCCTACTGATTAGGGTTCTACTGGCCTACAGCCATCTCTGACGCAGAAGACTACGTGCATCGGTGCAAGAATTGCCAGATGTTTGCCAAGCAGATTCATGTCCCTACACATGAACTCCAGACCATCTCAGTAGCTTGGCTGTTCTCATCCTGGGGACTCGATATGATTGATCCCTTCAAGAGAGCTCCTGGCGGTCACACATTCACGAAGTGGATTGAGTACAAGGCAGTCAAGAAAGTCTCATCCAAAAAAATTGTGCAGTTTGTTGATGATGTCATCCACCAGTTTGGCATACCCAATACCATCATCACCGATTTTGGCTCCCAGTTCACCAGCGATGAGTTTTTTGACTTTTGCGATCATAACGGCATCAAGTTCATATACGTGTCCATTGCTCATCCTCGAGCCAACGGACAGGTGGAGCGAGCCAATGGCATGATCATCGATGCCTTGTGCAAAAGGGTATACCAGGATGATAAAGACCTCAAACCTGGTCGGTGGCTCACAGAATTGCCTGTAGTGGTCTGGGAACTCCGTACCCAGCCCAGTCGCAACATTGGAGTTTCTTCATACTTTATGGTGGTTGGATCTGAGGCTGTCCTACCAGCCGAGGTTGGTCACCTCTCACCACGAGTCTTACACTATGACGAAGAAGCCTCCAACAACGCTCGAGAAGTAGATGTCATCACCAAGGAAGAGATGGTACTCGAATCCTATGCTTAGACGGCTAAATACCTGGCTTCAGTGTGCTGGTACTATAACTAAAACATCAAAGGTAGGTTGTTCGCGTTTGGCGACCAGGTGTTGCGTCGAATTTAAAAAGAAGATGGTCTGCACAAGTTTTCATCAAGATGGGAAGGCCCATTTAAGATAAAGGCTGTCACATGCCTGACATCCTACTGGTTAGAGATGATGAAGGGTGTTGAGGAGGGCAACTCCTGGCACGTTGACCACCTTGTATGCTTCTACCCATAGAGTAAGATATGTACCTAGTTTTTTGTCATTCTGATGTCTAATAAAGAATGTTTTTTGTTTCCTTTCCTTTCTCAATTTTACAATTGTGCACATATTCATCATACATGCGCCCTGCATAGGTCACAATTAAACTTTGCTTTCTGCCCAACGAGAACGGCTTGACAAGGCACTGACCAGAAAACTCTTACGATGTGCTACAGCTCCACGCTCCATGGCACTATGAGATTTTAGCAGTCGCTCTCTAATGGTGCTAGGTACCTAGTGATCCTAGTGGTCCTACACTGTTCACTAGTGCATCCCTAGTTACCCGACAGAGTTAGCTTGCTTCGAGGGTGGGGGTAAAACTTAATTGTCAACATGTTTTGAAATAACGAACTATGCATTAAAATGCACCTAAAAATGACAATATGTTTTTCACCTGCTTAAACATGCCTACCATGTCTGCATCAAAAGGCTAAAAGTTTATGAGCACCTCAAGCTCGGCACAACCTACAAACAGTGTTGTTCATCATAAATACATTGTTTGAAGCCTATTGACCACCATCATGTTCTACAGGATCCTCGATGAGCGTCATATCGTTAACAAGGGTGGCAGTAGCAGGCACAGACATGGTCTTAGGTCCTCAGCTTTGCCCTCATGAAGTTCTAGCGCGATGCCCTGTGCCACTTCTTCTGGTTGCACCTTCGGGTACCTAGAACGGACCACAGCGAGCGCAGTGGAAACCGGTAGTGTCCGGCCTCTGCGACTAACCCCTGAAGCTCCGGCCATAGCCTCTGGCACTGGTCCGCAACCAGCACTGCTTCACCTACAGGGTCGGCAGGGTCCTCCTCTCCTGGGAAGGTGGCCCTCAAGACTGGCTTGATGTGCTCACACATAGCCTGCATTCTTCCTTAGAGGTGGAGATGGATTCTTCCAACACTTGGAATTGGGCCATGTGGCGGTCCCTCAAATCTGTGAACAACAAAATGTGGTTAAGCATACTTTGGTCCACCTAGTATGCCTCAGAATACATGCAACATCCTTATATTGCTCTATTTACCAGCCAGTTCAGCAATCTAGGCCTGGTCTGCCTTCACCTGCTCCTCAGTAGCTTCTTTTTGGCCCAGCAGGCTGGCAAGCTCTTTGGCCATGGCTTCACTTTGGCCGCTCAACTCTACAAGAAGTGTGTATAAATACGTAGCAAAATACAACATGCACCGGATAGAAGTCAGCACTTACTCTCATTCTCCTCCTTCAAGGCGTCAACTTGTTGGTGCAGGGTTGCGACCTCTCCTTCCCACTCCAGCTCCCGCTCCTGGTAAACCTTGGCTTGAGCTTCTAGCTAGGCCATGGCTATCCTGAGGGTTTTGCACTCCTCCCAGTTAGCTGCAAAGCGATCGATGGTCCTGCCCCGCTAAGCATTGGTTTCCTATAGCGTCTGCGCACAACACATGATTATACGTATGTTTGCTCAAAAAATGCAATATCCATACCAGAATAGCAATGGTGACCAGGATTACCTTGAACCTATCTAGCAGCACCTCCACCACATCTGTGATACCAGCGTCAATGTCGTCATCAAGAATCTCCACATAAGGCACACATTTGTCCTGTCCCAGCTTGCATGACATGGAGACACACTGCTTGGGTAGGTCGGTGCATGGCATCTTAGGAGTCCTGGGCACCTCCTCCACCTCCTCTTGCGGTGTTGGCCTACTCGATTCTGCCTAGCTTGCTGGGTGACGGGGCGGCTGACCTGCTGGAGCTTTTCTCACGCTAAAAGGCACCACCTATCTCTCTGGCCCTAGAGTTGGCGTCGGAGCAGGTCTGGTGGGTGTTGTGGTACTGCTAGTGGCCTCCCCTTGGCCTGTGGACTACGCCGTGTTGCTGGCCATCACGTGATCGGTGGTCGGCTACGGAGTGTTCTGGCTCGGTGGTGGGGTCGTTGTGGATGCAGGAGGAGCACGGCTACAGAACATATAACAAGAACCATTTGTCTACAAACAACCCAATATTTAGGAAGATGCAAGATACCCGAATCCAACAGCACTTACCCTACTGGCCGCCGAAACCCTCCCTTGAACGGTCGGCATGTTCCCCTGCCTAGAGCACCTGGGGCCCCACCTGTCGTCCCGCTGCCATGCCCGGGGACTGGGTCTGATGCCTTGCCTGTTCAGCTTGTCCCAATGAGGCGCACCGAAGAACTCAGCCCCTTGGCTTTCTCCTGATGCGCCGATGATGTGGCAGCCCCGGCTGGAGGTGTCGCCACCCTGTGCAGTGCTGGTGGCGATGATGGTGGTGGCGTCGATGTTCCGGGTTGCTCCGGCCGAGTGGTTGATGCATATAACACCTTAACTTTTCTATTGGGTGACTTAATGACCCAAAACTCAGAAGAGATCTTCTAAAGAGGTTCTGACAAGCTGGTGTTCTCATCATTCCTTTCAGACTTAAGCAAGAATTCTATTAAGTGGGGTAGCATTCGCTACCAACTTCAATCAATCTTGAGCATCTCTGGCCATGGGACATAAAGATCTAAACATCCATAGTGGCTTGTCTTTTCATCATTACACTATAGTCGATTATGTTCTACATCTCATCAACCTCTTATGTCCTGAGTCACATGACCACAAGATCTAAGGATCAAACTGTATCTTGAAGTCATCTTTTGCTAACCCTTACTTCTTATCCTAACATTTTAGAGGACTAGAAGTAAGAAAAACATGAAGGCTTGAAGGAATTAATCCTCATTCTCTTTGTTAATTCTTGCTTAATTCGATCACCACACGACTCAAACATCTTGAAACAAGGCATTGAGAGCACCATACCATCAATCTCCACTTTCCTATCATTTTTCTATCTGTAATGATATTAGACCATACATCTCATAAAGACCTAGAGATCTCTCTATAAATTTGTGTCAATCGCTTTCATCGTCAACCTTTACCTCTCTTGTCGGTTATTCTTGATATCTGATCATCAATCTTTCACCAAGCCTTGATGACTACTCGCACTTGAAAGTCTTCAAGTTATTATTGAAAGTCAATCTATGACTCCCTTGTTAGCCCTTTTAGTGCTCCTTGAATCTTTATCTCGTAAGTACCAAAGCAACTTTATAACCTACTTTGTCTTCTTTCTCTTAAGTCTCTTCGAATCTTGGGACGAGATTCATGTTAAGTGGGGTAGATCTATAACACCCCAAAATTTGTGTTTTGGGTTGTTATTAGAAAGCGCTAAATAAAATGTGCTTTTTTATATTTTTTTAGAAAATATTTGAATGGGTTTGTGCTTGCTGCTTTGTCTGGTTTTGCTGGTGTGAAAAAAGATATTTTCTTTCTCTCTATCGTGTTGGCCACCGCTCTAGCTAGACACCATCTCCTACCTAGCTCCAGTCCACCCTGGCTTGCCCCAGCCTATCCTGGCCTGACCTAGCTTGCTCTGGCCTCTCCAAGCCTCAACTGGCTAGCTCTGGCCAGTCCTGGCCAGCCCTAGCCGGCCATGGCCACCCCGGCCAGGCCAGCAGTAGCAGCAGCCTGCTATCAGTGGCCAAACTTGGCCATCAGCAGCATAGCAAGGCCAGCAACAGTCCGGTCTAGCAACCCTTTGCCATTCTCTAGGCCATCCTAGCTTGCTTTGGCCAGCTCCTACTTAGCTCGGGCCACCCCTGGCCTCAACCCGCCTCATCTGGCCAACTCTGGCCAGCTTTGGCCAACCAAGGCTAGCCATAGCCACCTGTGACCACACACAGTCGGCCATGGCTAACGACGGCCGGCCATAGCCAGAATTACCTTGGCCACAGCGGCCACAAGCAACCATAGCCTCCCCCAGCCACCATGAGCCCTCTCTGGCCATCCCTCGCCAACTCCGGCCACTCCCAGCCGGTCATGGCCAGTCATGGCCAGCGGCAGCCAACCAGTAGTGGCCAAACCTGGTCACCAGTAGCAGCAGCTGGCCCAATGGGCCAAGCCCAGTGGCTTCAGCCCCAGCGATTCCCCGCCGGCCTATAAATAGCCAACCCCAGCGTGCTGCAGCCCCCTCGACAAACCCTAGCCGCGCGCAGCCGGCCACAGCCAGCCGCCGCCGACCACAGCCAGCCGTAGCCGGTCACAGCCAGCCGTCGCCGGCCACAGTCAACCACTGTCGACCGCCCAAATCCTGGCCGAGGGCCATGGTCCTCCCTCCCCCGCGCGCCGCAGCTGGCAGCCGCCAGCCGCACCAGGCCGCAGCTGGCCGCCGCTGCCCGTCGCAGCAGGCCGCAGCCGACCGCTACCGGCCTAGCACACCGCAGCCAGCCCTCCAGCAGGCAAGGGCCGAGGCCCCTTCCCCCGATGAGGTATTTACGACTTTGCCACCAAGTGATTTATTTACAGTTTTGCCACTGATTGTATAATCTTCGTCGTTTCACCGTTTTAACTCTGATTCAAGCGATTCTAGTTGCGTCAGTTTTGTGTCGTCACGATCTACACAGGAGTAGTAAAGTTTATCATGTTAATAGTTTATGAATTTATTTATTGAATACAAGTTGATTAATAACTATTTAATAGTTTTCTAATTAAAAGTAATCTAGGGTTTTATATTTCTGATCTCATTGTGTTATGACCGTGTCGACCTTAAGCTTTGTTTTAGCAATGATCTTCATGATGTCATATGTCTATGCATTTAATCTTGTGCACTTGTGTAATAATTAGTTGATGCTCAACTAAATAAAAGCATCCTAGGGCTATGCTTTCATTGTCCTTATGTTGCGATCATGTCAACGTATGTTGCTTGTTATCAATAATGTTTGTCACATCATGTGTTATGTAAGTAATCTTGTTTATTAATTAATGTGTGCTCTCTTGTATAAAAGTAATTTAGGTTTGTACCTTGAGTTTTCATACATGCCTGTCAATATGACTAGTACCAACTTAAATGCTTCTTTATTAATTATGACTTGTTTAGAGTTACATTGGAAACATGTCATGCTTCGTTAAGTGTTCTCAGATGTTATATCATATTAAACTAGTTAATAACGACTCAATATCCTTTATAATTTATACAAGTAACTTAGTTTATATTCACATCGTCCTTTTATGCTAATGTGATTAATTTTAGCATTAATGCCTTTTCGTTAATGGCATGCTTAGTTCAACCTTGAATCATAAATGCTCTATGTTTAATATAAACATGTCTTGTCGTTTATGTCCTGCTTAAATTAATCTTTAAGCATATGATGTTTTCTTTAATGCACTCGCATGTTCTAAGCTTTATAAATTATGAATGTTTAATTGGCTTAGATAATATAATTGCTTATAAATAGAGTATGAATAAGGTTTAACCCTACTTTACATTTCAACATCATCCAACTGATTTGACTTTATGTCTCTCCTATATGTCCGCATCTTGCTTTAGTAAATGTATCAATCTTAAAGTTTGTCTCTATGCTTGTTGCAAGTACCTCGATAGTCGTGTTTTCTTTAACGATAGATCCGTCGTTCGTCATTCTTGCGCTCTTGCGACTGTAGCACTGAGTTTGGCCATTTAGACCGTTCTATTTTTTGTTTCCCTTTTGATTGCTGTATTGTTCTTAGTCTTGTCTTTTTTGTGTGTTTGTTTGTGTTGTTTGGTTGCTACGACTAGACGAAGAGCGGTTTGTTAATGCTGAAGACTAAGCAGAGGACCGACAAGTGCAGCTAAAGATGGAGGCCAAAAGAGTAGCTAGACTTTGGATTTAAAGCAAGTGCAGGCACCTTTGATCATATTGCACCTATTCACTTTTAATTAATACATTGCATGTGTCTTAAATCGGCAAAGCATAGGGATGACTAGCCACTCTATCCATATATCACCTATGGGGGTTTTTAGTTGATAGGTCATTAGGTTGCTAGTGCTCTACCTCACCTTTCACCTATTTAATGAAGTAAAACTTGCTTATTAACTTGTTGAGCCATGGGCTCTTAGCTTTGGCCGTTGGAGAAGTTGATGCATGTCCGTGTCGTTGGTTGGCGGTGAAAGACGGGGAAGCGGATGCTAGTGGGACTCGTGTTGATGAGGGTATCCGTATCTCCTCCCCCTTAGGGTCCTGTTCATGAGCGGCAACCTGGGACTACCATACATCTCCAGGCTAATGGGTTCTGGCTTGGTCTGTTAGCATGATCATCATAGGCAGGAGGGTGGCTTACCGACGGGTAGCATAGCAATGGCATGAAGGGTGTTACAAGTTCTAGCATGGGAGTTCTAGTTGATCCGTAGATCGGGGCGGCGGCTACGAGTACATCTCTCATGTGCTTGGGACATCGCGGATTGGGTTACCACTACCTAAGACCCTGTGAAGGACCTCATTATGACCTCTACCAGCCTATCTTGGAAATGGGCTAAGAGACTTACAACTTCGGGCATAAAGAGTAATCACAATCTGGAGTGAAAGTGTACACCTCTGCGTAGAGTTAAAATTGATATATCGTCCGTGCTCACGGTCACGAGCGGGCTAGATCCTCACATGACTTAGCCCAATGGAATAAATTGTTAAATCATGGTGATGTTGTTTAAGGAGGTGGCTACCTCTGTTGTTGAACGGGATGGCATTCCTGTGTTGCTTGAGATGGCACTCTCAAGGTTGATGATGTTTAATGATATATGCTTATATTTGTCATGATAAATGATTCATTAAATGCCACTTGAACCTTAATAAAGGGTTGGGTGTTTCCACCAAGATGATTAGAGAATAGGTTGCAACTTGTTTAATCTTAAGTGCTAATTTAAAATGCTACTGCAGTATACCTTTGTTGATGCAAAAAGGTGTTGGATTTGCAAACACACCGGGCTAATACCCAAGTTTGATATCAAGGCGTGCCAGTCGATTTGACCTGTTAATCGACAAGGAAAGATAACTTGAACAAGAGCTGAATGAGACGACAGCGATACACCCGGACGTCAAGGCTCAGATTGCTCGGAAAGAGGAACTTGCAAGCTCGTCGGAGATCAAGTTGATGCAGCCCGCCGATTCTTGAAAGAACTCGTTGAAAACAAAGAAAAACTGGTGACGAAGTCGTCGAAAAGTAAATTGCTTGAAAAGTAGATAAAAGTAATAGATTTGTAGTATTTTGATTGATTGTCCTTTTCTACATTGCCTCTCGGTACATATTTATACCTTAGTACTATGAGTCCTAAATAGACACGACAAAGTATTTCCTAAACAAATCTTATCTCTAAGGAATAAAAAATAATGACTCGTACCAAGGTCAGACTCAAAAGTAAACTATTAAAATATTGGCATAAATATTGCCAGTTTCCTTATCCATTGCTTACGATGAAACCTCTACCGGCACGCTCCTCATCTCTGTAGATTCCATCGGCAAAACCCATCGAT
>CM041641.1:20385203-20549702 GCA_023333625.1 Bothriochloa decipiens | reverse complement strand
AGTAAGCTTAAAAGCACAACCACTCCCTTGCCGATAGGCACAGTTTTCGGCTTATATTGACACGTGTCAAAAAATGGTGTCAACAACCTTTCAGCCTTACCTTTGTATAAGCCATGCATGTCATTACTTTCCACCTATACTTGCTGAGTTTTGACATGGAACTCACCCTTGCTATAGTTTATAGTAGAGTGTTTCTCAAAGGAAGGATAAAGAAGTTGGGTATTGCAAGTGTTTGGCATACAGAGCCCCCAGTCAATAGTCCCAGAGGAGAATGTAGACTGAAGAGAAGTCTTAGCCAACGTTTCGCATTACTCTGATAAGTGTAAGTGTTAAATATATATGTTTACGCTATAATATACATTGTTTCTGATATTTATCTATTTTTTGTTGTATGTGTGGACTTCCTGGGCACACATATGACAACCTCTGGTCTTCTTTGGAAACCAGGGTGTGACAATGCAGTGTCCCCTTGAGGTTGGGGAGGAGGTGTTAGTGGTGCATGCCACATAGATCTTCTGGGTGTTGTCGTGGGCAGGGGCCTCGGTGTTCCCCTTGATGGAGCCACCTGGGCCTGATGTTTCCGCTGATGCTCTTGGAGCGTCATGGTGTCATCAGAGTATGATGATTCCAGGGTACTTGGGGCACCCCTCTTCTTGCTCCCTCCTGCTCCGCTGTCCAGGTTCAGCTTCCCCTCGGATAGAAAAAAGGAGGGCTTCCTCTTCTTGGTCGCGGCTCACATAGGCTATTTGCCCGTAGCTCGGCATTTTCCCTAGGCAACAGGGACTTCATCATCATTGGAATCAGAGATGACCAGTTTTTCTTGTCCTACTCTGGCCCGGCTCTGGTAGTGGGTCTTCGTTGTTCTCCGCTGGTTAGCCAGCACCTCACCTTGAGGCCATGGCTCCACTGGCACAGCGAAGAAAACATCTTGCGGTCCTAACCAAGCAATTTGTGACAATCAGACATCAAGATTATTATCATTCCACAGCATGGCAAATCATTCATATTGACATACCAAACTAGATAACTTACCTCTCGTGGTGGCCGAGAAATGTTGTATGGCAGTGCGCATGTTTTTGGATAGCTGTGGTTAGGTCAAATTTCTCAAACAAGGAAGACATCAGCTGGCTCACCTCGTCTAGATCTGACATCTCCTCTCCTGGGTCTCCCATGAAGGGTCCTCTTGGCCGGCGAAGTCGTACCAATCGGTTCACCCATTCCTTGCATGGCTGGATCCGGTGAGTCAACCAGATCCCCACTACCAGTGCACCATAGACAATCTTGTTGTCAATCAATGTCAGCAGCTCATTTACCTGATGCATTTCATCCAGCGTTGGAGGATCTAACCACCAGGGGTTGAACTCTGGCACCTGTGTCACATCGCACAACACCCCCTGCCCCTCCACATCCTGGCTCATGTAGAACTAGCTGTTGTTACAGCTCTTTGGGCCGATTGGTGTTTGCTTCCCAGCCAGTGCACCAGCATCCCATCCCAGAGATGCACATAGCACCCTCTAGCAACTTAGGACCCCCCAGAGTCAGCCCCCTTCTTCCTCAGTAGGTAGAAATGGCGAAACAGATTGAAATGGGGGTCGATTCCCAAGAACATCTCATAGAATCCGATGAAAATAGCAATGGAGAGGATGGAGTTGGGGTCCAGATTGCAGATGGAGGTCATCAGTAGATGCAAAGGTCCCGAAGAAACCCATTCATCAGAACCCCCAACCCCCGCATCACCATATCCTCAAACACAATGATTTCCCCATCCTGGGGAAGAGGAGAATCCTCAGCTCACGGCTCGCGCCAGGCCCCATCTCAAACGGGGATAGCAGTCCCTCGTTGGCGAGCGTGTTGGTGGTCCTTAGCATCTAATTACCAACATCATTTTAATACTAAAAGAAATAGAGGGTAGGGCTTTTATCTAATATTTCCATTAGTTTTGTTATTTATGTGACATGCAGGTCTGACATGTGGAAATGCACAAACTTCACAAGAAAGAGCACTTTGAGAAAGCATATTCAGAAAAGGTGCAAACCAAGTAAAATAAGAAAGCCCACCTCAGTATAGAACTGGACCCATCCATAACCGCGGGGGAGGTCCAGGCCCAGGGAGCAACCGACCACCCGAAGGCGGTGGCCAGCGGGCCTAGCCAGGGGATCGGCCGCCCCCTGGTGGGACCTCCCAGGCCCTGCCTTCTTAGGCGGTGCGTGGGCTGGTTCTCTCAAGGTAGTTTCACCTCCTTCCAACTGGGGAGATGCCCGAACCATCCTACATGGGCTATAAAAGCAAGGCTCCTACACCTTTCAACACACACACCATCATTTGGAGCACTACACCTCACACTTCATACTTGTTCTCTTTAGTTTAGTACTAGTAGTTGAGCAAGGCAAAGCAATCAAGGAGAGCTTGTCTCCTTGGAGGAATCAAGAACATCTTGGTATGAATATAGATCAGTTCTCCTCTATGAGCAAGTCCTTATCTTATTTATATGACTATGCATATGAATTAGAGTATAGTTTTGCTCATATTATGTTCATGACATATAGACTAGCCTATAGTCTATGTGTCACGTTCTTGATATGTTCATCAACATTCATCTTAATTAGTATGAATAGAAAAAGAACCAAGGATGGGATAATAGTTCGTTGTGCCGTTATGGTTGCTCCTAGCCGAGCCTGTCAATCTGAAGGGTTGGGGTCCCGGGAGGTCAGGAGTTGTTTCCAATTACACAAGTGTGGTGCTCGGGTATGCGGAGATTAGAGGATATGTGGGTACCCCACGTGTAGAGGGCTAGGTGGGCAGGTGGTGACAGCCCTGTCCATCCCTAGCATTCCCCCACGTTCGGGTATTCAGTAGGAGTTTGTAAAGTCTCTATCAGCTGGTAGATCAGCTGCGGGGATCTCCCTATCATCCCAGACTTAGTCCTAATTCTAATCAAATTAGTTAGATGTTATTTGCTATTCTTTGTATAGTTGTATTAGACCAATGCCTGCTCATGTAGTTATTCTTTTATTCTTTATTTATCTTTTATCCTTGAGGTTGCTCTGATGTGTGTGTCCACTATCTTGAGAACCTGTTTTTACCCCTATTTATGCTATGTCTACCTATGCATTCAATAAGTGATCATGTTTGTACCAAAGCTAGATGCATTCATCATACCCTCCTACGGGAAATTATAAATACGACACCCTTGAATACTCACGGGTTGAAATGCTACAATGATAGTTCTGTGCGCTTGTAGATTTATTCTTATTTCATACTAAGCTATCGATTGGCATACCTAAGCACCGTTACTTAAGGATTGTAATTCTTGTTGCACCCCACAGCGTCGTACCACAATTTTGCATATCGTAAGTAATGACAGCTAGGATGGCCAATCCGGCACTTCTAAATGTTATTACCAGACTGCATTACCTAGGCCAGTGCTATTAAGGGGCAAGGGTTACCTTTCTGAAGTAATGGTGGTTAGGAATGTCAACATACATTTCTAGCATTGTTATTAAGGATGGACTTATTGTCTATCTTTAGTAGTAATGCTAAGAAATGCCAACAAGCATTTTTGGCACCGTTGCCAGGGAGGGCAAAAGAAAAATGCAAACATCTAGCATTAGCATAAACATTGATTACAAAATAAGCATTGGTAGCCATAGTTTAAATAGGCAAACTTTGTTGTTTTCTTCCTCTTTTATTGGAATGAAAACATGATAGTGTATGAGCGGTTTTAACCTACTGGAAAACTTTGTCAATGATCTAGAAGCACTCCTAAGGAAGAGAAGGTCTTGTACCATTTCTTCTTCTGCTACATCGCCGGTAGATGAACCAGTCACTTTCGCACCATCCGCTTCGACCACCATGGCTAAGTCACTCCATGAGTACTCTACCCCCACTGTTGCCAACGTGCCCGTTGGGCCCACTGTTAATGTTAGGAATGGAAACTTTGAGCTCCACACTGGCCTACTCACAATGGTCCAAGCGAACCAGTTCTGCAGTTTGCCAAGTGAGGACGCAAACGCGCATCTGTAAAACTTCCTTGAGTTGCACAAAACAATCATCATCAAAGATGTCGCACCAGATAGCATCAAGCTCCTCTTGTTTCCCTTCTCCCTATCAGGGAAAGTGAAGCAATGGTTCTACCAAAGCATGGAAGTAGTCAACACGAGGGACAAATGTTCCATGGAGTTGTTGGCACTTCTTAGCGTTAGTAGAAAAGTCCGCAAGCGCACGGAAGTAACGTTGTAGCCTTCACCTAGAAGTATTCAGGGTATCGTATTTCCACAGGGAACAGAAGTGTAAGAGATCTCTAAACTAGTTCTCCCTAGAATGATAAGATGAAGAGTAGCTTGGGTAATGAGGTTTTCTAAGGATAGATCCTAAGGAAGATAGCTTTGCCACTATAGACTTGCTTTGGGCACCGGAGCGCACCAGGTCTGCCCAGCGATACCTGCGTATAGCTCTACTCCGTACTCTGATGTGGGGGAGTGCTAGGGACAAGCAGGCCTGTCACCACCTGCCCGCCTACCTCTCTATCCGTCAAGCTACGTGAGAAAATGAAGGTAGCCTCAAGCCTAAACTCCACGTTTAAGCTATCAACTACGTACTCTAGCGTGCAAGCAAGGCTTACTCGACGGGTGAGGTCCTTCTACTAGAGCGACCATCACAAGGATGGACGACGAACCCATAAGAATAAGGCGAACAAAGATAACTTACTTAAGAACTTAAATTACGAACTTCTTACTTCAAGTAGCAAGACGATCGTAGAGGTACAAGTTGGAGCGAGAGCCGACAAGCCCGGCACATCGTCCACCCGGAGGCAGAACTGCTTTGACTCCACCCTTTCTCCAGCTCTTCCCTCTCTCACTCCCTATACTAAATTAACTAGAAGCTAATGGAATGGAGCTTTCTCTTCCTCTCTATATTGTGACCACTGTGTTGATGTGTAGAATGAATAATAATGTGTTGAGAGGAGGCCTCCTTTTATAGCTTGAGAGGAGGAGGCTCTATGCAAAAGGACCATCCCCACATTGAAGGACCCAAACCAACCTCCAAAGGGCGGTTTCCACTTGCCATCTATGTCGTCCGTAGGTGGGATCATCTGGAGGGAACTGTTCTATGAACCGCCGCAAAAGACTGGGCCCAAAAGGCCCCACCAGGGGTGCGGCCGCACCAGGGTGTGGTAGCACCCTAGGCTGGTGCGTTTGGCCACAACCTTCTAGTGGTGGGCTACTTCCTGGGCCTGGAGTTCTCCTGCAGTTATGATCAGGCCTAGGTATGCACCAAAGGTGGGCTTCTTCTTTATTCTTGTTGTGCATTTGCTGAATTCGTCTTTTGCTTTTGCGCTTTGTCCGTGATGTTGCACATTTCCACTTGTTGCACCATAAAGCCTGTAAAACATAAATACTAGGGTACAAGTGGAACTTCATTAGTAATAAAGGCATATGTGCTAGAATATGTTTGTCTTTCCTCTTTTTATTCTAAGTTGGCGGTATATAAATGATCCATAAGGACTGCCCACAAGACCCCCAAGCTTAACCTTTGCTCGTCCCGAGCAAATAGCTAAGTATGGTTGCTGATCAGGAGTTGCTACAATGTCGATCATATTTCAAATGTACCAAGTTTATAACAAAGTTTTCTACTGTAATTTAAATAAATTAGCATGTTGTCCACCCTGCTATTATCTTGAAATGAATGGGGCCTTTTAGCTATCTCAAGCCTTGGGTGATTGCAAGATAGAATAGTTCAATGAGCATTGCTTATCATTCATCCCAAGATCAACCATCTTTTCGGAGGTTTTGAAAATTTTTTTAAAAGAAAACTTATGTTCCTCAAATGATTCACTCGATCACTCAATGTGTATGAATCAAAGGCATTGTATTGTTTCCTTTCATATCCTACCACTAAGGCTTATGAGTGGAGTTCTGGGCAGGTATAAAGGTGGGCGTACTTGCATCACATATATCGCTAAGTCAAAAACCGAACCACAAGGAGATACAAGTCATACACTTTGATTGAGATGTGCAAGTGTGTGGAGTATGAGAAATCATGATTCTAAATATTTTTGGCACTCCATGCATCATGATTCTCTCCTTTATTGGATGGAATGAAACTTCTTGGAGGGATATGGGCTATAAGATCATATATCCATTTTTTTCTTTTTTTTGAATGGGTACTTGGAACTTTTCTTTCCCGTTTGCTTATTGCATGCCCCTTGGCTTTTTTTCTTTCTTTTTTTTCTTTCTCATGTCCCTTGGCATGGATTTTTTTTAACATAGCCCGTATCCTTTACTGACATATGAAGAAATTTTGGATGGAGAGACATCATGATGGTAACGTGACGAGTAAATACATGGTGGAAAATGAATGCGCGACTCTCAGGATAAGAGTCGACATTTTTATTTGCTGGATAACTAATGCACGGCTCTCAAGGTGAGAATTGGCATTTTTATTTGGTGGAAGAGTGCGCAACTCTCAGGGTAAGAGTTGGCATATTTTTGGTTGTTGGATGGGTGCATGTTGTGCGCAACTCTCATGGTCAGAGTTGGCTTCATTTGGTGGGTAAATGTTAATCTCAATCATGGGTGCACGACCATAATCTTACTTAGGTCACAACAATTTAACCTAACTCAATGTTCCACAAGCAGCATATGACTAAAAGGTTTGCAGAATTGAAACATGTCATATGGCCTTGGTTGGTATTTCATAATCATTGAGGAACTTTTGTTTTTAAAAGTTTTTGAAAATAAAACTCCAGATGTCAAGTTTCACTCAGAACAAAGTTATAGTGCAGCCCATATCACCATATCATAT
Organism: Bothriochloa decipiens; assembly: GCA_023333625.1. Taxonomy (NCBI): domain Eukaryota; kingdom Viridiplantae; phylum Streptophyta; class Magnoliopsida; order Poales; family Poaceae; genus Bothriochloa; species Bothriochloa decipiens. Next base: position 20,542,898 of record CM041641.1, on the reverse strand, counting down.
CAGGCAATAACTTAGAAAAGATCAAGAGAAAATTTTTAGCTGATAAACCCAAATCTTAGAGATAGCTCGATTATAAATTAGGTACACGTGAAACATAAGACAGAGCAACTATTCATCATTTCAACAAGGGTAGAAACTAACACATCTTAACACATATGAGAGAGGATAAAATTTTTATTAAACATATCTCACCATTTTATATGTTGGAGAATTTAAAAAGAAATATGAGATACAAGTTACCTTCGTGGGAGCCCTCCCCCAAGCTTGCTCTTGACTTACCAATGTGGTTCACCTGGGGGTGCCATTAATTGGTGGTGCCTCAACTTGACATGCCGTTCATGGCCTCTCTTGATCGTGCTATAAAGCTCCCCCAAGCTTGTTTTTATGGTGGTATTGAGATAACAAGACAACAAAACTTGGGGTTGAAAGGTATATTACTTTTTTATCAAGATTTATTTATTATTAATTTTTTCTTTTCAAGTTTCACCAAAGAAAATGCTTGTCTCTGCTGTCATCTCAATTACTTACCCTCATGGAGTTGATGAATTTCTACAAGGGGTTAGTCCATAAGATTGACCAAAATCTATACTAGCAGCTTGGTTCCAAGATCAAACTAGACACCATGTCTAATTTGTCAAGTTAGGCTCAAGATTCTAAGCACCATGCTTACATTAAAAAGCCTATAGAAGCATGATATCACATCCTAGCTTCAAACTAAAATCCATGTTTAGTTAAAAAGATGTAGGACCAATAGTTCCAAACCAAAACTTACTAGCATAGAAATTGAGTTATCATAAGATAAATAAGATTCATTCAATAGAGATGGATCTTTGAACAAGGGAACCAGACAAAAGTTTGCTCAGCCAATCTATTCAAACTCAAAAAAGGCTAGGATAAAGAAAAAGCATGCCTTGCTTTATCTCCAACATGAATTTCTTCCACTATTCATGATAACAACTCAAAGATCATTAATCAAAATACAACACCATGTGTCACAATTTTGACTAAATAAGGCTAGTTTAACCTAAGCACCATGCTTAAATTAAAAAGCCTATGGATATACCACAAGCGCACGCATGTGAATACACCCAAACTCAGAGCATATGGCATGAACAGAGGAAGAGCATGATATTATACCTTCATGGAGACAAAAATGAGTGAATGAGTTGGTCTACATTACCTTGACATACCTGAATGTGTGTACCAACAACATCTATAGATGAAGCATCGGAGTTGTTGCTGCAGTGACTCGATCCTTAACTTAGGTGATTATCAAGGCTAGGGTTGGAGTCCATCACTTTTAGTAGTATGTTGTCGTGTAGTAAGTCATTTATTGGTAGCTCCTGCATGTTAGTGACTTTCATACATGACAAATGTAGGAGGAACAACTCATGCAAGCTTCTAACTAAAAGGAATGTTGCGACCATGACTCCCCTTTGTTTTTTAGAATCTTTTAAACGTAGCGTGATCCAAGATATGCATGCAGTCATGGTTGGTCAAAGGAGTGAGGAGGTGTTGCACAAACCATCAGTGTAGAAGAAGGAGTTCATGGAAGTCATGTGTCTTGTCCCTCTATATGATGGCCTATTTGATGTTTGTGCAATATTCAGGGGAGATCTTGAAAGGTGTGTTTGTTGTACTTGAGAGATCTCCCCCACACTTTTTCTTCTACCTATTTTTAATTTTGACAAAGAAACAAAAACAAAGAAACATAAAACAAGCAAGGGCTGTACTAGGTTCAAACCTAGCGAGCCCAAAACTTATTATGATTGTTTTTATTTACTTATTACCTATTTATTTTATTTTATTAAAAAAATTTATCCAATTCGCATAACACAAACAAGGTCAAACTTAAGATGCAAAGTAAAATACACCTTGGCTTGTCTCCATATCAAATTATCTCCATTGTTTATGATAACAACTCATAGCTCATTAATCAAATTCCAACACCATGTCACAATTTGAATAAAGAGGGTCTTTTAACCTAAGCACCATGCTTAAATTAAAAAGACCCATGAATGTGCCACATATGCATATGTGACAACATTCAAGCTAGAGTATATAACATAAACAAAGGAAATATGAATATGGTCAGGCGAATGGGGACAAAAGTGAGTAAATGAATTGGTGAATATTACCTTTGCATACCTGGGGGCACTTACCAACAACGGATATAGATGATTGCTCTTGACGCTTCTTGTGTTGTTCGCATGATGGATCTGCCCAAGGAAACTTCAAAGCTCGCCATACACACATGACTTAGTATGGACCATGAGCTTTGATGGTTGTTGCAAAGGCATGGAGGTGAGCTATTCTTGCTTGTGGGAGCAATGCTAGGCAGAGTCAGCTAGCACATCTACATGTATCTTCGAATATGTGAAGCCAGCATGCTCCTTTTGCTCTCCTCCAATATATATATATATTTCAAAACTATATATATATTTTTTTAACAATCTATTTTTTTTCTTTTTTTATTTTCACTTCCCTTCTCTTTTTTTCTTTTTTTCTTTTTCTTTTTTTCAACTTTGTTCTCTCTTTTTTTTCTTTTTCAACTTTCTTTTTTTAGCAAGGTAGAGCCAACATCTCTTTTTTTCCTTTGAACCAAGGTGATCTTGTGGTGAGACTCGCACCGTCCTCCCCCACGCTTGGACTTTATTGTAAGTCAAGTATGCAGGGTCAGGGTCTCCCCTTGAGTTTATTCCACCAACCAAGATCATCAAGGTGTGTCGTTGATGTCACTCCCATGTTTTCAAACTTCGTATGTCCTTTGTTCTTCTTAATCTCTTCCTGAAATGGTTAGCGACCATGAAATGGTTAGCGCCCAAGAATAATCGAAGGTGCATACTAACTTGAACACATGTTCTTGCTTTTATTAAAAAGGAAAAGTTATTTATTTATTTATTTTTTATTTCATTTTTATTTTGTAAGAAGAAATTATTTTAAAGATATGTTTTCAAATTTTAGGTTTTCAAAATATCTCTTTTTTAGAAACCATTTTATATAATATTTTCATTGATAAAAAAATAACTCAAATTTTTTATATTCAAAGCCTATACTCAACAGTTCTGGAACAATGATTAGACATGTCGTTTAATCAAGGCAGGCATTTAAGCACCATGCTTAAATTAAAATACCCATGAAGATATGATCATGCATAAACCATACTTCAAACCAAAACATGTTGTATGTAAAACTTTGAAAACAAACTAACATTTATTAAAAACATTTGAGCAAAGAATTATTTTTATTTTGTAGAAGGACAGCAAATTATATTTTTTTTCAAAATAATCCAGGGAATCTCTCGGCAGTGCTTTCTTTATGGTCATGAGCTTGACCGCCAAAGCTAGGGCGAAGCTTGAGGCCAGAAGCTATGGCTGGCTTCGAAGGTGGCTGCAAGAACTCATCCGTAAGAGAAATATTTTGCTTTTGAATTTTGAAAGGGCATTATTGTAGAAAGAGAGAACAAGAATAGTAAAAAAATTTTAAAATGATTTTGTAAAACAAGAGAAGATGATAAGAGAGTGGTAAAAATCTTTTTGTGCATGTGCAAAAGTTTGAACATGTAATTTTAAAATAATAACGCCTATTTTTTTTGAAACATAGGCTTCATGAAGAAGGGTTTTGATCATGGAAGAAAATATTTTTTCTTAGATAAAACACAAGGCACACGGGTGAACTAGGTTTGGAGACAAATACGACAACCGTTCCCTGGGAACGGCACCAGAAAGCTATTGGCGCTTCTTAGCGTTAGCAAAAAAGTCCGCAAGCGCACGGAAGTACCGTTGTAGTCTTTCCCCGGAAGTATTCAGGGTATCGTATTTCCACAGGGAATGAAAGTGTAAGAGATCTCTAAACTAGTTCTCCCTAGAATGATAAGATGAAGAGTAGCTTGGGTAATGATTTTTCTAAGGATAGATCCTAAGGAAGATAGCTTTGCCACTATAGACTTGCTTCGGGCACCGGAGCGCACCAGGTCTGCCCAGCGATACCGGCGTATAGCTCTACTCCATACTCTAACGTGGGGGAGTGCTAGGGATGAACAGGGCTGTCACTACCAGCCTGGCTACCCCTCTGTCCATTGAGCTATGTGAGCAAACAAAGGTAGCCTCAAGCCTAAACTCCATGTTTAAGCTGTCAACTACATACTCTAGCATGCTAGAAGGTTTACCCGATGGGCGGGTTCCTTCTACTAGAGCAACCATCACAAGGACGCACGACGAACCTGCAAGAATAAGGCAAACAAAGATAACTTACTTAAGAACTTAAATTCAAATGTTGAACATGAACTTCTTACTCCAAGAAGCAAGACGATGTAGAGGTACAAGTTGGAGCGAGAGCCGACAAGCCCGGCCCTTCGTCCACCCGGAGGCAGAACTGCTTTGACTCCACCCTTTCTCCAGCTCTTTCCCTCTCTCACTCCTTATACTAACTTAGCTAGAAGCTAATGGAATGGAGCTTTCTCTTCCTCTCTACATTGTGACCACTTGTGTTGATGTGTAGAATGAATAATAATGTGTTGAGAGGAGGCCTCCTTTTATAGCTTGAGAGGAGGAGGCTCTATGCAAAAGGACCATCCCCACATTGAAGGACCCAAACCAACCTCCAAAGGGCGGTTTCCACTTGCCATCTATGTCGTCCGTAGGTGGGATCATCTGGAGGGAACTGTTCTATGAACCGCCGCAAAAGACTGGGCCCAAAAGGCCCCACCAGGGGTGCGGCCGCACCTGGGTGCGGTCGCACCCTGGGCTGGTGCGTCTGGCCACCGCCTTCTGGTGGTGGGCTGCTTCCTGGGCCTAGAGTTCTCCTACGGTTACGATCAGGCCCCGGTATGCACCGAAGGTGGGCTTCTTCATTATTCTTGTTGCACATTAGCTGAATTCGTTTTTTGCTTTTGCGCTTTGTTCGTGATGTTGCACCATAAAGCCTGTAAAACATAAATACTAGGGTACAAGTGGAACTTCATTAGTAATAAAGGCATATGTGCTAGAATATGTTTGTCTTTCCTCTTTTTAGTCTAAGTTGGCGGTATATAAATGATCGATAAGGACCACTGTTGATGCAAAATTCTTATCTGCAAACATACCGGGCTAATACCCAAATTTGATATCCGAAGCGTGCCAGTCGATTTGACCTGTTAATCGACAAGGATGATAATTTGAATAAAAACCGATCGAGACGACAGCGATACACCCGAATGTCAAGGCTCAGAATGTATTCGATAACTGTTGAACAGATCCGATGAGACGACAGTGATACGCCCGGAAGTCAAAGCCTGAATCGTGCTTGGTAGACGCGAAACCTGCAAGGTCACCGGAGATCAAGTTGATGCAGCCCGTCGATTCTTGAAAGAACTCATTGAAAAAGAAAATACTTGACAAAGTCGTCAAAAAGTAAAGTACTGGTAGAAGTAAATTGCGATAAAAAGTAGATTTGTTTATTGATGCTTGGATGTCCATTACAATGCCCTTCGGCACATATTTATACTCTACTATTCGAAGAGTCCTAATTTAACATGCAAAGCTCAAATATAGAAGAAATAAACTAATTCCTTATACGAACTCTACTTCCTAAGGAAAGAAACACAACTCATATACGAGTTGGACTCAAACTATACTACGAAAATCATAAGCTCTATGATGCTGATCCTCTGTCCGCTTCCGTCGTGATGAAGTTATCTCCTCATCGGTATATTCCTAGCATCAGCAACAACCTTCTAGTCTTCCTGCCATTCTTATCGGCAATAGCTCTTTCCGCCTCATCGGTAACAATCCTCTCGTCCTCTGCCAACCTTATCAAAAATAGCTCTTTGGCTTCATTGGCAATGTACGAGATCAACATGCCCTTCATCGGCAACCACCCATCGGCAACTCAGAAGCAATGCTAAAGAAAAACCAACCTCTTGCCGATTTAGTTTAGTCTCCCGATCTTTATTAACACGTGCCAAAAAACGGTGTCAACACATGCCCCCAATTTCGGTGTATAAAATACTTTATGCACCGAAATTTGCTCCAGGTCATGATTACCCAAGCCGCCTGAACTTCTCCTCGAAGGTTGCGCGCGCTGTAGTGAAAATCCTGTACCAACGGGCCCATATAATGCCTCCTCCGCCGCGGCCCATTTTTCATCTGCGATTCAACCCTAGCTTTTCTCTCTCCAGCGGCGACATCAGCAGGCGATCCTCCGATGAACTTAATCGGCGCCACTCTTAGCAGCGATTCTTAACCTCCATTAGCATTCTTCGTTCTCTCCATCTTCGTCCGCGGCCATGGCTATCCCCTTCGACGTCCCCAAGGTTAATCTTCTTCTTTATCCGTCTTTTAATTTTTCCTCTCTTCCGCAGAGTTCATGACTCCTCCTCATTTCAATTTTTAATCTCAGGAACTTCGCAATAAACTTCTCATCCCTACGCATCAAAACCAATTCATCTGCCTAGGCCCAATGGGGAATCCAGATCCAACTGATATTATAAATGCGGAAACCAATTGAATTCCCTTTAGAGCTCAGAACTTCGATTTGGGTCTTTGGACTGACACTTTCCGATCTTGGCCGAAAACCACTAAGGGATGGAAAGATTGGTATCTAAGGGTTGCTAGGCCGATGGAGCTGTACTGGGCAGAATGAAAACTAGACCAGTGCATCAAATTGTCCATTGCCGATATGGAGAGGAACGAGTCATTGCTAATTGCTGCCTCCTATTTTTGGTCTGATACCATGAATGCCTTCATCTTCAAACATGGACCAGCCTCCCCCACTCTTGCTGATGTAGTCATGCTCACTGGCCTGGATGTCTCAACTGCCGATGACAACACTCTATTTCAGAGGAAGCCTGAGCATCGGCTAACCACCCGAAACATCGGCGGTTGGACCGGATATATTAGCGAGTATCAGAAATCCGGATCTGTTAATCACAGGGAGCACTCAGCTTTCTTGAACATGTGGCTTGAGAAATTCATCTTTTGCGGCAGAACAGTTGGACCGACCAATATGCACCTTCCTGCAGCAGAGATGTTGGCTAACGGTGTCAGACTCCCAATTGGCTGATATCTCCTTGGCTCAGTTTACCATCTTCTTTACCAAGTGTCACAAAGGCTGCTGCAAGACAAGTCCATCGGCAATCTAGGAGGTCCTTGGTGGTTCATCAATATGTGGCTGAATGCCCATATGCACAAGTATTTTCACATTGATCTGTTCGCCCAGCAGTTCCCTCGGAATCTTCCTGAAGACTATGAACTCGGGGAAGAAGACTCGGCAACACGGCCCCCTCTCAACTTTGGAGAAGCACTGGCAGTATTACCAGGGCAGAAGCAAACAGAGCTCAGATCAGTAATCTCTTCCACAGACTCTACATAGGCATCCCTTCTGAGCTTCGGGCCTGGGTCCCTTATGTCGATGAAGAAGCAAGATTCCCTCTTTTCTTCAACTTTACCGATGAGGCCTTGAACAAAGATGCCGATATTCTTAGTGCAATAATCACCCCTCGCACCATCCCGGTCAACATATTTGGAAGTGGGAAGAACATCAATCCCACATACGAGTTCTATTATCCATCGGCAGTAGCCAGACAATTAGCTTTTGGACAACTGCCCATCAACCTCTGCTTTGCCGATGTGATTAAACCAAGAGAAATTATCACTAGCAGCATGGATTGGTGCAAGATAGTAACTCTTCCTCCTGATGTCGATACCTCTAATGTTGACCTGACCGATTGGGTACCGGCTTCCTTCATCACTGAATCTTTCAAATTATGGTGGCAAGAATGGAAAGAGCAACTATTCTTCGCATCTCCTCACTTCTATTGGAATCTCATCGATCCTGATCATGCCATACCTGCCGATGCGGTAAGTTTGACCATCTACACTTCTCCCAATTCTCTTTTTCAGTCTATCGACAACTAACTCCTTTTCAACAGGTTGATGATCCGATTCCAACATTGAGCAAGAGTGGCAAAGTTATAAGGCTGCAGCCGATATCTCCAATATCCACAATCAGCTACAGAGCTCCCTCATTAGATGCTCTGATGTGCCACGGTCGATTCAAGAAGAGCTCCTTCAAATCAAAATTGACCAGAAGTATGGCTGCTCCATCGGATATGGTCGCATCCTCAGCACGGGCATTCCAGGTAACTGTCTTATTTTCTCCTGTGTGCCGATTGCTGTGATATACTGATCTCATATTTCAGGGTGCAAGTTCTACATTTGATGAACCCTCATCGGCAACTCGCCCTTCGTCTCCACCTGCTGCACCTTCATCACCACGCTTCGTCATCCTTGACGATTCTCCAGAGGTACCCCTCAAATTAAACTCTGACCATCGTATCGGCACTTTTACTCATCTGCTTCTCTCACGGCATCAAGTATCCGCATCGGCAACTGCCTCGAGTGCGCAGACACTTCAACTATCCATTGTCGATGCCCCCTAGCCATCCGATGCCGACATTTTATAGCACAAGCGTAAGGCTTCATCGAAGGACGAGTCTCAATCAAAATGGTCAAGGCTTTCACCAGCTCCAATCGCATCATCGGCATCCTCACCTCGCCAGATATCGCCCGATGCTCCTGCACAGGCTTCCCTATCGGCAACTGTTCTTCAACCGATAGTTGTTCCTATACAAGAGTCTTCATCGGCACTGGTGTTACAGCAACAGCCAATCAAGACGCCAACACTGGAGACGCCATCGGCAATTACTCTTGAAGTTGCTTCTTCTAGCCAGAGGCAAGAGGTTGCTTTGAAACAAGTAAGTTAGCTTCCTTAGTTAATCTTCAACACTTAGATTCTTCTGCTGACGTCCCTTTTCTCTTTTAGGAGCAAGATTCCCCCGATAGCCTATTCTCCTTTTCTATCAGTGGGGTTATTCCCGATGATGAAGAGCCTGAAGAAAGCTCCACTCCAGCCCTTGAAGCTTTATCATCTGAAACCAAGTCAAGGCTGGAGATGCTACTATCCCTGCTGCAACAAGAAACCTCCTCGCTGATCCAGGACTCTGATTCTACAAGAGCAGCCTTCAAGATAATTCGAGGCCAGATTCCTGCCGATGTCAAAGAAGTACTCTTCCAAGCTGCACATCTGGAGAGCCGGCAGCTGTAATACCAGAAGGCGGCCCAGCGAATTGCTGATAGATCCATGCAGGCACAGCTCCAGGAGGATATGATGAAACATAAGCAATCTGTCGATGAGAAACACAAGGACATCGGTAAACTAGAAGCCTCTCGTGCAGATCTAGAAGAGTCGATTGCTCAACTGTCGGCAAAGAGAGAAGCCTTGCTAACGGAACTGAGGAAAGTCGAAGAAGCTCTAAATGCAGCGAATCAGGAGAAAGCTCAAAAGCCTGAAGCTATCAAAACTCTCCAGCAAGAAAGGGACCATCAAGCCCTCAAGACGCTAGCGCTTAAGAAGAAAATCAAGTCGGTTGAAGGTAATGTCGATGAAGACGCAAAGACACTAGAGGAAGCCGACCAAATTCGCCTGCGTGTGATATCAACCATCTGTTCATTGTTGAACTTGTATACCTTCTTTCTATCGGCAACGCAATGCATCGGTAATTGTAGAACTTCATATTCATGTAATGCCGATACGTTCTCATTGAATCAGTAAATGCACCTGTTCCTTCAAGCGTCTATCCAAATACTAGGATAATATTTCTTCAGATATTTACCGTTCAACGCTCTTGGAAATACTTCTCCTTCGAGAGTTTCTAGGATATAGGCATTACCAGGAACGGACCGATTGACGCGATAAGGACCCTCCCAATTAGGAGACCACTTGCCAAATTTTGCGCTCTTAGTCCCAATCGGTAAAATCAGTTTCCAGACTAGATCACCATTAACAAATTTCTTCACCTTTACCTTCTTGTCATACCACCCAGCAACTCTTTTCTTATTCTCTTCAATGCTAACTAAATCCTTCAGCTGATGACTCGCCAGATCTTTCGACTCATCTTTCATGAGTGTACTGTAATCATCGGCCAACAGCTGATCTTGATGAAATATCCGCCTTGAACCAGTCTTGATCTCCCAAGGCAAAACTGCATCATGTCCATATACCAAATGATAAGGCGATACTTTAGTAGCACAATGGCATGCCATCCGATACAACCATACAGCTTCGTTCAAAACCATGTGCCACTTTCTAGGATTTTCCTTAATCCTACGCTTAATGAGTTTAATAATCCCTTTGTTAGAGGCTTCGGCCTGACCATTGGCTTGAGCATAATAAGGCGAGGAATTCAAGACCTTGATCCCCATCTCATCGGCAAATCTATCAAACTCTCCTAACATGAACATGGTTCCCGGATTGGTCGTAATAGTCTGAGGATTACCGAACCGATACACAATATGCTCCTTTACAAAATCAATCATGTTTGCCGATGTCACATTCTTCAGAGGAATTGCTTCGACCCACTTTGTAAAGTAATCGGTAGCAACAAGTATGAATTTATGCCCCTTGCTTGATGGTGGATATATCTGACCGATGAGATCAATAGCCCATCCTCGAAATGGCCACGGTTTAATGATAGGATTCATTGCCGATGCAGGCGCTCTTTGAACGTTGCCGAATTTCTGACACTCCTGACACCCTCTAAAATACTTGAAACAATCTTCGAGTATTGTCGGCTAGTAATATCCGTTCCGCCTGATCATCCACTTCATCTTGAAAGCCGATTGATGCGCCCCGCATACTCCTTCATGGATTTCGCCCATTAAACTCTTCGATTCTTCTTTGCCAAGACACTTGAGCAAAACTCCATCCATCGTCCAATAATATAACTCATCGTCAAGGAGCACATACTTAGTAGGTTGAAACCTCATCTGCGTCTCGACTTTCCTAGATGGATCCTTCAGGTAATCGGCAATCTCCTTCCTCCAGTCATCGGCATCAGTTGCCGATGTCAACACTTCGTGGATTGGCTGATACCCCGAGGCATGCTGTGCTAACCGATTGGCTTCTTCATTATGCAATCTGGAGATATGCTCCAGATGGAAATCTCTGAACTCCTTTAATAATTGTCGACATCTCTCATAATACGAGATTAAAACCTCACTTCGACATTCATATGCCCTAGCTAATTGATTAATGATCAGCATCAAATCACCGAAGATTTCAACAACATCGGCACGGACTTCCCTGAGTAGCTCCAAACCTTTCAACATAGCCCGATACTCAGCCTGATTGTTTGTCGATGTGGTAGCAATCGGCAATGAGAATTCATATTTCTTCCCCTGAGGTGATATCAACACAATGCCGATGCCTGCTCCTTCCCCACATGTAGAACCATCAAAGAAGAGTGTCCACGGAACAATCTCCACAAAACTCACTATGCCGCAGTGCTGAGTAACAAAATCGGCCATCACTTGCCCCTTGATTGCTTTAGCTGATTCATAGTGCAGATCAAATTCCGACATGCTAGAATCCATTTGTCGATTCTTCCATTTAGAATTGGCATTGACAGCATATATTTGACCACATTCTCTTTGCATATAACAGTGCATTCGGCCGTTAAGAGATAATGCCTTAATTTAACACAGGAGAAATATAAGCATAAACATAACTTTTCAATGGTCGAATACCTGGTCTCAGCATCTACCAACCTTCTACTCAGGTAATAGATTACACGTTCTTTCCCTTCAAACTCTTGGATTAGAGCTGACCCAATGACTTCATCATCACTCGTCTGATACAACCTGAAGGGCTCCCCGTGTTGGGGTGGAACTAGCACTGGAGGATTCACCAAATACTTCTTAACTTCTTCTAAAGCCAACTGCTGTTCTTCTCCCCACATGAATTCCTGATCGGCCTTCAGCTTCAATAATGGACTGAAAGCTTTGATTCTTCCTAATAAATTAGATATAAATCTTTGAATAAAATTAATCTTGCCGTCAGAGACTGTAGTTCAGTCTTATCGATAGGAGCAATCACTTTATTGATGGCATCAATGGATTTCCTGTTAATTTCAATACCCCTCTGATGCACCATAAAGCCTAAGAATTGTCCTACCGATACACCAAATGCACACTTGTTGGGATTCATTTTCAACCCATGTTTCCTTGTGCACTCCAATATTGTCTACAAGTCAACTAGATGATTTCCGAAGTCTCCAGACTTAACCACCACATCATCTATGTAAATTTCAACCAATGTGCCGATATACTCATGAAAAATGTAATTCACTGCTCTCTGATAAGTAGCACCGGCATTCTTTAAATCAAATGTCATGACTATCCATTCAAATAAACCCACATGACCTGGACATCTGAAGGCAGTCTTGGAGATATCTTCTTCGGCCACAAAGATTTGATTGTATCCGGCGTTCCCATCCATGAAGCTAATAATCCGATGTCCAGCAGCAGCATCAATTAATAAATCGGCGACGGGCATCGGGTAGCCATCCATCGGTGTGGCTTTGTTAAGGTTCCTCAAATCAATACAGACACGAAGTTTCCCATTCTTCTTGTAGACAGGAACCACATTAGAAATCCATTCAGCATATCAGCATTGTTGGATGAACTTTGCTTCAATTAACCTCGTTATTTTGGCCTTAATATCAGGCAACACTTTAGGATTGCATCGGCGTGCGGGCTGCTGATGCGGCCGATATCCTTGCTGGATAGGTAGCCAATGTTCAACAATAGATCAATCTAACCCAGCCATCTCTGTATAATCCTAAGCAAAACAATCCTTATATTCTTTCAATAAAGCAATCAACTGTTCTCTGCTTTGGAGATCTAACTTAACACTAACAAAAGTTGGCCTTGGTCTATCACCATTACCGATATCTACTTCAACTAAATCATCTGCCGATGTAAACCCATGGCCCAGTTTTCCATCATCGACAAACCTATCCATTTACAACTCATCTTCAGAACCAACTGCTTGGATCGGTGGTAGCTCATAATCGGCAATCCTGAGGAACTCCGAATCCCATGCTTCTCCTGATATGCACTTGGACCGCTCATAAGTTTCTAATTCTGCCGATGCAATTATATAAGATGAATCAACAGGAACCACCTCAACTTTATCTTCAACCCACTGCACAAGGCATTGGTGCATTGTAGAAGGAATGCAGCAATTGGCATAAATCCAATCCCTTCCTAATAGTAAATTGTAAGCACCTTTATCACCGATGACAAAGAACGTGGTCGGCAATGTTTTGCTGCCGATGGTCAACTTAGTGCATAGCGCTCCCTTGACCGGTGATATGTTCCCTTCAAAGTCCTTGAGCTTCATGTCCATCTTGGCTAGATCATGATCTCCTTATTTGAGCTTCCAAAACACGGCATATGGCATGATGTTAATCGCAGCCCCTCCATCTATGAGTATTTTTGACACTGGCTGCCCATCAACTCTGCCCTTGACGAATAAAGCTTTGAGATGCTGTCTCTCATCGTCGGTAGGCTTCTCAAAGATGGCCATCATTGGATCCAAGATTAGCTGAGCCACTTGTTCTGAAAGAACTCTCTCTTCCTCCTCATCGGCAAGTGCCCGAAATTCCATCGGCAACATAAAAACCAGGTTGATATCTGCCGATGGACTTTCATCTTTACGCTTCGGCTGCCACACTTGAGATTTTGCCCCACGGGGGTTTTCTTCTTTGCGCTCTCGTTGCATCTTCCTCTTCTAAGTTTTTGTTAGACGTTCAGGGCACCATTGAGGAAGCTTCATCTTCCAAACGGGCTGATACAATTTCGTACCTGAACCTGGGCAGTTTATATTGGAATTTCTGTAAAGAATCGCCTCATCAGGAACTCTTACATTGGCCATCTCCTTGAGCTCCTCTCGGTTCATCGGCAAGCAGTCGTCATGCCTGCCTAGCCTTTCATGTACACTGGTTCTGCCCCCCAGCCGATCATGTACCGATGCCCTCTCTCTGATCGGCTTATCGATGTATTTGCTCCGATTACCATAGCGCGATCTTCTTTCTGTCCGATCAGCTCGATCATAACCATTGCAGTCGGGGCAGCTATCAACAGTAGGCAATTTAATGCCTTCTTCCCAGCAGTAGATGAAGAAAGGGCATCTCCAATGATCTTCATGCCGACGCCACTCTTCCCAATGCAACTCCTCCTGCCGCTGCCGATAGCGATCATCTGAAACTCTATATGGAGCAGGCCTAGGAGGTATTCTTGAACTACCACTTTCTTCTACTACTTCTTTCCCCTTCAAGTTATCGGTAGTTACTTGATGTCTAGGATCTATTGATGCTCTCCTTTTAGCGCTTGCCGATATCAACACTTTGGTCTTGCTTACGGCATCCACCATATTTGCAGGAAAAAGATGTTGATCAATCTTCATCGGCCTCTGAGCTTTAGAGTTATCAAACTTGATCCTCCCAGATTCAATGGCCGATTGCAACTGCTGCCTGAATACTTTGCAATCATTAGTACTGTGCGAAGTTGCATTATGAAATTTACAGTACCTCATCTTCTTTAGCTCTTCTGTCGATGGAATTACATGATTGGGTGACAGCTTAATTTGGCCCTCTTAAAGCAATAGATTGAATATCTTATCGGCCTTCATGATGTCAAATGTGAATTTCTCTGGCTCTTTTTGACCAAAAGAACAAGATATTGGCTTCTTACCCTTCACCCACTTAGCTAGGCCGATAGTTGGTTCCTCATCTGAGTCTGATTCCCCTGCTTCTTCCACAAAGGACACCTTTTTATTCTACCTCTTCCTAGGTTCTGGAGCTCGAGCACTTTGATCAGAGATCCTCTGCACAATATGGCTAAGACTTTCAAACTCCTGAGAATCATACTTGTCCCTGAGATACGGCAACAGACCTTGGAAAGCCAAACCAGCTAACTGGCTACAATGATAGTTCTATGTGCTTGCAGATTTATTCTTATTTCATACTGAGCTATCGATTGGCGTACCTAAGTACCATTACTTAAGGATTGTAATTCTTGTTGCATCCCATAGTGTCGTGCCACAGTTTTGCATATCGTAAGTAATGATGGTTAGGATGGCCAATCCGGCACTTCTAACTGTTATTACTAGACTACATTACCTAGGCTGGCGCCATTAAGGGCCAAGGGTTACCTTTCTGAAGTAATGGTGGTTAGGAATGTCAACATACGTTTCTAGCATTGTTATTAAGGACGGACTTATTGTCTATCTTTAGTAGCAATGCTAAGAAACGCCAACAAAGCGCTTGCAGTGACTCCCATGTGGAGGTCTATTGCTGCTAATGCGGCCCCGGCACCCCAGATCCGGACACCTTCCCCGCCTTCCTCGCCCCCTTCTTCGCCATCTCCTCCATGGACGGCGGGTTGCGTGGTGAGCGAAGTGTGGTGGTGGCGCGGATGCTCTAGATCTGCTTGATTGTGGAGTGGCGGTGCATGGATTTGGTAGATGGACCGGCGGCGGTGGCGGATTCTCGGCGGCAACGGTTGTGAGGAGGATTGCAGGCGCAGAGTGCTCAAGGAGTGCGCGAGTGGGTTGTTAGAAATGATTGCAAAGTGCGGGAACCGCCTTCCCTCTGGCGGCACCTACTATTTATACATTCGGGTTATGCCCCTTTGACTTCTAGGGTTGGACCCGCTTGACTCATGTGGACGCAGTCTGTGGGCCGTCCTGGTCCCGAGTGCGAATGCGGGCCAGGATATTTTATTCCCCCCGTGCGCATTGAGTGCGTATCCAACCCTAGTTTTTGTGCACGTGTCCGACAGTTTTGGGATCTATTTCCAGACTCACCTTTAATTATATACTTCTTTCCAAATTTGTTCCAGATTTTCTCCTTAAATCTGGGGACTGATTAGGTGGGTTAGATATTTTATTTCCCATTCCGGGGACCGCACGCTAGTTTTTTCACCCAGCAGTACTTGCGAACCATGGGTTCTTGGTGTCCTTGACACAGTCGAGCCTGTGTTCGGTTCTGAGCACACTTGGGGATTGCACGGAAGTTTTCTACCTAGTCATGCTTGCAAACCATGGGTTCCTAGTGCCTTTGACCCAGTCGAGTCTGTGTACTGTTCAAAGCACACCTGGGGACTACTGGACAGTTGGCACATGTTTGGTCCTTGGCTCCCAGCTTTCATTGATTAGTGTTGTTATTTGACTTTTTCTTTAAATGCTCAATACAACATATACTATCTTCTATCGAGCTTGGGGACTACGTGGACCCACATCACCTCACGGTGACTTGGGCCTATCTTCTGTTCTTGGTTCTAGACATGGGTATTCAGTGTTGATTATGCTTGGCTGGAGTTTTATTGACTTTTTCTTTAAAAAGCTCAATACAACATATACTATCTTCTATCAAGCTTGGGGACTACGTGGGCCCATGTCACCTCGCAGTGACTTGGGCCAATCCTCTGTTCTTGGTTTGATACCCCTACCTCTATGGATGGTCCTTGTTAGCATTCCAGTGATACTCTGTGTCATGTGTTAACGTGAGCCCACGTCTCAGGACATAAAAATAATTTTTCTTTTTCTTAAGAACACGATGCATCTTTCGACAGACTACCTTCCTTGACAGAAGTTGTGGTCAGGAGCAGAATTACAGACTGCTCAGGAGAAGCCTGGATGACACCGCCTGGTCAGCATCAGTGCTGGTCCGGATTATGTGGTCAACATCTTCACTACTCGGCGCTGCATGGTCTGCATCTTCATTGCTCGGTATCACATGGTCTGCATCTTCACTGCTCGGTACAGGTCAAGACAGCGACTCCCTCAAGATACATGATGCTCGGGAACTAGCTGTGGGGTTATAGACCCTGTATACCCTCGCGGCTAGACTTTGGGCTGCTCGATACAAGATGGCCTAGATCAGAAGACGAAGGCTGGTCCATCATCATCTTGATCGGTGGGCCGGATGACAAGACGAATCCCATGGTCCACTACCACCCAAGTCGGTGGGCCACATGGGAGCTGAAGGCTGCTTGGCATGCAAGGAGTCTTAGTTGGTTAGATCTTCGTGTCCTCCAAGGATGCGGCACAATGTAACCAACCATAGGAGAACCCTAGATATGTAACTTTATCCCCCAGATATATAAGGTGGATAAGGACCCCCCTAGAATGCATCTATTCATCTCATTGTACTCCGGTACTCATCAATACAGTAGCAGAGACACAGGATGTAGGGTATTATGCTTCCGAGCGGTCTGAACTTGGATAAACCCTGGTTGTCCTGGTTGTTTGTCTTGTGTCTCACCTCTCGATCATAGATCTTAGCGCACCCTCACCGCAATCTACTACCTCAGGGTATCCCATGGTAGGCTGCCGATGAGGTTTCATCGACATTGTACCAGGTGTTGTTCAACTGGTTTGACATACGGGCCGATGAAGTTACTATCCGGCTACATGAACCAGTGGACTTCTTAGTGCGGTTTAGCAGGCTCGAGCATCGGGATCGTGTGCTCTCCTCGCCATCATGGGGCTCCCTTATGCCCCTCTTGTGGTGGCCATGGACGAGGGTGGCAGGTGGTGTGGCGGGAGCTTTCACTCATCGAGTCATTGTGGCGCTCAGGCACATCCCGGCCCATGCCCGCAAGCCGGTCATAGCCCAGACATTCCTGGGACGCTGCTACACGGAGGTGGAACCCTCCGATGTGCAACATTGACCCTAGGAGGATGATAGAGAATACTTCATCCAGGCTTGTGCTGGCACCCGTCGTTCATTGAGCCAAAGAAGGTGATATTCATCCCCTATCCGGCCTCACCCAATGTGGGTGATGAAGAACGCCGGATGCGGAGGGGGACGCAGTATCTAGTGCGGGCTCGTCTTGTGGTGCATCAGTAGCCGGGTGCTCCCCCCAAGCCTACCAGCAGAGGGAGATGATGAAGATGATCGTGATGGTGATGATCATTAGAGTGACAATGGAGAAGATCAGCACCACCCAGAGGATGACTATTAGCCCTGGGCGTCGCCTCACTGCAACTCGAAGGATGATTCCCTTGATTCAGATCCGCGGCATGGCTGCCACATTCCCTACTGCGACTACCCGCTAGAATATGCTAGAGATTGGGGGCGCAGTCAGGGACGCAGAAGATTGCTACTAAGCCTGGTGTCGGTTCCATCATTGTTGGAGAGCTATGCTGTTTGTTCTCACTGGTGTCCCTCCAAGGGCGTCAACGGGTCACTGGCCATCCTTGGAGGCCCTAGCTACCCCAGGTTGGTACCCAGACGCTTCACGGTAGTGTCCTGGGCTGAGGTTCTCTCCGCAGCCGGGCTTCGCCAGCCGCTTCCTCAATGTCGCTCCGCACCTTCTCCATGATGGCAGGAGCATCCAGACGCTGATGCGGGTCAGCCACCCAGACTGGTGGGCGGATTGTGTGGCAAATGAATGGGCGTCGCCAATCCTGCCTGTGCACGGTGGGACGTCGCCGGCCACAGAGCTGCCGGTGGACTCGGGCTCGGGCGAGGTGTCCGCCATTGCGTCGAATGATGACTTGGTGCCCCCCACCAATTTCTTCAAGTGAAGAGGAGGATAACCGCCGGTCGCCGATGTCACCCGCCACGCTTGTCAATGACATGGAGGTTGGACTGTGTGCCCCCTGGCCATGCCTCTCATTTGGGGGTGGCCACGTCTACGCAAATCAAGAATGCCACAAATACAGGTGTCGATGAAATCTCATCGGCAGTCTACCATGGGATGCCCCGAGGTAGTAGATTGCGATGAGGGCGCGCTAAGATCTACGATCAATATATGAGACACAAGATAAACAACCAAGACAAACAAGGGTTTATCCAGGTTCAGGTAGCTCCGAAGTGTAATATCCTACGTCCTGCGTCTCTGCTATTGTATTAAAGAGTACCGGAGTACAATGAGATGAATCAGATCTATGTAGTCATGATGACTTGTTTTGTCTAAGGACTTTTGCCCCTCCTTATATATGCTGAAGGAACAGAGTTACAAGTAGAATAGCCTAGTTGGTACTATTACTAAACCGTGCCGTGCACGTCATGTGCCGCACGTCTTAATCTTGGGCTGGGCTGTCTTGTACTGAGCAGCCCAAAGTCTAGCCGTAAGGGTATATGGGGTCTATACCCCCACAGCTAGTCCCCGAGCACCATGTATCTTGAGGGAGTTGCCGTCTTGACCTGTGTTGAGCAGTGAAGATGCAGACCACATAGTCCCGAGCAGTGAATAAGCAGTCGTCGTAGTCCCGACCAGCGATGATACTGGCCACGTAGTTCGGACCAGTGACGATGCTGACCACGTAGTGCCGACCAGCGAAGATGTTGACCATGTAGTGCCGACCAGCGACGATGTTGACCACGTAGTGCTGACCAGAGAAGCTTCATCCCAGCAGTTCGTAAGTCTGCTCCTGACCACAGCTTCTGTCAAGGAAGGTGATCTGTCAAAAGATGCATGGTGTTCCAAGAAAAAGAAAAATTATTTGCACGTTCTGAGATGAGGGCCCATGTTAACACATGATACGAAGTATCACTGGGATGTCAACATGAACCATCCATAGAGGTAGGGGTACCGAACCAAGAACAGGAAGATAGGCCCAAGTCACCATGAGGTGACGTGGGCCCACATAGTCCCCAAGCTCGATAGAAGATAGTATATGTTGTATTGAGCTTTTAAGAAAAAACTCAACAACAAGACCGTCGACACCTCTGGGTGGCAAGTCGAATGTGCAGTCCCCAGGTAAGTCCTACACGAAGCACAGGCTCGATCGGGTCGAGGGACACCAAGAACCGCTGATCCGTGGACACCTCTGGGTGGCAAGTCGAATGCGCAGTCCCCAGGGGCAGCACAAGGGCGAAGACGAGGCTGTACAATGCCCGGCACCGAGTCGAGGTGACGCGAGGCTTTGCGGTGCGTGACACCGAGCCGAGGCGACAATATACGAGTCCCCGAGCAGCGCGATCGAAGATGAGACTTCACGGTGCGTGGCACCAAGTCGAGCGATGGAGGCGAGGCTGTGTGGTGCATGGCACTGAACCGAGGCGATGACGATGAGTCCCCGAGCAGCCCGAGGCCGCAGACGAGGCTGTGAGGTGCGTGGCACCGAGCCGAGGCGACGATGACAAGTCCCCGAGCAGCACGAGGCCGAGACGAGGCTGTGCGGTGAGTGGCACCGAGCCGAGCGATGGAGGCGAGTCCCCGAGCAGCGCGAGGCCGGAGACGAGGCCTTGAGGTGCGTGATACCGAGCCAAGTGATGGTGACGAGTCCCCAAGCAGCACGAGGCCGGAGACAAGGCCGTGCGGTCCGTGACACCGAGCCGAGCGACGGTGACGAGTCCCTGAGCAGCACGAGGCCAAAGACGAGGCTGTGCGGTGCGTGGCACCAAGCAATTGGACCAACAGGTTGGTCATAAAATCCGAGTGCCAGGTGGCGTGACCACTTGAACGATGATCCTCTATGCAGTCCCTGAGCGTACAGAGTGTGCTTGGCAACCGAACCTTGTCCCTAAAAAATAAACATGAAGAGCGGTAGTATATGATATACAAATAATTGATCAAGACATGTTAAGCGGGTGATAACATTTATGCCGTTTTTAGATGTCTAATATGTAGAAAAATGTCGACAATTAAGTTTTGCCCCTGTCCTCGAAGCGAGCTAACTCCGTAGGTGACGTAGGGATGCGCTAGTGAACAGCGTAGGACCGCCAGGATCACTAGGTACCTAGTACCGTTAGAGAGCAACTGCCGAATCTCCTAGTGCCATGTAGCGCGGAGCTGTAACACATCGTAAGAGAATCGAAGTAGCGCCTTGTCAAGCCATTCTCGACGGGTAAAAAATAAAGTTTAATTATGATTTATGCAGGGCGCATGTATAACAGACAGGGTATCTATACAAAGTTGTAACAGGGAGAAAAAATTTATTAATTTTTTAGATAAACTTTGCTTGTCTTGAAAGACGTGTTGTTCTTGTCGTGGTCGAGTAGACGGATGTGGTTGTCGGCGTGGCTTGCTATCGACTCGATGTCTCGCTTGGCTGCTCGATCAGCTTGGATAAATTGACACGGCCCACATGTCGAATTGGACCGATCGACGTAGCTTGATGTGGTTTGCTTGGACGAGTTGGACTGGTATGCCTGGAGTCCCGGTCCACCTGATGCAATCTGCGACACCGACGTGACGTAGAACGAGACGAGTGTCCATGGATTCCTACCAAAACAATCGAATACTCTGTATGTAGATATCCGAAACATATATTGTATTATAAGATATTAGATCGGAAATTAAATAACGAACATGGACTTAGCTTTGCGTGCTAGGCAGATCGGCTGCTACTCTGTACGTGACGCATGCGAGCCTGTGCATCTCTTGTAGATCGGATCGTCGGCCTCGAGCTTAGCTTGCAGTCCGAGTTGCACATGAACAGGACTCCACGGCTTGGTCGTTCGACGCGACATGGTTGTTGCTTGTGCAAATACAAGTAATGCACTCGTGGTGGTCGATCCGCAGCCAGATTTGGATTTGGATGGCCCGAGTGACCGGTACGGCTCGTATGTCTGCGCCGACGACGATGAATGGTGGTGAAGCCGTCCTCGACAGAACGATGTAGATCAATCCACCAAGGAAGTTGCCGACGAGTTGTCGGAGCAAACTTGTCAGCGAGGTGGTCGATGAGTTGGTGCAGAAACAGGCTGCACCGCCTCAACGGTTCTGGCGGTCGTCGCTACGCCGGTGGTCGGTGAACGCGCCGACGGTGAAGGTGAGACCTGCCTCGAACTCCATGGAAGCAGGAAAAAAAACCATCTAGAATGCCTGCTGATCAGATCGCGCACCCTCTAACTGGCGCGCCACTGTCGATGAAATCTCGTCGACAGTCTACCACGGGATGCCCCGAGGTAATAGATTGCGATGAGGACGCGCTAAGATCCGATCGAGATGTGAGACGTAAGACAAACAAACAAGACAAACAAGGGTTTATCTAGGTTCAGGCCGCTCTGAAACGTAATACCCTACGTCCTGCGTCTCTGTTGCTGTATTGAAGAGTACCAAAGTATAATAAGATGAATCAGATTTGTGTAGTCGTGATGACTTGGTTTGTCTAAAGACCTCTGCCCCTCCTTATATATGTCGAAGGAACAAAGTTACAAGTAGAATAGCCTATTAGGTACTATTATTAAACCGAGATGTACGTCGTGTGCCGCACGTCTTCATCTTGAACTGAGCCGTCTTGTACCGAGCTGTCCAACGTCAAGCCGCGAGGATATATAGGGCCTATACCCCCCACAGCAGGTGCTAAGGCAGAGCACGCGGATCGTGCAGACACCGAGGGCGGCCAACACCACGAAGCAGGCTCAGGCAGTCCTTCGCAAGAAACTTGGTGACGGCCAACAGGTGAACGCCGCGGGAGAAGACACGGCCGTGGTTGCAAATGTGCCTTCCAGGCGCCTATCTCCGACGCCACCCACCACAACCTGCAACTTCTCCTGGGGGCGCGCTTTGACCCTGTGGCTCTGAGCTTGGACATCCTGGGGATGGACGAGGCTGCCTAGCCCTCCAGCTGCAAGCGTTGCGGAATAGTTTCCCATGTCTACAAACTCATCTTGCCTTGTGTGCAATGTGCGAGGAATGAATGGACCCGCAAGGCGTGCTGTTGTAAGGTGCTTGTTAGTGAACAATTGTGTCTCCCTAGTGTGCTTGCAGGAGACAAAGCTGGACGAGATTTCTCTAGCCGTCGCAATGGAGATCCTAGGACCAATGTTCGATTATGATTTTGTTCTGTCTATGGGGGTTGCCGGTGGTATTCTGTTGGCCTGACATAGGGATCATTGGTCGACATGGACTGGATTCTCCACGAAGGCTTTCAGGGACCTTCGCCGGTTCACCGAGCTCGCCATCCCGTCGGCGATGATGGTCTGGTGAGACAACTAGCTCTTACAGCTTTCATTTCTTCAGAAATTCAGTCTTCCCCATTCCATATTTGTTGGCTATGTATATGTGTACTGATTGACCTGTTTGTTCCCTTTCCGGATGCAGCTTGGAGTGGTGGTCCTTTGAACTGCTTGTGCTTCTCTCTGGTCTGCTGCCCAATCCTAAGCTTGAAACCTCAGTACTGTCAATATGGTAATTATTAAATGTCAATTCTCCAACAAACCTTATTTAATTACCTTTTTCATGTTTCTGATTAGCTTTTCATGAATTCTGCAGTTTGAACACTGGTGCTTTGCTGTTCATGGTGCCATTTGGTCTTTGTACAGCCATAAGGTACGAGGTTACACGAACAGAGAGATATTTTTCCTATATATATGTGTGCTTCAATCTTGTATATTATTGGTGTATTCATATTTCCTTTTTATTCCCCCTCTGCAGCACACGTGTTTCAAATGAACTTGGTTCCGGTGAGCCCCAAGCAGCGAAGTTAGCAACTCGAGTGGTCATGTGTATCGCTTTGTCTACAGGCTTGCTGCTTGGCTCCACCATGATTCTGCTACGCAATTTCTGGGGTCACATGTACAGCAATGAACCTGAAGTTGTCACTTACATTGCTAGAATGATACCAGTTCTTGCGATATCGTTTTTCATAGATGGTCTCCATAGTTCTCTATCAGGTTAGTCTCATTTCACATCTGATAATTCATTCTCTTCAGTTTCATAAGCAGTTCAGAAAACTAAATGAAGTGGAACGGTGTTGCATGATTGATGATTCTGTAAAATTATTCAGGAGTGCTGACTGGATGTGGCGAGCAGAAGATTGGTGCACGCGTTATTCTCTGTGCGTTCTACTTGGCCGGCATTCCCATGGCCGTGTTGCTTGCATTTGTCCTCCATCTGAATGGAATTGTAAATTCTTGAGCATTCTGAACAATTTTGACAAAATTGTAGCGAAATCAGCATGCGAGCAAATATATGCCTCACTAATGAGACTGAAAATGCTGTTTCTTTTATTTGCTAGGGTATGTGGCTTGGCATCGTTTGTGGCAGCCTCACCAAGCTTGTGCTACTCGTGTGGATCACACTGCGGACAAACTGGGAGAAAGAGGTAAAGCATACTGTGGAAGTATCTGTTAGCAACCTAGAATCGGATCGAACAATTGGAAATTGGAATTGCTCGGACAGGAAGAAGTGGTAGAGTTCGAAGAACAGATGGCAACTTGCATACGTTTGTTTGGTTTAATGTTCGATACCTCTCTCCGGGCGCTCGACTCCCCTTTAATACAATGGCCTCACGGCCTCGGTGTGAACCGCACAGGCGCAGCTGTGCTCTCACCCGGTTCACACCCACTCGGGCCCACTGATAAGTACGCTAGACCGGCGGGTACGTGCCGTGCATGGACGTAAGCCGAGCTGCTTGTTCGCGGTCACCTCGTCCACCGGCTCGACGTCGTGCGCGGTGACTCCGTCTTCATGATCCTCTTGAGTGGATGTTGCCCCCTCTTGGTGGTTGCTGACAGTATCACAATATAACAATACTGCTGATCTGTCACATTTTATTTGGACTGTCAAATGTGATGTTTATTCTTGTATTCAGTTCATCTCTTCCCATAGCATGACAGAATTATGTGCAACTGGACATAACAACACCACAATGGATATAGTGCTGCTACACTACCTTCCCGATTGAGAGACAATAGGGTTCTATATGTTCTCTAAAATGTTAGCTAGTAAATAGATTTGGTATTAAATATCCTTATCATCAGGGATATGATATGATTGTCCCTCTATTCATCATAGAGATTTCAACTATAACCTCTCAAAATCATTATTATAATTCAATATCTTTATTCATTTCCAATAATGCTTTCCTCATTTTTCTGAACACTTAGCATTTCTCGAGATATCAAAATACATTTCAGCTCCTGAATTGGGTTTTACATGTAAAAATTATTTCCGTCTGGTGTCATAAACCCTGAAGTCATGTGACACCATAAGATCAATGATGTAAATTTAATATACACATTGATATTTCAAAACTCCAATTGGACCATTGTTACTATCCCATATCTTTTATCAGAATGTAATCTTTTATCAGAATGTAAAAAAACTATCACGCATCATTGTCATTTGACTCAATCAAGCTAATAATATTTCCTGAAAACCATTACAGTGTCACAAAACTTAACACACCCTAGATACAGCTCTGTCCTATCACCCGTTGCCAATAAAGA
Source organism: Bothriochloa decipiens (assembly GCA_023333625.1). Classification (NCBI taxonomy): domain Eukaryota; kingdom Viridiplantae; phylum Streptophyta; class Magnoliopsida; order Poales; family Poaceae; genus Bothriochloa; species Bothriochloa decipiens. Next base: position 20,517,886 of record CM041641.1, on the reverse strand, counting down.
TGAATCCAAAATTACTGGATCTGGCTCTTCTTGTCTTCCCATAGTTTTGTGACTTTGAGATGTCGGTCAGTTTTCCCAACTATTTAAGTTTCCCAGACAGATCCGATCCACACTTTCTTTGCTGAGTTCTGGTCAACCCAGCTTTCAAATTTCCATGTAACACTAACATTTTTCATCAAGCTATTAATGGGAGAGATGAGCCTAACACTCTGTACTTCGCCTTGATTGCCTGAAATACGAAAGAACCAAAAATGATATATATTTTTATATATCACATTGATTGGCTAGCTAATACTCTGGAGTGAAATGAAAAAAAATATTAGCTGAACGAATCCTGGTAGCGTTTGTCCTTCTACTTACCTCCTTGTCCCAGTCGATAGAATAGGTGACGAACAAAAGAAAAATCAGCTTGGTGACGCTACCGCAGATGATGCCAAGCCAGAGACCCTAGTGAGAGAACATCAGTTTCAGATGGAGGTTTTCAGTTTTTCACTGAAGTTATGTGCAAGTTAGCAGAGGGAAAGCTAAGCAGAGGTGTTATTGTAGTACCATTCCATTCAGATGGAAGATGAATGCAAGCAGTGCAGCTATTGGGATGCCTAACAAGTAGAAGGCGCCGAGATTAACGGCTGCGCCAATCTTTTGCTTTCCGCAGCCTGTGAGCACCCCTGGCAAGTCCAGAGCAGTCATTCAGGTTAGTACTCTGAACACAAGTTCAGAGTTAGACATTGTGCTTGTGCAGAATTTAGATTCACAACATGAGTTGACCTCACCTGAAAGAGAGCTATGAAGCCCATCTATGAAGAAAGATATCCCGAGGATCGGCAACATCTTAGAGATGTACGTCGCAATTTCCTTCTCACTGCTGTACATATATCCCCAAATATTGCGCAGCAGGATCATGGTCAAGGATATAACCAGTCCTTCAGACAAAGCCATGTACATGACTACCTTTGTTGCCATTTTCGCGGCCTAAGGCTGCCCGGCTCCAAGCTCGTTGGAAACACGTATACTGTGGAAAAAGAAGCATTAGAATCTGTCAATTATTATTATGTCGACAGGAAACGTGGACAAGACAAAAAAGAGAGATTGTGAAGTGCTATGTGAGGAAGGGCACCTTATGGAATAAGTAAGCCCCAATGGTATAATGTAGAGCAGAGCACCAGTGTTTAGGCTGTAAAACAGGGAAATTAAAAAATAATTAGGAGAACAGAAACAGCAAATTAGGAGAAGGTGTATATGAAGTGCAAACTGCAAAAGCTTGTCATTTGCGTAGCTATACACATGATTAGAGCACGCCGGTTCGTACCAAATTGACAGGACTGAAGTTTCCAGCTGAGGATTTGGCAGAAGACCGGAGAGCAGCACAAGCACTTCAAACGACCACCACTCCAAGCTGCAAGGAAGACTGGAAGAGTATCATATTTCTGTGAAACGGTTTAACTAGAATCAGTAAAGTAAAACATTGTTAAAGCACAAGTTTTCACACCAGATCATGATGGCAGACAGCCAGGCAAGCTCGGCGAACCTCCAGAGGTCCTTAAACACCTCCCATGAGTAGCCATTCCATGTCTCCTTGCACGCGGCCGACAGCCTAACATACAGTGCCAGTATGACGAGGTTGATGGCGTAGGAGACGGCGTTGCTGAGCGCGGCGCCCTTGCTGCCCATGCCGGCCTTGTACATGAGCGCCCAGCAGACGAGCAGGTGGCAGAGCGCCGTGGCGCCGGAGCTGGCGGTGACGGGCAGGACGACGCTCTGCGTCTGCAGGAAGCGGACGTGGCATTGCAGCGGCACGTAGGCGGTGAGCGACGGGATGAGCCAGCGCGCGTACGCGCCGGCCTCCGCGGCGATCCACGGGTCCTAGCTGAGGAGGAGCAGGATCCGGCCAGCGCACGCCCAGATGAGCGCGATGGGGACGCAGGCGACCCCGAGCATCACCATCGCGCGCTGCTTGTAGACGCCGAGGAGGCGGTGCTGCCGCGCGCCAAACGCCTGGCCGCACAGTGTGTCCAGCGTCGCTGCCATACCAGTCTGCATGCGCGCGGTCGCCCGCTGCCATGTCGATCAGAACGATGCATGGACTAGTAGATGGGGACGGACAGGGGAGAAGAGGAGAAAAAAAATATTTGGGATTCGATCGGAGAGCGTGCGTACGAGAAGGCTGTAGCCGGTGACATTGGCGAGGGAGGCGGCGAGGGAAGCGCCGGCGAGGGGGAGCTCGCCGAGGTGGCCAACGAACAAGACGGCTGCCATGTTGACGACGTTCTGCAGCATGCAGCTGGCGAGGATCGGCCCCGCCAGATGCATCAGCCGCCTCACCTCCGCCGGCGCCGGCGACGGCGACGGGAGCAACGGCTCATGGCCGGCCGCGTTTGGTTTGAGGTCCATGGATCGATTCGACCCCCGACCCACGCCGCTCGAGCGCGTACGGAGAGGAGCTGTGCCAAGACGCCCGCCCCGGCGGCCCTGATAAAAAGGGATCGCGTTTTATGGGGAGGAGTGCGAGGGTGTGACTCAGACTACTCGACACATCCGACGCGATAGATTTGGTCGTTGTTTTTGTTTTGACCTCCTGGGTTTGGGTTTGAATTCGGCGCAACGCCGCGACAGATTGGAGCCTAGATTTGTTGGGGGTAAGTCCTTTGATGCAAAGAGTTGGACTTGGGTAGATGTTGATGTTCTTGAATCTTCATTTTTGATAGACATCACCATATCTTGGAATGACATCACTTGTAAATACCTCATGTAGTTGCATGAATTCCATGTGTGAATATGAATAGGGAACTTCCGTTTGTCATAGCACTACAAATACCACAAGTAGATCACTTGAAGGATCTTTGACCTTGATATCAATGATTTGGGGTAGCTGGATATATTAGCAATTCTAACCTCCTCATCAACTTCCAAAGAAAATCCACAAGATTTTGCAATAACATCTAGAGCGCATTCGGGGACAATAAAGTTTTAGAAAGAGTCTGAGTAGGATTATTACCTTTGGATGTAGCTTTGTTGATCATCGCCTTCTTTTGGACGTTCATCTCTGTCTTGAAATCTTGCACTTTGCCTAGTGGTGCAGAAACCTTGCTCCTTGCTCAATTCATTTTGGACTGGAGGGACCAGGTCGTCCTTACCAGCATCTAGAACACTTGACTCGTTAAAGGGGCAATTAGGATCATCCCCTACAGGCTTGTCCCCCATTTCATAGAATTAATCTCATGTGTCTTCAAATCCTCAACAGGCTTGTCCTTGATATGTTTCTGAGTTGAGTCAGCTGTAGAACCTGGTTTTGCCCTGATCATCTTGTTTGTTTCAGGGATCAGCTTGAGACTATTATCTTGAGTTCCTACTGGATCACCCTCAGAGCTCTCTTCCATCTGATCATTTGGGAACTCAAACTCAGTTGTATGGGTCTTTCCTTAATGATTTGAACTACCTGCTCCACTACCCTTGGTGGTTTCTTTAGATGTGAATTTGCCTGACTCTATCCATCTTTCAGGAAAGACTCAGGGTCCTCCTCATCAATCACCTCATCATCCTCATCATCTAGGTCATCATCATCAGGAGAGTCGGGGGGAAAGTCCCTCGTCTTGTTAGAATAGAACCATGTTAGCCTCCTTCCTTCTTTGCTGATGAATACCTCAGAGGTTCCCCCAATTTGAGCAGGGTTCAGTCATGAGACTTTAACCTAGACAGATCTCCAATTTAAGATGGCTTGTGTACTTCTTCTGGTTCCCCAACTAGTCTGGCCAACTCATTGACAGCATATTCAGTTTTAGCAATATCAGGTATACCTCTAGCTTTAATCCATACTGATTGTAATTCCTTAAAGATATCAGGATTAATGTTTGTCTCTTCAATAACAACGGGTATATCAGATGTTATAAATTTCCTCTTGTGGATCTTGGTCAAAATGTTCAGAATATTGTTAGCAACACTACAAGTCAAGAGGAACCTGGAGCAGGGAGCGCACCCAAGACCGCGACATCGTCGCACCAGTCTACAGTCAACAAGTCACCCACGACGTCCAAGCGCAACCGCCAGCCTGGCGCGAAGCGGGCCGAGCACAGAGCAACCCGAACCCACGCATCAAGGTGGGTGACCTGCGCCTCCGCCTCAACAAGCTGGACCGCTTTTGGTCCCGCTCTGTTGTCGAGACCGGTGGCGTGCTTCATGAAGCCATGTGTTGACGATTCTTAACCATCAATTTTATATGTCAACTAAGGAGAGAAAAGGGGGTGTAAAATGAACATCACCATAGACTTAGGGCTTTCACTGACAATTTATATGAGTTTTGGTGAAGGTATGTTTCTGCAGAGGGTTATCAGAAAACAACCAAAAGAGGTCCATATGTCAGATTTACATAGAGAGAATACCCCATCCAGCAACTCAGGAATAATCTAGAACACTCGAGGAGGCGACCCTGCAAAGCTGGGGCCACCTGGCAGACCTAGCTGAGCGGGCGCCCAAGCCACGTGGGCAGCCGCCCAGCCAGGTGGACCAATGAGGTCCAACCTCACGGATCCTACCTCCAACGACTTTGAGGAGCAATCTCAGCCATATGTATAGGTCTGTTTGATCCAAGGGCTGTGGTGCATCCTAGAGGGCTATATAAGCAAGGCCCCTGGTCCCCGGGAGAAACCCTAATTCATATTGAAGAATTCAATCTAGAGGTAGCCATCAGAAGAGCTAGGGTTTTAGAGATCACTCCACCAGAGAATTAGAATAGCTACTCCAAATCTTCAAGTTCTACATAGGTTTAGACTAGATAGAGGAAGAAACGGGCGCCTGTGCTCGAAATTCCAAATCATCATCATCAAGGATTGGTATTATTTTGTATCTTTTCTTAAGACTTTATTCTAAATTCATTATGTTTCTGTTTGTTATGTTCCTAGTTTATTCTAGTTCTACATTTGATATGGTTATGATTGATGATGAGTTTATGTATATGTTTTCAAAGCGCTTAGCTCTCTTCGCGGGAGGGTTAGGTGGTAGAATTCATGTAAGCATGGTGCTTAGATGACGTTTACCTGCAAATGCACCATATTGGCTGGGTCGTGTGGTAGATCACGGAAGTGACAGTTCCGTTGAGTCCTTCGTATTCCATCCCCCGTTGATAGGACTAGCAGAACCAAAGTTGCGTAGGAAGTCCTGCTATGTCTTGGCTTTTTATAGCAATGATCCTTATACATAGATGAAGAGTCTTTTGTGCTATATATGATAGTGTAGCGTTAGAGTAGATGAATGACATAGTAGATTAGAACCTACCTAGGAGTTTTATTTCTTGAACTAGTTAGACGTCGACCTACTTTTATGCTGAGTAGTCTATTTCTAATCTCTGTGTGCTTTATTTCCCTGAGCTTTATACTTTATCTTATTTACCTATCATGGTTTACCTCCTGCCAAAGTAAGTGACTGTGCAATCAATCACTCATAAGTAGTCGTGTTTTGCAAGTTTATCTCATTGTTTAATTCCTTAGGTCTTTCCCTTGAGCTAAATATAAATACGATACCTGGAATACTTCCCGGTAAAGTGCTACGATGGTATTTAATCTATACGCTTGTGGATCCTGTCGATGGGGGATACTGGAGGTTCCCCAAGATGATGGAATATGGACGGAGGATCGAAGAACCCGCCGCCAGATTCGAGAAGAACACGGAGTAACACGAAGTAGGAACTACCATATCCTGGAAGGATTGTAATAGGAAAGAGTATGAAACAACTAGTTTTAGGACTCGTTCCTGGAATCTGACCAGGAATCAAAGAACCCGCAGCAAGCCTCACCCTATATAAGGCTGCCGCGGGTACCCCTTGTAAGAGCGCGAACTATACAATCCTCATACTCATCAATACAACGCAACAGGCTCAGACCGACTAGACGTAAAGGCTTTTACTCGACGCAAGTCGAGGGCCCGAACCAGTATAAAATCGTCTATCTCGTCTAGTTTGTTGCCACAACCACCGAGTTTCATAGTCCGCTATGCTCCTCCGAACAAAACACCCTGTCGGGTACCCGGTGGTGGGCTATCATTGATAAAACATCGACAGCTGGCGCGCCAGATAGGGGCTTTCAATGGATTGCACACTGAGAGTTCGGCGGACCTCACCTTCAACATGAGTTTCTCAATGGGAACAATCTTCGTCTTTAGATCATGGATTTACAAAGCAAACGGTGAAGGCAAGCTCCAAAGCCACTTGGCTAAAAAATCTGACCTCAACGACGTCAAGCTCGATGACATGGAAGAATCAAGACTCGCCGAGAAGCTGGCAAAACTCTCAACTTCGGATCCGCTTCAGGAGGAAGAAAGTTTCAAAACCGATTCAGAGAAGGATTCGAAGACCGTATCCAACTACAACTCCTTCAAGGGTTTGATCCTAGAATAGGAAGAAGTTTCCTAGATCAAGTCAAACAAAGGCCTAAAGTTTGTCTGTGATCAAAGAGAAGAAGACCACAAGACTGAGTCTAAGAAGAACCTCAACGCTGACTCCAACTCAAAGATTTTCATCAAGATTCATAGCTCGTTCCCATACGGGTTGCAAAATTTGACATCTATCATACAAGAATAACTGAGAAGACCACGCAACTGCCAGGAGTGCTTAATCCATAGAAAGAAGAAGAAGAACTGGACTACCAGATTGATTACTCCATATCTCATTTTAAAGGACTAAAACAAGACATATAAAAGCCTCAAGTGTACCCCAGGATGTCGCACACATAAGTTGACAAACCATAAATAGTATCATCACAGAGTTTATTACATAGTGCACGAATAATAACACATAGTCTTTAACATAAATAAGACATAACTATGATAACTCCAAATGGAAGCTCCACCACAGGGACACGTCAATTGGTTGACACAAGCTTAGTAGTCGTGTCGATAACTTTCACTCCAATCTTGATCTGTTACCCATCTGGGATTTTTCAAGTAATGAAATAAAATAAGTGTAAGTACATACATACTTAGCAAGCATAGCAAGGGGTTCATGAGGCTCAAATAAGTTGACACTGTTTAAACTACATTTAGCTTTTAAGTGTATGTCACATTTTAGCATTAGAAACAAGATAGTAAGATGCCCATAACCACATGATCATAATAACATAAATAACAAGTAGCACATGAAAGTCATAAATAAACAATTAACAAGTTTCATTAATGATCAACTATTCCACAGATGTCTCCAAGGCCGCTCTTTCCATGAGCATAGACGATATATCGGTTTAAACTCTGCGCAGAGGTGTGCACTTTCACTACGGGTCATGATTTCTAAACACATGGGTTAATTACTCCCAAACACTTAAAAACCATATAAAACCACTCATAGGTTCGGCTAACAAGTTAGGGCCGCAGGGTCATCGGATGTAGAAAACCCCTCTTCTAATATGGCACATCCCAGTTATAACACATAATGAAGAAGTAGCCCTATACCCAACTCGCAGATCGTCTAACTCATTAGTCGAGCAAACAAAAAACTATTTTTTGAAATTTTTATTCACTAGCTTTTCACCTGCCCAAATCCGCACACAAGAAGACGAGAAAAACTTTATTTACACATTATAAAGAAAATATTAGAAAAAGAAGGGGTAGGCAAGGCAATAGTGTAGTGGCTTGTCCGGCAACGTGCACGGCGAGGTCACGGCCGACGCAACTATTCATCAGAGATGTCCTGTCCCGTCCCTACAGATCCTCTAACTCATTAGAAAAGGTCCTTTGAACAACTAGAGCCAGAGCCATGTAGCCCCGCGGCTGTACGTTAAGTCCCGGAGATTCACAAACAGATAGGATCTTATTTAAAAGGGTTTTCTTTCATTGTTCATGGCAATGTTATTAACCAAGTTATGAGATCATGTTTCAATAGAGCACTAGCAAGCATACTACCCAAATGTATAGCCCAGGGTGACAAGGTATTTAGGATTCAATCACTAGGAAATTCTACTTAGGTAGCAAAAGACACATGCACATGTAATTTAGTGAAATCATGAATAGGTCACAAGGATGGTCCCAAAACTATACTTGCCTTAAACTTAGATCCTTCTTCGAGTATAAACCTTTATAGAATGCTTCTTGATCTTCAACTTCTTCTTGATCACCAATGCAAAACTCACCGACTGGACACGATCATAGAACACCACACAAACATCGAGGCAATCATACACGAATCGAACAATAGAACTAATTAGAATAGTACACAAATCATAGTAAAATAGATTGAAAAGTTTATAAAACTGATCTACACGTCACTACGAACACACAGATGTAAAGATCACTAAAAACAAAGTTAGAACGAAGAAGTTATGGATTTTACAAGATTTCCTATTGCAAAATAATAGATTAAAATAAATCTCGGTTTTCAAACACTGAAAATAAATCTAACAGTGATACTAACATGTAGATTATGAAATTACGAATCCAACGCAACTTGAACAGATCGATTCGAGGACTGCATGAATCTGAGTTAAAACAGAGATTTTATAGCGAAAACAAGCTCAGTGGCACTTTTGTAAATTCTGGAAATCGAATTAAAACAAATAAAATCTAATTTTGAAACTAAGCGAGGACTGCTGGTGTAATATGCCGGGATCTGAGGGTCTCTTTAGCAAAAGATAGATGAAGGGGTATCTTCTAATCTAAGACATAGATCTCAGATTGGACGGCTCACGATGATTCGTATTCTCATGGTGTTTGCATATTTGTTTTTCTAAAGGAAAACGGCAAGAAACGCATCCATGACGTCATCAAGCTAGCTATTCGGTCAGCAAAGCTAGGAAGGCAAGCAAGGTGCACGATGAAGACCATGGCCGGCGGTGGAGCTTCGCTTGCTGGAATCGATGTACACACCTCGGTTTATCTGAGGGAAGGAGTGGGGAGATAGAGGAGAATGCGGAGAGCTCACCTAGCAGGGATTTCTCAACGACGATGAAGTTGAAGGCACGGCAAAGGTGTACGGCTCGTCATGAGACAGTTGAAGGAGATGACAGCCGAACAAGCTGACTTCGGGCTTCGGCTTGCACTCACACTCCGACGGCGGCAGCTTCCACGTGAAGACGCTCGGCAAGTAACTTGTGTGGTTGGTGAAGCAACAGGCGGTCGCGGAGGCTTCAGCGGGCAAGCATCGGCAACAGGTCACGGTCGACGGAGGGGTAGTCGACGGCATCAACAGATGCGGTGGCAGCAGACTGGATACTCGGCGACTTGCTAACAACAACGAAGCAGCAGTGGAACGGCGAAACACGAACTCGAGCTTGGCGGCCGCGGAAGCTTTGCGGCTGCTAGGGCTTTTGCGGCTGCTGCAATCTCGAGCGTGGGTGGCTGCGGGCGCGAGGGTTTGGCGAAGGGGAAGGCGGCGCATGGCGTTCGGTATTTATGGGCAGGGATGCGTGGGGAGCAAGAGAAGACGCGACACGGCGCGGAGATGGACTCGATGGCGGTGTCCTGCTCGGACACGACCAAGAGGAAGGGGATGACACCGCTGGGTCCCACTTGTCATTGAGACGGGGAGGAAAAGGCAGGTGGGCTGCCGTTCTAGCTTTGCTGGGCCGCTGTAGAGACAATGGCCTTCGGGCCAGTTTAGGGAGAGATGGAAGCAGGCCGACTGAGCCAGAATAGAGTAAGGGGTGAGAGAAGAAAGAAATTTCTTTTCTTTTGTTTGAATTATTTTTCAATTATATTTTTGAAATAGATTTTGAAATTCTTTTGGACTTTAGTAAAAACAAGCATCACAAAATAAAATATGCAGCAGCATGAGTGCACAAAAATATTACTAAGCCTATGATAAATTTTAATATAATAAAAAAATATTATTTTCTTTATGTTTTATGAGCACAAAAAATACATACATAAATCATTTCTATTCTATTTTTAAAAGTGCAAATTTTAGGGTGTTATAACGAGAAGGAGCCAAAAAGATTGTGAAGAACTATGAACCAACCTGGGAACGAAAGAAGTTGACATTAGCTACAAAGAACTTCATGACACACTGGCCAATTTCTTTTTCTAATGCAGAAGTACATTTCAACTATTATCCCCAAGAATTACCATTTCAGGAAGGCAAGGAAGTCACTAGTCTATCCCTCGACAATACAGATTCTGAAGAGGAAGAACCTATCAAAACTTTTGAGAGATTGAAGAGAAGAACCGTCTGTATGGCGAACATAGTTGAACTTCCCGCCTCATCCAAGGCGCCAGAAGTACGTTCATCGGATGAGTCAGAAGGCAACATATCTGAAGACGACAACACTGAAGAAGAAGAAAGCGAAGAACCAAAACAATCAAGATTATCTAAGAACTGGCGCCGAGCGAGCAGAAGAAACAAAGCAAAACGCAAGAAGCTGGCATGGTCCAAAATGCAACCAGTTGAACTACAACAAATTGAAAGATCAAAAACAAGCGCAAGAAGTCGACGAGTAGAAAAAGATTGAAGAAGTCACTAAATAACTTAAATCTTTGAAGAGAGCATAGAAAGAAAAAAAAAGCCGCTCAAGGGAAAGACCAAGAAGCAGAAAAAGTCCCAAAGGAAGCACACCAAAATGAACAACCCGCTATTCCCAACCACCATCTAGAACAACCCTACAGATCAATCTTTTCCAGAATGGGACCCGAAGTGAGCTGTAATAAACATCCTTAGCTAGAAAGAACTCGACCACCCTTACCACAAATAAGGCCAAATGTTAGCAGAATAATGGACAGAGAAGAAGGCTGTGGAGAATCAGAATGCAGGTCATGATATAAAGAACCAAGAAGGTAACCGTCACCGGACCACAACAAGAAGGAGAACTATGATAGATTCCCGTGCTTTGCCAGAAGATTACAAGACATGAAGCTTCCTCACAAATTCAAACTAGCAAACCACTCCAAGTATAATGGAAAAGAAGAACCTAAACAATGGCCCCGGCTTTATTCTCAATCTATCGAGTTGGCCGGAGGAGATGAAGACCTCAAAGCATTATTTTTTCTATGGCGCTAGAAGCTATGCCACTACAATGGTTTAACAAACTACCCGTAGGATCAATCAAGTACTGGAGCGACTTGCAAAAATAGTTCTGCAGTCACTTTGCAGGGATAATCATACACCCAATGACCGCAGCAGAAGTACAGGGAATCACTCAAAAGAATGGTGAATCACTCAGGAATATTACAGGAGATTCGGCGAAGCAAGAGCTCAAGTTCATGAGATCACAGATAGGAAATTCATCGACACTTTCAGTAACGGAATCAACACAAGATGGCAATTCAAAGAGTTCAACAGTGAAGCTCCAAAAACTAATGAAGAATTCAAATGAGCTGTTGAAAAGCTCATATCATCCGAAGAAAAGACAAACAGAAAATTCTCCAGCAATAGGGACAACAACGACAGAAGGGGAAGACCTGACTACAGGAACACCGATTACAGAAACAACGACTATAGGAATAACGATAAAAGACCAAGGCAAGACAACACAGTGGCAATGGCGAATAAAAGAACCAGCAATTACCAGAACTTGACCCCTCAAGAGAAAGAGAGAATAAAACAGAGACAATATGTGATTTTGAAGAGATGAACTGCCCCTTGCATCCTAGATCAGGGCAAAAACTCAAAGACTGCAACGATTTTAACAACAGATACTGAAAGCATGAGGGGCACAACAATGACCAGGGCAGAAGCATGATTGAACTCAAAAAGGAAGAAAAGAAGCCCAAGGAGATTTCCATGAACCGCAGAAACAACTCTACGTGATATTCTCAGGAGTTCCAGGCGCCAAGAATAAACAACAACAGAAGCTGGCACACATGGCAATAATGGCAGCAGAACCGGTCGTACCAAGATATCTCAATTGGTCAGAATATCCAATCAACTTCACAAGAGAAGACCAATGGACGAGCGCATCCAATGCAGGGTGTTACCCACGAATGGTAGCAACAACAATTGCAGGAATCATAGTTCCCAAAGTACTGATCGATGGAGGAGCTGGCTTAGACATCATATTCACTGCAACATTGAAGAAGATGAGTTTCGATTATGAAGGCATGATCACTCCAACAAATACTCCGTTCTATGGCATAGTGCCCGGAACGGCAACAATACCACTTGGGCAGATCACGTTACTAGTTACGTTTGGCACCAAGGAAAAATATAGAACAAAATTCATCAAGTTCGAAGTAGCAGACTTTGAATGTAATTCATGTTATCACGCCATCCTGGGAAGACCAGCACTAACCAAATACATGGCTGTTTCGCACTACCCGTATTTACTTCTCAAGATTCCTACATCCAGAGGGATACTATCATTGCAAGGAGATCTTCAGAAAGCATACGAACAAGCCATCCAGACTGCAGAACAACTACAAGGAGAGCTAGTAAGAAGAGAGATTGCCAAGATTGCAGCAACGATGAACCCGCAAGAGATTGAAATCCCTATAAAGCAAAAGCTTTACCACCCCAACTAAAGTGAAGACAAAGAAGATTGATTTGGAAACTAGTGATCCCAAGAAGACGGCGACCATCAGCACAGAACTCAACCCCAAACAGGAACTCGCGCTCACCAAGTTTCTTAGGGACAACAAAGACATCTTTGCCTGGAAGCCAGCTGACATGCCGGGAGTCCTGAGAGACTTGGTTGAGCATATCATTGATGTTAATAAGGGTTCAAAACCCATCAAGCAAAAACTAAGAAGATTTGCACCCGACCGAAAGGCAGCCATCAAGAAAGAACTCACAAAACTCTTAGCAGCAGGATTCATTAGAAAAATAATCAACCCAGATTGGTTAGCCAACCCAGTACTCGTAGAGAAGAAGAACTCGCCGGATTGTCGCATGTGTATTGACTACACCGACCTCAACAGACATTGCACTAAAGATCCATACGGTCCTCCAAGAATTGACCAGGTGATAGACTCAATAGCAGAAGCATCCTTACTCTCATTCCTTGATTGCTACACTGGTTGCCATCAAATATCCCTCAGAGAAGAAGATCAAAGCAAGACATCCTTCATAACACCATTTGGGGCTTATTGCTACGTGTCAATGCCGTTGGGCTTGAAGAATGCAGGAGCAACCTATCAACGGGCAATCCGAACAACCCTAGGTGATCAAATCTGAAGAAACGCCGAAGCCTATGTGGATGATGTCATAGTCAAGACTAATGAACCTGACGCGCTGATAGAGGACCTTTAAGAAACTTTCACAAACTTGAAAAAGTGGTGGTGGAAGCTCTACATAAATAAATGTGTCTTCGGAGTACCCACCGGACAATTACTAGGCTTTCTAGTCAGCAACAGAGGAATTGAAGCAAGTACAAAGCAAATTAAAGCAATTCTGGATATGGAGCCACCAAAAAAGATCAAGGATGTTCAAAAGTTGACCGGGTGTATGGCAACACTCAACAGATTCATATCATGCCTAGGAGAAAAAGGCATTACATTCTTCAAATTGTTGAAGAAGATAGGGAAGTTCGAGTGGACATAAGAACTTGAGGAAACTTTTCAAAAACTCAAGGATTACTTAGCCTCGTCACCTGTGCTAGTACCACCAAATAAAAGGGAAGATATGTTACTCTATATCTCAGCAACAAAAAACATCGTCAGCACAACGGTTGTGGTTGAAAGGGAAGAACCCGGCCACATCTACAAAGTGCAGAGACCAGTCTATTACGTCAGTGAAGTCCTAACAGAATCAAAAGTCAGATATTCCCACATACAGAAGCTGCTCTATGCCATCCTGATATCATCAAGAAAACTCAGGCATTATTTCCAAGAACACAAGATTACAATGATCACCGAGTTCCCATTATCAGACATCTTGAGGAACCAAGACTCAACAGGAAGAATCTCTAAATGGGCAGTAGAACTAGGAGCTCTGAACATCGAGTTTCAATCAAAAAAGGCCATCAAATTCCAAGCACTCAGCGATTTCTTAGCAGAATGGATAGAGACAACTGTGAAAGAACCCAAACCTATCACAGATCATTGGAGGATGTACTTTGACGGTTCACTCAAGCTAGGAGGCGTCGGTGCCAGAATTCTACTCATATCACCAGAAGGAAAACAACTCAAGTACGTCTTACAAATCCTATGGCAAGCCATGAACAACAAAGCAGAATATGAAGCACTCATCCATGGGTTAAGAGTAGCACACTCTTTAGCAATCAAAAGACTGTTGGTCTATGGAGATTCTGTAGTTGTTATCAATCAAGTCAATAAAGAATGGGACTGCACAAAAGACAACATGGGAGCTTATTGTGCGGAAGTCAGAAAACTAGAGAAAATTTTCCCAAGGTCTAGAGATTCATCATGTTCTAAGTGATTCAAATGTAGCAGCAGACACATTGGCAAAATTGGGTTTTGACAGGGCAAAGGTACCTTCCATGGTCTTTGTAGAAGAACTGACAGAGCCCTCAATCAAACAACCCAAGGAAACATAACTTCCTAGAGCAAACAGAGACGATCCAATGGAGATAGACCAAGATCCTACAATAAGACAAATATTGGTAATTTACGAAGATTAGGTGCAACAGTTCATAGACTACATAAAAAATAAGACACTACCAGAAGACAAGACGCAAAGAACCTAGCTAATACACAAGGGTAAGAATTATGTATTAGTTAGGGATAAGCTTTACAGAAGAGCAGCATCATCAAGAGTGTTACTCAAATGCGTTCCAAGAGGAAGAGGAATCAACAATATTGAAGAAATACATGCAGGCTGCTGTGGTAATCACACGACTTCAAGAACTCTAGTAGGCAAAGCTTTTAGGATGGGATACTAGTGGCCCACTGCAATGAAGGATGCAGAAGAGTTCATCAAAAAGTGCAAGAAGTGCCAAATGTTTGCAAGACAACAACACATCCCGGGACACAATCCGATATGCATACCACCATCATGGCCTTTCTCTTGTTGGGGTTTGGATCAAGTCGGACCACTAAAAAGATCAAGCGGAGGATTTGAATATATCTTCGTTGCCATTGACAAATTCACTAAGTGGATAGAGTACTAACCTTTGGTTAAATACAGTGCAAAGAAAGCTATCGAGTTCATACAGAGCATCATGTTTCGATTTGGAATACCCAATAGAATCATAACAGACCTAGGGTCACCCTTTACTACAAAGGAGTTCACATCTTGGGCAACAGACTACGGAATAAGCATAGATTTCACCTCTGTTGCCCACCCTCAAGCAAACAGACAAGTTGAAAGAGCAAACAGATTGATTCTACAAGGATTGAAGCCAAGACTATTTGAGGAACTAGTGGAATATGGAGTGAAGTGGATTGATGAAATACCAAAAGTGGTCTGGGGCCTAAGAACCTAGATCAGTAGATCAACTGGATACTCGCCATTTTTCCTAATCTATGGATCAGAAGCAATACTTCCAGCCAACCTCATATGGAACTCACCAAAGATTGAACAATATGAAGAAGGAGAAGCTGAGGAGACAAGGCGACTTGAAATTGACACACTAGAAGAAGTCAGAGAGTGCACAATACTACAAAATGCAAGATATCAACAAGGATTGAGAAGACACTATGATAAAAGCACACAACCTCGAACACTCAAGCTCGAAGATTTAGTCTTACGACTGGTCCAAAAGAAAGATGGAAGACACAAACTCATGAGCCCATGGGAGGGACCTTTTAAAGTAAGAAGAGCAACCGGTCCAGGAACCTATGAGTTGATGATAGAAGAAGAAATCCCCTTGAAGAACACATGGCACATCAGCCAACTTAGAAGATTCTACAACTAGCTAAGAAGCGTTGTAAAAGAACACATGGTGATGCAATAAGAAATACTATGAGCCTCAGAACAACTTGCTCTTGTCGCGTACAAAATCAAGAACAATAGGCATCCTACGCCTCTCCAAAATATTGTGTTATGAGATGATCATAGCGTGCCTCCATGGACTAGAGTCTTAATACTGCTCCATGGCTAGGCATGCCGCCCAGCGCGCAGCTCCAGACTAGATCAGGGCACTTCGTGTCGGTCCAGGATTGGGCCTCTATGGGGTGATTCAGGGCACTTGTGTCATCTCACGATCAAAGAGTACTGCGAATTGAGAATGCAGATGAACCCTGGCACCTAGTGCTGGTTCAGGAGTCTAGACCTATTTGCAGCAGTGGGATCAGGGCACCTCATGTCGGTCCAGGATCCTGGCTCCCCATCTTGCCTGCCCTGTGCTTAGAGCACTGAGTTTGATCAGGGCACCATGTGTCGGTCCACTCAGGCCTTTCCAGGATGAACACGAGCTCTCATGCCAGATTCACAACCAAAAAGTTCTTTCCTTACTGCGAATAGAGAATGCAGTTGAACCCGAGCACTTAGTGCTAGTTCAGGAGTCAAAACCTTTTTGCTTCGAACAGCGGGATCAGGGCACCACGTGTCGGTCTAGGTTCTTTGACTCCCCACCCTCTCCTGTCACATGATGCAGAATACAATTACTGGACTGAACTCAGGACCATTCAAGTTCAGGTTCAGACTACAACTACGCTGCACTATGAAGCTGGCACAACTTCAAATCAACTATGGCTCAAACAGCCAAAATCCTACCAGTAGGAAGTCTCAAAAACAACTCAGGCTAACTCAAGACCATGCAAGTTCAGACTCAAACAAACAAGAGCACTTCCAAAGTCGGGACCAGGCCCGCACAACTTAACCAAGTTGCTCAAAGTCGGGTTCATGCCCGCACAATTCATCAAGCTTATCAAGGTTATCTAAAGTCAGGTTCTAACCTACAAATTTCATAAAGGATATCTAAAGTCGGGTTCTAACCCACAAATTTCGTAAAGGATATCTAAAGTCGGGTTCTAACCCACAAATTTCATAAAGGATATCTAAAGTTGGGTTCTAACCAGCAAATTTCATCAAGGTTATATAAAAGTCGGGTTCTCACCCGTATACTCTATCAAGGCTAATTGAAAGTCGGGTTCTCACCCGCACAAGTTCATCAAGGCTATCAAAAGATGGATTCTCACACAAGTTTATCAAGATTATCTAAAATTGGGTTTTCACCCGCATATTCTATTCAAGATTACCTAAAGTTGGGGATAGGCCCACACAACTTATCTAAACTACTCAAAGAAGGGAGTACGCCCACACAACTCATCAAGGTTATCTGAAAGAGGGACAATACCCGCACATTTTCTAGAATTTCTAAAGTCGGGGACAGGCCCGCACAACTTATCTAAGTTGCTCAAAAATCGGGAATATACCTGCACAATTCCTCAAGAACTATCAAAGTTGGGAACAGGCCTGCACAACCTATATGGGTTGCTTAAAGTCGGAACAATATCCACACATCTTCTCAAAAAAGAACTTCTAAAGTCAGGATAAGGCTCGCACAACTTAGCAAAAAGTTGATCTAAAAGTTAGAATCAAAAACACAAAATCCCACAGAAAAGACAAGAATTCAAAAGATGAGACGAAGCTCACGCAACAGAAACACATCCAAATAATTTTAAAAGACGGGACGAAGCCCGCACAGCAATATCCAAAATGGGCAACTATGGCCCAGGAATCTTCCACCCATTCCACAAAGTTATTACAAAATGCGCTCAAAGCATAGGAGCAGCAGGGTCAGGGCCCAGGTTCAGCCTATCAACAATCTGATTAACCAGAGGGGCAACCATGGCTTCTTGCTCACCAACTTGCATCAGGAAGTCTAATGATGGTTCAGGAGTAACCATCCGCTCCAAATCAATGGTAGGGGGCAAGAACTCGGACATGGCACAGGATGTTGCTCACACACCGCTGGAAGCTCTCCTTCATGAAGGTGTAGAATTTCAATGGAATCAGAGGAGCGTAAGTAGCCACGTCTCCATAAAGGGCCTCATCCCCTTCTTTCCCAATGAAAGACAAGAGGTAGGACACAGCTCCCCACAAATACTGAAGGCGAGCATTGGCAACACCGAGTTGGCCCTAAAGATCTTGGACAGTCTTCAGAGCCTGAAAAATATCCTTGTCAGCATCTCACCAGAACTCGCGAGCCAGAGCTAGCTTTTGATCTGCTTCTTCACAATGAGAATGCAGCTCTCTTACCAGCTGAGCTTGGTTCTCAGAGGTCCTAAGCATCTCCTTCATCGCCTCAGAGTCCTCATACCACCGGCGCTGTTCATTATCGAAGGCTGCAAAATAGAAAGAACTCCCAATTTCAGAAAAAGAAACAGTCCAGAGGAAAACAAACTCACTAAAGTCAGTAAGTACCTTCAACCTAAGTCTTCAAGGCTAGGACTTCGTCAATAGCAGATTTCAGTGCCTCCTCCCCACGACATCGCTCCTCAACAAGTTGAGCTTGGTGGATAGTCTCGATGGCTTGATGCTGCCCACGCTCCTGCTCGAGCTCCATCCGAACCTGAACAAGCTCTTTTCGAACTTGATCAACATTAGCAGCACCTGAAGAAGCCGCCGTAGCCTCAGCAGAACCAGAAATAAGGTCCTGGTCATGAAGAAGAAGCAAAACAAAGGAAGAGTTAATGGTCAAAGAAAATGACAAAGAATCCGTAGAAAGACAAAAGAACAAGACACTTACATTCACCATGCCACCAAATTTGGCGGAGAACTCCTCAAAGCAAGATTTCAGAGCCACCAGATGGCACGGACGGCTCATCACTGATCCTTCCAAAATAGAAGAAGGAAGAGGTGTAGAAATGACCAACAAAGGATCAATCACATTTCCATCACCCCCTCCAGAAACAACAACTCCAGGAGTCACCGGCTCAGCCTGAGAGATCTCACGACCCGACTCAGCAGACGTAGCCAAAGGAATCTCCTGAAGCACAGGATGACAAACCGCACCAACTTTGGTCTCCTGGCCAACCTGCAGAGCAACATCTACCAAAAAGAAGACAAAACAAATAAGAATCATCAACAAAGAAAAAATCAGAAAGGTTACAAAAGAATTTGTAAACACTTACCAGCAGAAGAACTTTGAGCACGCGGCTCAATCTCGAGGGCTCAACCCAAACCAACAGCGCCAGAAGAACCCAAATCTAGAGATAAACCCATAGCAGCAGGCCTACAGAAGGGGGACAAAATAAGAAAACACAGGAAAAGGCACAAATCAGAAAAGCTTTTGAAATACTCGCCTCGGCAGAAGCATAAAAGAACCAACACTCCCCCTAGGTTGACTCAGAGGAGAAACAACAGTAAAAGGCTGCCCTACAGCAGTCGTATGGCAGCAAAAGAAGGAGAAACAGAAGAGGAAGTCCCAGAACCTTCCGCTCGGCTACAAAGACAAGAAGAAATCAGCATAGAAATAAAACCATAGCAGTGAAGGATTAAAGCCAGAAAACACTCATGGTTTTCGGATAAGAGGAGCCTGGTCCTCCTCATCCTCCTCAGGCTCATTTAAGAGCACCATCTACAAACAGGGATACGACTAAGCAGAAGATATCACAAGGGAAGAAGGCCAGATTTCAAACTCACCTATGATGATATTACCTGTGACCTGAAGAGAACTCGATGAAGCAGGACTCGACCTCCCAGAAGGAACAATGGGAAGGCGAGACGATCCCCTACGCCTAACACATCTCAGCAATGTTAGGATGAAGCTTGTAAAGAACTAGTTCAGAACCATCCTCACGAAGAGCTTAAGAGAACCTAGAATTAAGAGAGACGTACCATTTCCAGGACACAGAAGCAGGAGAAGGCTGAGCAACAGCCCCGGCAGGACCAGATCCCACAGCAGCAGAAAGTTGAATGACATACCCATGACCAAAACCCTGCAAAGAAGAAATCAATACAAAAGAAAAGAACTCGTACATACTAAACATATTCAAAAGAAAAAAGAACTCAACTCAGGAGGAGGGTTACTAGCAGAATACTCCTCAAGGCGAGGAGGGACATAAGGAACATCACCAATAACATCAATCAGGTGCAGTAACAAGTCATTATCACTCAAAATAGTCTTGACTTTAATCCAAGACGAGTTAAGAACTCTAGTGTACCCGAAGCCCAGATGCTCCCTCTGCATCAAAGGTTGCACAGAACGACAAAAGAACCCGGCAACAACTCCAAGGCTAGTAAGACCTTGGGCAACAACATGGAGATGAGTGAGAAGAGGATCGATTGCCAAGAGCTCAGCATCTGACAGCTTCGCAGCCCACAAACTAGTGTCTTGTGGGGTAATGGTCAAATCAGAAGAGAAATAAGGAGAAGGTTTGGGAACATAGAACCACTTGTTAGCCCAAACCTTCTTGTTGAAGAAACACAAGGAGAAAAGATCGGCACTCATCCCCTGATAAATCTGAATCATACAACACCCATAGGGCACCGCAAATTTCAAATCCAGCTTAAGGCAGAAGAAGTGACGGAAAAGAAGAAGATTGGGAGGAACCCCAAGATGAACCTCACACATATGTGCGAAGGCAGCAAGATAAAGAACCCCGTTAGGGGAGAGATGGAAAAGCTGAAGACCGAAGAACTAGAGAAATTCCATTAGAAAAGAAGAAGGCGGAAAGCAGAGTCCCGTAGCAACAAAAGCAATAAAAAGAATAGTTTGATCCCTAGTAGGGTTGGGAACCAAATCCCGACTAGGCAAGACACACCCAGAAATCCTTGCTCTTGAAGCAAGCCACGCTCCACCAGCTCCCCCAAATCCTCCGCTGACATCATCAAGGCCGGCCAAGAATGCTACAAGAAAGGAACTTCATCAAAATCTTAGCAATTAAACAAAAAGCAAGAGAAGCCTTTTTCATCAAACTCACCTCAATGATCTTGTCCTTGCTCTGGGATCGAGTGTTGGCCATCAGATCCGATGAAGGAAGAAGCGGTTTCTCAAGATCAAGAAAAATAAGGGTTTTCCCAAGCGACGAAGGCAGTAAGAAGAAGGCGAGAAGATTGAGGACTTTTTGAGAGTACAAATGGCAAAGGCTAGAGCGTATGGGAAGAAGATCAGCGGTCAAGTATTTATAAGGGTCAGTTCATCTAAATGGGCCATATGGGCCAATGGTCACCTAAGGCAAACAGACAACGCCACAACGGATAAGCATCAACCGTAATAATGGCAAACAGTGACTCTCCAACGGGCAGAAACAGAATATCTAGGACAAGATTTTATTCCATAAAGGCATCAAAAGAACGTGGCAACAAAAACAACTCGTCGAGACAATAAACCAATGGAACCAACTGATATCCCACCAAAACAACCTGGATGCTTCACAAGTCATTACAGAAGAACTGCAAGAAGACAAAATATATTGTACATCACAAGGAGCATCATCATACAACCTAGCACAGTCGTAGTCACATAGGATACAAAATGCCAAACAACTCGCACAACCATTAGGAGCAAAACAAGACAAATATCTCTTCATTTTATTGATCAAGAAGACACTGAGATTACAACAAGGTACAATTAGATACAAGGTCTGATAAAGATGCAAAAGAAAGCCAAGGAAATCATTACAAAATGATTACAAAGAACCCAGTGGAATTCGAGGTTATCAAACCTCCACCAAGATTCAATGCAATCAAGTAGGAAGCAACTCAGACAGCGTATTCACCGAAGAGAACTCACAGCCAAGATTACTTGAACGGCAGCCAGAGAAGCACCAAGCTCGTTAAGAGAGTAGCGAGATACCGCTCTGCTGCCTCAGAAGAACCTGATATCCCCTCTCAACACGTGTTGATCTGTGCTGACGCACCAAACTGATACAGCAGCGAATAAGCCAGTTGTAATACTACAATGACTTGTCAAGGTAGTCAGCCGACCATACACTGATCAACTCTGCGAAGAGCAAGAAGATAATTAAGGAGAGGCACTGGAAGTCCGGGTAGAACAGCAACACTTATCTACCTCACAAGACCTACTCCTTTTGCCTCAATGCTCTTGAGGAGAAGATACAGCCTGGGGACTAACCTGCTAGTAGTCCCTATCACAAGACCTACACCATTCACTAAGAAAGAATATAGAACAAGCCCGGGGGCTCGTCAAGCTCGCTAACCAACAACTACATGGCTATAGAAGAAGGAAGCTACAACTTAAGAAGTTTACAAAAGTAAGAAAGAAGAAAGAAGGAACACAAGAAAACTACAAGTGACCGATGAAGCAACAAGCAACAGCCAGCTATATTAATAGGCAGAAGACGGTGCATGAAGACCAAGTCCATAAAAGAAAGATGAACCAAAGCAAGAGTAGTCACATGAATTGAAATGACCAAACAAGCACACACAGACACCCTACAACTGACAAGGAGAGCAGGCATGCAGAACAAAAGCCATCAAGAGCACCTGCCAGGCGCACGGATCAACAGTAAAAATCACTACAAGATAGAGAAGGCATATTCAACAGTATATCCCAAAAGTACAAAAGCAATGAAAGCGCTCAACTACCAAAAGTACAATACTGAAGAACAACATCAACCAGGAGCTCCAGAACCCTTTCCCGCATTCTTTCGCAATGAAAAGAACCCAGAAAAGGCTCGGGAGCTGCAGAAGTACCCTCCACCAAAGGAACTTTTTAAAACTCTATACTAGACCCTCCATCTGTTTGTACCACAAAGCAAAAGGCTCGGAGGCTACACTCACTGAGTGCAAATTTCTCAAAATTTACACTCCGTGAAAAGGTGACAATTAGAAGACGAAGGCTACGACTAGACCCTCCAGCTTTTTGTAACAAAAAACAAGAGGCTCAGGGGCTGCACTCAGTGAGTGCAATTTTTTCTCAAAAATTGCACTCACCCAAAAACCAAGATAAGAAGCAACCAGAAGAGAGAGCATCCTGAGATTTATCCTTGAAAGAACCTGACTTTTGAGTTCCAAATCCTGGAATGCTCAGAGGCTTGTTGATGGGGGATACCTGAGGTTCCCCAAGAAGACGGAATACGAACGGAGGAACCAAGAACCCATCACGGGATTCGAGAAGAACATGGAGTAACACGACACAAGAACTACCATATCCTAGAAGGATTGTAATAGGAAAGAGTACGAAACAACTAGTTTTAGGAATCATTCCTGGAATCTAACCAGGAATCAAAGAACCCACAGCCAGCCTCGCCCTATATAAGGTTGTCATGGGTACCCCTTGTAAGAGCATGAACTATACAATCCCTCATACTCATCAATACAATGCAACAGGCTCAGGCCAACTGGACGTAAAGGCTTTTACTCGACGCAAGTCGAGGGCCCAAACCAGTATAAAATCGTCTATTGTTGACACTGGATATAGCACCTAGATAAATCCGTAAGCGCACGGATGTCAATGTAGCTTTCACCTAGGAGTATTCCAAGGTATCGAATTTCCATGGGGAACGTGAAGTGGACTAGTGAAGAACTAAGTGTATCCAAGTATAGGTGATGCAATCATAGAGAGAATATGTGTGGGTTCTCAGACTAAGGCAATACTAAATGAGACCTTACTAAAGTTAATTATTGTGAGCGTACTCCCTCGAAACTCACCATAGCAAATGGCTCCGACAGTAAGCACCTAAAGCTCTACTTAAGCTAAACCTATCGTGGTAGACTACACAGGCAAATAGGGCTGTCACCACCTATTTCTACCACCTCCGAAGATTTAGGAGCATTCACAGGCAAGCTATAGCCTAAGCACCTCTCTTAATCTTTGAAACTTGACTACTCTAATTTGGTACCTAGAACTAGAGCACCTTAACCGGGCAGTGAAACAAGTAAAGAACAATAAAGTAATGTAATACTTAAGTAATGCAATAGAGCAAAGTTACCACACCATAGAAGAAGAAGAAGGCTGACTTTATTACTCGAAGAAGAGTTGAATCCGCGGAGCTACAAGTGGGGAGGTCGCCGACATGCCGACTCCTCTCCAAGCTTCTCTTCACTCTCTCTTTCTATATTCTACTTCTCACTAGGAGAGCCATTGAACTACAACTCTCATGTGGAGAGTGACTACTCTAATGGAAGAAGTATTTGATATTCATGGTGTGTTCATGGTGTGTCTATGGTGTGTCTACGGTGTGTGTTACAAATGAAGGATGAGGGACACATTTATAGTGTTCTGGAGGTCAGTAGCTATGACTGCATGGGTGGGCGCCCTAGCAAGGGTGGGCACCCTGGACATACCGTCCACTCGAACCGCCTTTTGATCCAACGGTGATGCATGGCTTCCCCAAGTCGGTTGCAAGGCACTGAAGTCGGTTTTGAGTTGGTTTTGGATCGACTTTGGTACTCCATGTGGATGACGGTGGCCCCAAGGATCCATGTGACATACATCAACCACCATCAGATCAAATTGACCTTGTTGGACAGTGTGAAAGCCGTGGGGAGTCAATCACACGGATTGGTGATGTGGCTGGGTTGGTTTGGTGGCACGGCCAGGGTGGGCGCCCTAAGTCCAGCGTGGGCGCCCTGGCCCTGGCTGGGTTGCTGGCCCTGTCACATTCCATTGCCTCCATTTGGTCCATTTACACTTATTTTTGGTACTTTTCCTGCATACAAATATAAACTCCAAGTACAAGTGGAACTAGATGAATTATAAACATAAATCACTACTTGTATTGTTGGTTGTCCTCATTTTGATGCAATAATGATGGTCAAAATTGGTAGTTAAAGACTGTCAACAAGCTCCCCCACACTAAACCTTTGCTTGTCCCGAGCAAAGATGTGGGCTTAAGCATGTTGGATCAGGAGTTGCTACAATGTGACGTCCTGCAAAAACGCATATACAAACCAATACTACTCTTGAGTTGAGCAGGTTAGAGTTAGAAATCCACCATTAATCTTAGCCATATGGGGCTTATAGCTTTCACCTTGTAATATGCAAAAGTAAGATAGAGCAGTAGGTAGAAACTTTGTACCTTGCTTTGGTAAGGTCAAGACTCTTTCTGGAGGTTTTAAAGATTTTTAAAAGAAAGCTTGCTTAAGTTCCTCAAATGGTACACTCGATCGCTCAATGGTGTTTGGTAATTCTCACCAAGGCCAAAGATAGAGACCCTTTGCACCTATAATGAATCTTATGTGGAGCTCATAGGGGAAAGCATAAGCAGATTTGAGCTGAATATATTGCTGAGTTAGACACTTAGATCAAAAGGAGCAACAAGGCATACAAAATGATCATAATGTGCAAGTGTGAATATTTGGTGGAACTCCATTGAGACTTTCTGATGGTAACTTATTTTTGAACAAAGCATGGCTACCTGAGATTCTACATGGGACATCTGGTCCTCTTTTTTTTGCTTGACTTTTCTTTCATCGAGAACACTTTTTTTCTTACAACGGGTATTGAGGCTTCCGCTGTATCATCTCTCATTTGGGGACTGTATCCCTCTTTTCTCTCAATTTTTTTCTTTTGTAGCACATGCCCTTCAAAAATATGTCTAAAATGGTGTATGGAGCTAGTTGCATATTTCCAATGTGGAAACAGTAGGAGGTGCATAATTATTTGGTGGTTGTGTACTTCCAATGTAGAAGTAGAAAGGGTGCACGTGTAAGTGATCTTGATCAAGAAGCATGACTAGTTTCTCTACTTAGATCAATAAGGCCTAACCAAGCTCAAAGCAATCAAGTGGCTTTTTATGGGGCTTTCCTATCTAAGGAACATGTATATGGCTTGTGGTAGGAATTTAACAGCATCGAGGAACTTTAGCAAGGGTTTTGAGATTTTGTAAAATAAAACTCCAGATTTGTCCCAACCATTCCTCAGACAAGTTAAAAGATTTACACTATTCTCTACCACAACTAATCTCACAAGAGCATAAACTTGGTTATAGCATGTGCAACCCACAATAGCGTTTGACTTAAGATGAACTCTAGTTTCACATGCTCAAAACTTAAGCAGTAAAGGGTTGTATGAAGAGCTTTTGCAAAGTATTACAGAGCAACTATTCATCATTTCCAACAAAACTTTAAGGTGTCAAATTAAGATAGGTACTTAAGTCAAGATTAATGTCACCACTTTTTTATCAGATTATAGCAAAGCATGGAAAGATTATATATATATGAATTCTAGCCTTGCAAACTTTTATCTTTCGCAATGTGATTATGATTATTATTATATCATTGTTACTAATATTTGCACATTATTTGTTTCACAATGCGAGGATAGAAAAACTGATGAAGATAAATGAGAATGATGAAGCAATGTCATACCTGAACGGGGGAGGTACTCCCCCACACTTTTCATTTTCATGGAGTTGGTATTTTATGCTCGGACGAGTCTCCTTTACTTCTTTATTTATTTATTACTACTATGATGCATGTCTACTATGATGAATGATTATTTATTATGTTTTTATTTATTTATTTATTTCAAATAGACCTATTCTAAATGCAACACCATGATGAATGTTTTTATTGAAATGTAAACAAGCAACCTATCAGCTAAAGATGCAGATTTAGAAAGGGAAATATGCAGGTGCAACCTATACTAAGTGTCTAAAGCATTTAAATCTTACCTCCATGCAGTGATGAGAATGGTGGTCTCCCTTGGTGTCTTGAGTTGGCGTTGGGTTTCACAACCCCCACACTAGATTTTTCTAATATCTGTGCTGATTCAAAGACACTAAGAGTGAAAGCAACAGGGTTCTACTAGTACAGAAGTACTAGTGAACCAAAACTTTATTCATCTCAAAGCAAATTGAGGCACATAGCATGATAGAAAATGGAGCAACATTTTATCATGCAAAAGGGGAGATCAAGGTGAAGGAGAAAGATACTTAATCCATGTTTTTTTAGATTTTTTAGTAACATTTAACATGACAACAAGTTGCATAAGAAGATGATTTCATGTTTAATCATTTAATTTAGAGATGAAGATGTAAGATAAAACATGGGAATTGAAGTTTAACATCTCAATCTCCACTCTTCCTATGTTAAGACAAGACATGATAGAAGTTCATATGCACAAGAATGTGACCTGATTCATTTTAAGAAAAAGTAATGATTTAAAAATCAACCACATACCTTTGTGATGTTACCTTTATGAGTCGGTTTGAGAGCGGGAGCCGTGCAGGTGAAGACGCCCACCGTGGCCAGGGCGGGCGCCCTGGGCGTGAGGGTGGCCGCCCCCACACTAACGGGTGGACCACTCCCCCTTTGGTGTGCTGCCTCCTGGGATGTAGTAGAGTGTGGGCATAACACACACTTGTTGATTTGGGCATGGAGAAAGTCGGTTTGGTGCCTCCATATGTATGACACTGGGCCAATGGATCCAAGTGACCGCACTCAGGAGCCCTTGGATCAAACCAACTTGATTTTGATGATTGGGAGATGTGGGAAGGTGTTGTCGTGGATTGGTGATGTGGCTAGGTCCGGGAGCTGGCACCCCCAGGGTGGTCGCCCTGGTCAGGGTGGGCGCCCTGACTCAAGGGTGGTCGTCCTGGCACTTGGCCCGGTTGTTTCCCTGTCACATCTCATTTCTCTAAAATGTTCCATTTTTATTTATTTTTGGTGTTTTTCCTTGGATGGACCATCATTGCTTTTGAGTTCTCCATTCCCGATTAGCCTCACTCTTGAATTGTACAATTGCATCTTGTTGTCATCTCGAATTCCTTCTTGATTTCACCCATCATATGCTTGCTAAGCCTTGATTCATGATTTTTGATATCTACAACAATGAATAGTGCAAGCTGGTACTACAAAACCCGACCAATGTGTGAGCTCATCGGCCAGTGCAATAATTAAACTCATCATTTCTTTTTAGGTTGTCACCATTTTATTCAAAAAGGAACATGCATGAATTTAAAGGTAAAATATTTATTTATTTACTTTTTTTGTTATTATTTTCTTCTTTTTTTGATTAAATATATATGAAAACTTATGATGACAGAAACTAAACAAAATTAAAAAGTACAAGGGTTATCTCCCTCCAGTGCTTTATTTTAAGTCATAAGCTAGACCTTTGCAGTTGAGCTGCAAGAACTTATGCCGATGCAACTATGAGTTTTGGAGTACTTATGGTAAACAAAAGCGTCCATAACCATCCTTTTGAAGGTTTCAAAAAGGAGAGACATAGGATGGTTGCTACTCTCATAATTGCTAGCAACAGCAGGAAAGATGGACTGGGGAGATTTTGCATGAAAGTGTGGATTTTGTGGTTCTTCTATAATATAGCTTTGATGTTCATCCACATGACCCATCTTATTGGACTCCAAATTTAATCCCTTGAGAATGTATATAGACCAAACATATTCATGAATGCCTTCTTGCCTATGACATTCTATGAGTGGATCTTCATCCCCCTCTTCTATTAGGATAGGGGTCGACACCTCTGATGATTCTTTTTCCCATTCCATGTTAACCCAAGGGGTTGGATTGCCTCCTTGGTTTGAATTATAAATGAAGAAACAAGGAGGTTCACACGGGGAATCAAAGTCAGATGTGGAAGATGATATTGGTTTGAGGGGCTCTTGGACGACCAAATCTTGAGATGAATAGAATTGATAATGATTTGGGGTCGTAGATGCGAATGATCTATGTTGGAAGTTATTTCCAACATTAGAAGAGCGATCCTCCTCAAATTGTAAAGGATGAATTTCCTCTTCCTTCGGTGTCCCTTCGAATGGTTCAAGAATTAGGGTGATAGCCAATGGTATGGATGGAATTGGTAAGGATTTAGCTATCGGGACCTTTTCTTCAATGGGGGTTGGAATGTCCTTTTCTTTGGGGGAGTCATCATGGACATTAGTGTAGGGGGAGTTTTCTAGGATCCTATCAAGGATAGCTCTTGCCTCACTACTAGAAAGATGTAAGAAGGCTCCTCCAAAAATGTTGCAAAAGCATATGATCGAGTATAGAAAGATCAGGGCAGATGTGTAAAGGTCTATGAACCAGGCCCATGTTGCACCTAAAGATTCCTTCTCTTTTTGCTTGAAGGTTAGGACTTCGTTTCTTAGACGAGTGTCGGCGTTCGGAACCCGGGGGCGTCCTAAGCCAACGAGTAATCGTATGTGTGTGTAACCCGTCCGGATGGGTGATGCAAGAAGAACACAGCGATTTATCCTGGTTCGGGCAAAGAAGGGCCCTACGTCCAGCGGGGGAGAAGATTTGTATTATCTTGCACCTAAGTGCTTGTATAGGGGCGGATACAACCGAAGGAGAGGATTCGAGGGAGGGGTCGGTCGAGTACAGAGCGGGAGACTTATTCCGAGTCTAGGAGTCTGCCTAGGCGTATGTTCGGTTGTCGTGAGATCGTTGTCTGGAGTCGTTCTCCGTTGTCCCTATTGGGTCTCCTGGCGTCCCCTTTTATAGGCCAAGGGGATGCACAGGGGTACAAATATCCTGATTCGATGACGCGGTGATGACGTCGCGGGTCGTGGAGGTCAACCCGAGGCCTCTGCAGGGACGTGCGCTGAGCATGGCTCGTTCCGTAGCGGCGTGGCTCGGAGTTGACAGCCGTCCTTCGGAGTCATGGTTGCTGACCAGCGAAAGACGTGATCCCCTGTAGAGGACGTGCGAGTTCCTATTAGGGTCGTATCGGGAGTTGTTGGCGCAGTTTTCGAAGTCGATGAAGGTTGACTGGAGGGCGTCGATGCGTACTCGAGGCCCGGTCGAGGGGTAGCCTCGAGCATAGTGGTTGAACGGATAAGATCGAATTGAGGGAATCTGATGTTGGTCGTTTGTCATGTAGCATGTCGAAGGGGGCCTCGAGCTGCCTAACAGCGCTGGGTATGGCGTAATAGTGCCGTGCAGACCGATGCATGTCCTCAGTATGGGCGGTGAAGCGGGATTCGACCGTCGTACGGACCACTGTGCGGACACTGTGGCCATACAATTTGACGAGGTTAGGTAGTTTTTGTATTAAATGCGCTACCGGACACACGGGGAGTTGGTCGATCGAGGGGGGCTCGACCCTTGAAGTATCGAGACGCCCGTCCCGTCGGGGGCCTCGAAACTTAACGCGGGATCCTCCCATCTCGAGCGATCATCAGCCGGTGATGTCAGCGTCTTGTCGAGGGTCAGATGGTGACGCCAGTGATTCTGTCGAGGGTTGCGGCTGTACTTTGTTGTGGGCCGACCCAGTGTGTATTTCCCGATGGGCCCGGTGGGTCGAAGAGGTACGGCCTGGTCGCGTCAGATTAATCTGAGGGCAAGCTCGGGGTCCAACCGAAAACAAAGAAGGTTTAGGGTATCCCTACTCTCGGTAACCGACAGTAGCCCCCGAGGCTTCGTGTAAGTGTTGATACTTACACGGAGCCTCAATCAAATGGACCCGGAGTGTTGGTCGTTTTCCGAAGGGTGCGCGCGAGCGCACCCTTCGGGTGTAGCCCCCAAGGCCTCGGGTGTGTAGAATACTCGCCCGAGGTCTCTTTTTTTGCGTTTGGTCGATGTGTACTCAAATGATCGAGCCCCCGGGTGGTTGGACCCTCTTTCGTCGAGGCCACCCGGTTGCGAGCCCGCTCCTTAGCTTCTTCCGTCGAAGCCGGTCAGGTGTGAACTTGACTTTTTCGTTCGACCCTCACGAACCCTTTCGATCGGGTAGAGGGGGGAGAAGCGTTGTGCTACCCATGCTCGAGCGAGCGTCAACGTCTCAGGTGAGCTACTATCGGGAAATTCAAGTAAGAGCTCGTGCCCCATTCAATAGGGGTCGACTAGTGGCCCTGAGGCGCTCTTATTCGAGAAAAACAGTGGGTCCCGCGGATGCCAGACCCTTTCAATCGGGTCCGGTGGCTCGACGCCTCCCCTCGAGGAGATTCCATCGTGGTCCCTTAGTTTTGCCTTGAATGTGTCCGAGGGGGCCTCAAAAATTTGTTCTCAAGCAAGGGACTCACGTCGGCCCCCCTCGAACACCCCTAACTCCGGTACTTGAGGGCGGCTGTCGAACCCTTTCCGAGGGCCAGCCTTCGCTCCCTGGAGATTTCGAGGGCCTGGGCCCGTATCCCGTGGTTGCGAGCCCGCTCCTTAGCTTCTTACGTTGAAGCCGGTCAGGTGCGAACTCGACTTTTTCGTTCGACCCTCACGAACCCTTTTGATCGGGTAGAGGGGGAGAAGCATTGTGCTACTCTTGCTCGAGCGAGCGTCAACGTCTCAGGTGAGCTACTATCAGGAAATTCAAGTAAGAGCTTGTGCCCCGTTTGATAGGGGTCGACTAGTGGCCCTGAGGCGCTCTTATTCGAGCAAAACAGTGGGTCCCGTGGATGCCAGACCCTTTTGATCGGGTCCTGTGGCTCGACGCCTCCCCTCGAGGAGATTCCATCGTAGTCCCTTAGTTTTGCCTTGAATGTGTCCGAGGGGGCCTCGAAAATTTGTTCTCGAGCAAGGGACTCACGTCGGCCCCCTCGGACACCCCTAACTCCGGTACTCGAGGGCGGCTGTCGAACCCTTTCCGAGGGCCAGCCTTCGCTCCCTGTAGATTTCGAGGGCCTAGGCCCGTATCCCGTGGTTGCGAGCCCGCTCGTTAGCTTCTTCCGTTGAAGCCGGTCAGGTGCGAACTCGACTTTTTCGTTCGACCCTCACGAACCCTTTCGATCGGGTAGAGGGGGAGAAGCGTTGTGCTACTCATGCTTGAGCGAGCGTCAATGTCTCAGGTGAGCTACTATCGGGAAATTCAAGTAAGAGCTCGTGCCCCGTTCAATAGGGGTCGACTAGTGGCCCTGAGGCGCTCTTATTCAAGCAAAACAGTGGGTCCTACGGATGCCAGACCCTTTCGATCGGGTCCGGTGGCTCGACGCCTCCCCTCGAGGGGATTCCATCGTGGTCCCTTAGTTTTGCCTTGAATGTGTCCGAGGCGGCCTCGAAAATTTGTTCTCGAGCAAGGGACTCGCGTCGGCCCCCCTCGGACACCCCTAACTCCGGTACTCGAGGGCGGCTGTCGAACCCTTTCCGAGGGCCAGCCTTCGCTCCCTGGAGATTTCAAGGGCCTGGGCCCGTATCCCGTGTCGTGGGAAGATCCGTCTGTGGATAACTCCTCCTGTCCATCACACGTGCCTTTTTGCGCAGAAGCCGGAGCGGCGCGGTAGTGGGTGAGTCCTATACTTGAAGCATATTTCAAGGACAGTAATTGTCAGTTCTCGTTTTTCAAGAAAAGATTCGAAGCGGCGTGGCTGTAATATCACGGGAGTTGGAACGGTGCGGTCGTGGTGGGGCCGGCCTGACGCCTGATTCGCGGACGCTTGACGTGTGTCCATGGTCGACGAGAGTCGAAGGGGTGAATGCGAAACGGCCCTGTCCACGATGCACAAGAATCGAGAGGAGAGTGCTTTGGGTGCATTTAATGCGGGGACTTACTGGTCGGGTAAGCGTCGACCGTCCGTCAGTCTTCTGCCCCAATAAAAGGAGGCACCCTTCGTAGCGTTGCTCTTCACTTGCTTTCCTGCCGTTTTCGCGTTCGCCTTCCTGCGCTTGTTCGCTTTCCTTGCGCTCGCCTCCCTGCGCTTTCCTTCCTCGCGTTCACCTCCCTGCGGAGATAGGAAATCTTCCGGGCCACCCGTCCAGCGAAGAGCTCCGTGCCCTTGCCATGGCGCCGTCGGAGATTCTTCAGCCCGCGGCGTGGGTTCCCTCGGAAGTGACGAGGAAGGAGCTGGAGGGGTTGGTGGCGGAGGGGCTTCTTCACCCCATCACCAACAGGGATGAGCCCGAGTGGCTCGTTCCGCCGAAGGAGGACCACGAGCCGAACCCACCGGAGGGCTACGTGGTTAGCTTCGTCAAGTTCCACCGGCTGGGCTTTGGCGCCCCGCCGAGCCGGTTCATGCGCGCTCTCACTCACCACTATGGGATCGAGCTTCAGCATCTTTCCCCCAACGCGATCTCCTACGCCGCCATCTTCACCACAGTCTGCGAGGGTTACCTCGGGGTGGAGGCGCACTGGGAGCTCTGGCTCCACCTCTTTCGGGCGGAGTACTTCTCCAAGAGCGCGTCGGCGGGAGTGCGGAGGCTAGTGCAGGCTGGATGCTGCAACTTCATCGTGAGGAAGGCCGACGACTTCATCCCCATTGGCCTGACTTCGAGCCACGGCCCATGGCCCTCGAAGTGGTTCTACGTCAGGAATGATGAGGGGCTGCTGCCTCAGTACACGGGGCGCGTCATCGAGTCGCGTCTCCACAACTGGGGCGCCCTAGCGCGGGACCACCAAGGGAGGCTCGAAGACCTCCTCGACGCCCTGGCGACCCTTTGAGGGCAGGGGTTAACTGCCGGGGTCGTTGTCTCGGCCTTCCACCATCGACGGGTGCTCCCCCTGATGCGGCGCTCGCTTCGCATGAGTCAGATGTTCGTTGGAGCGGAGCTCAGGGGGAGCCGCATGGTTGCCGGGGCTATTACGCCGGAGAGCGTCGCCAAGAGTGTTCGAGGCACAGTGTCGGGCCCCTTCACGGCGCAGGACGTCAACCGCATCCCGATGCGACCGGATCCCGGTTACCCCGAACTGCTGAGTGTATTACTTCGTCGAGCCCTTCTTTTTGTTTCTTTTCACCTTACATTTTTTGGGCTTCGTGTGTAGGGGGAGCTCGACTATGAGTTGTCGCTGCCCCCCGTTAGGGAAGATCTCAAGGCTCGTCCGATGGGGCTTCGCGGCGCCTCGTCGGCAAAGAAGACGAAGGAGGAGGAGAGCAAGAAGAGGCGGATGCATAGCCTCGATCTCTCTACGGGCGAGCAGCGCTCGGCTAACCAGAGACGAGAGGCGAGGCCCGTCGGAAGGTCCCCCTCTGAGGAATCAGGGGAGGAGTGGAGCGGAGAAGAGGAGCATCTCTCGACCCGGAGGGTCGCGACTGACGCCCCTCCAACGCAGGGTGCCGCTGGTTCTGAGGGGTCCGCGGAGGGGCCCCGTGAAAGTCACTTGGCCCTCGAAGCCAGGACGGTGGCGCTGGCCTTGGCCGCATCGGCGGCGGCCTCTGCTCGTGGGGCTGCGGGCCCTCACGGCGTGACGCCGCCGGCAGCGACTTCGAGCCTTCCGGGTGCCGGGACGCGGCCGTCGACGGGGGCCTCACGAACACCAGGAAGGTTCCCAGTGGGGTAAGTTCTTTATTCCTGGGCAGTTTTATATTTCGCGTCTCGATTCCATGCGTCTAATTTTTCTTTCCTCACAGGATCAAGCGCGGGCGGACACCAGCGAGGCCCGCTCCGGCCAAGCGCCTTCGGACGGGGGCTGCGACAGAGGCGACGGCGGTCGCAGCGGGTCCCGCCATGGGCCCGGTTCTTTCGGCGACGAGCGCCGCCTCGACTCCCCCGTTGATTTTGAACGAGGGGGTCGTCGCTTGGGTCAAGGCCGCACGTGCGGCGTTGGCCTGGGGAGTCGATTCGGTTATCGGCGAAGCGGCCACCGAGCCTGCAGTGGTTGTGGCGTCGATCCCCGAGCCGGGATGGCTGTCGATGCGCCGGGCAGCATGCCGGAGCGCCCCTCGGATGACTCGCGGCAGGGGTTTTCGCAGGCGGCGCCCATCGTCCTTGAGGCCGAGGAGGGCGGGGCCTCCATCGACGGAGGGAAGGAGAAGGACGCCGCGCCCCCCTATCGCCACCGAGGTCGGGGGTCGTCGAGTCCGAGGGTGCCGAGGCGGCCCCGTCAGGCGGGGAGGCGAGTGTCGCCGTGCCTGCCCCGGCGGGTCCTTTTGTCGAGTGAGAGGAGACGCAGGCCGGTTTGCTGGCTCTCGTGCCATTGGAGGGTCCGTCTCCCCCCGTGGTTCCCGAACACCGTCCGGTGGCAGGCGTGGCCGTCGATGCGGAGGGTGCCGGCGCCGAGGCGGCGCGGCGGTACTCCGAGGCGGAGACTTCGAGATGGGGCTCGGAGCCTATCTGCATCCACGACCCCACGAGTCACGACGCTCCCTCACGGGAGGTGGATGACCCCACCGAGCTCAAGTGCTGGAGGGCCATCGAAGAGGAGCGTTCTTGCCTTCAGAGCTCGCTGAAGGCAATGTTTGGTCTTGTCAGCAACAACCTCCACCAGCGCCTCGGGGTAAGCGTCCTTCAAAGTTATGGAACTCGGGGTGCGTTTTCTTTATCGATGATGTCCTTTGTCCTTCTTGCTCTTAGGATCCGAGAAGGCGCTCGAGCATCAAGTCCCATCTTATCCACAGCGCCAAGGATAAGTGGAACCAGATCCCCGAGCTCGAAGCAGCGCTCGAGTCCACTCGGAGTGAGCTTGAGAAGGCAAAGTCCGAGACCGCCTCGGCCCGACAAGTGGCCGCCCAAGCCAAGGAGGCCGAGGCCAAGGCGAAGGAGGAAACGGGGAGGGCCCTTGAACAGGCGAGGTCCGAGGCCAGCGACGAGCTGGCAAGGGTTAGTGCGGCCCTCGAGGTGGTGCGGAAGGAGCTCGAGGTCGCGGTCTCTGAAAATGCCAGGCTTTTCGAAGCCTGGCGAGAGCAAAGGCGGAATGCCATTTCGGCAGGCGAGGCCCTCGAGAAGCTCGAGGAGGAGAAGGCGTCGATGGTCCGCGTTGGTGAGGCGTTTGCGAATGAGTATCTCGTTCTGCAAGACACCCACACGAAGCTCGAGACCCACGTCGTCGGTGAGTCTTCCTTCTTCTCTTGAGGGGTTTTTTGCCTTAGTCCTCTTTCTTAAGCGTTACTGACTCCGTTTGTTTGTTTTCAGCCTTGGAGGAGGAGCTGGATCGGGATCATCACGACCTCGGCCTGCTTCAAAAGTCGTACACGGCCGAGGTGAAGCTGACCGGCGAGCTCGGCGGTATGCTCGACATGGTCTGTGATCCCTCGTCCCGAATCGGCCGCGGACGACGTTCATGGGGCCCCTCTCCTTGACCGGCTGTTCGAGCTCGACCGCGTGGTTAAGGAGAAGGTGCGGAGCACCCTTCATGTCGGTGTGAAGCGGGCGATGGCGGTCATCGGTTCCGGCTACATCTACGACATGGAGGTCGTATCCCACGGCTTCGTCAGTGACCCTTTGAATACTGACGAGGAGAACGAGGCTGTCTTCATGGGGTT
Organism: Bothriochloa decipiens; assembly: GCA_023333625.1. Lineage (NCBI taxonomy): Eukaryota > Viridiplantae > Streptophyta > Magnoliopsida > Poales > Poaceae > Bothriochloa > Bothriochloa decipiens. The sequence continues at coordinate 20,482,141 of CM041641.1, read as the reverse complement.
GGTTGAGGCTGCCGAGGAGCCTGGCGGTCACCTTGCGAGCCTCTTCGAGCATGAGGTCCTTCCGCCTCCTGAGGATGATGGCCTGTGAGCCAAATCTGGGCAAAGAGGCCTTTTGTAAGAAATTTTGTGAACCTTTGTTCTCAAGGTCGCGATGCCTCGAGCCAATGTACATTTATATTCGTTCGTATATGTCTAAGTGTGCTCTAAGTCTTTTTTGTCTCCACTGCCTGATCGGGTCTTTACTTTTATCGATTTCGTCACACGATCGCGCCCTTCGAAGGGGGGAGTGAGTGGAGGTGCCGTAGCCCTGGGGCGTTGGCGGTCTCCCGACCTGACATCCCTCGACCTTTCGGACCATCTCGTGTCGTCTTCGACCTAGTATTAACCTATGTCGAGGCATATCGAGGCAGAGTGGACCTCAAGACTTTAAGTCCTTTTCTTTCTCGCGTTCCTGATGACGTTTCTCACTTAGTGAATTTGACGCATGTTCGTGCCCCCCGTCGGGGAGTGAGTGGAGGTACCGTAGCCCTGGGGCGTAGGTGGTCTCCTGGCTTGATAGCCCTCAACACTTAGGACATTCGCATGGCGTTTTCGACTAAGTATTAGAACGTATCGAGGTGCGTGGGAGAAAATAAACTTTTTGAGTTTTGAAAAATCGAGTTTTTTTTGGGGGGACTCCGGGGGGTTCCCCCTTTATAGCCCCCGAGGGAGGTTCGACTCTGAGGAAGCAGAGTCGAGGCTACCTTTTGCATGTATAAGGAAATTAATCTTGTGATCGAAAGCATTTCGTTATGCAAAAATGTAAGAAGAAAGCATCGACTAGGGATAGAAGCGACGTAGCTGGTCGATGTTCCATGCGTTGTTGAAAATTTTGCCTTTGTCATTAGCGAGTTTGTAGGTTCCGGGCTTCAACACCTCAGCTACGATGAAGGGGCCTTCCCATGGTGGGGTTAACTTGTGCCGGCCCTTGTTGCTCTGTCGCCTTCGTAGGACGAGGTCGCCCACTCGAAGGTCCCTTTTGCGCACATGCTTGTCGTGGTAGCGTCGAAGCTTCTGCATGTATCTTGCGGAGTTGAGGAGGGCCATGTTTTGAGCCTCTTCGAGTTGGTCGACGGCGTTTGCGGCGGCTTCCTTGTTGCTTTGCTCGTTGTACGCCTTTAGTCGAGGGGAACCATACTCGAGGTCAGTGGGGAGGACGGCCTCAGACCCATAGACCAAGAAGAATGGGGTGAACCCCGTGGCTCGACTAGGTGTTGTCCTTAGGCTCCATAGGACCGAGGGCAGCTCGACGGCCCACTTCTTGCCGTGCTTGTTAAGGCGGTTGAAGATTCTTGGCTTGAGTCCCTGCAAAATCATGCCATTGGCGCGCTCGACCTGGCCATTAGTTCGAGGATGAGCAACCGTGGACCAGTTCACGCGAATGTGATGGCGATCGCAGAAATCCAAAAACTTCTTGCCAGTGAACTGTGTGCCGTTGTCAGTGATGATGACGTTCGGGACACCGAAGCGATAGATGATGTCGGTGAAGAACTCGACCGCCCGCTCGGAGCGGATATTCCCGATGGGCCGGGCCTCGATCCACTTGGTAAACTTATCGATGGCAATGAGCAGGTGGGTGAAGCCTCCAGTTGTCCTTTTGAGGGGACCAACGAGGTCGAGCCCCCATACGGCGAATGGCCATGTGAGGGGGATCGTTTGCAAAGCATACGCAGGGAGGTGCGTCTGCTTGGCATAGAATTGGCACCCCTCACATGATTGGACGAGGCTGATGGCGTCAGAGACAGCGGTCGGCTAGTAAAAGCCTTGTCAGAAAGCGTTCCCGACGAGGGTTCTGGGCGCAGCATGATGACCGCAAGCCCCCGAGTGTAGGTCATTGAGTAACCTTTTGCCTTCCTCAACGGTGATGCAACGCTGCAAAACTCCGGTCAGGCTCCGTCGGTAGAGCTCCTTGTCTGGACCGAAGAGGACGTAGGTTTTGGCCCTTCGTGCAATGCGTCGAGCCTCGTTCCGGTCGTCTGGCAGCTCTCCTTGAGTAAGGTACTCGAGGAAGGGCTTACACCAATCGGCTTCATCGCTTGCTCGAGGGGATGATACCTCGAGGTCCATGACCTTAGCCCCGGTCGAGAGGGCTGGGGTTGGTTGAGGCTCGAACCCCTTGGACGGATGTTCATGTTCACCCGCGAAGTCAACTGACGGCTTGTAGAGATCTTTTACGAAGACATCGGGAGGCACGGTGCCTCGGGTTGACGCGATCTTTGCGAGCTCGTCGGCGGCCTCGTTGTAGCGTCGAGCAATGTGGGTTCATTCGAGGCCGTGGAATTTGTCTTTCAGTTTGCGGACCTCTTCATAGTACGCTTCCATTTTAGGTTCGCGGCAGCTCGATGCCTTCATGACTTGATCGATGACTAACTGCGAGTCGCCCCGAGCTTGGAGGCGTCGAACCCCGAGCTCGATAGCGATGCGTAGTCCGGTCACGAGGGCTTCGTACTCCGCGACGTTATTCGAGGCTGCAAAGTGGAGTCGAATCACGTAACGCATGTGAACCCCGAGGGGCGAGATGAAGAGCAGGCCCGCGCCCGCTCCTGTTTTCATCATCGACCCATCAAAGTACATGGTCCATAGCTCAGCCTGGATTTGTACGGGCGGCAGTTGAGCGTCGGTCCATTCGGCCACGAAATCTGCCAACACCTGCGACTTAATGGCCTTTCGTGGTGCGAAAGTGAGGGTCTCACCCATGAGCTCGACTGCCCACTTAGCGATTCTCCCTGTGACCTCCCGATTCTAGATTACCTCCCCGAGGGGGAAGGACGAGACCACGGTTATCGGGTGGCTTTGGAAGTAATGTTGGAGTTTTCGCCGTGTAAGGATTAGAGCGTACAATAGCTTCTGAATCTGAGGGTAGCAGGCCTTAGTCTCCGGAGCACTTCGCTGACAAAGTAGACTGGCCTTTGAACTGGCAGGGTGTGCCCTTCTTCTGCCCTCTCGACCACTATGGCTGCACTGACCACCTGGGTGGTTGCGGCGACATAGAGGAGGAGGGGCTCGGCTGGATGAGGAGGTATGAGGATCGGGGGCGAGGCTAGCATAGACTTGAGTTTTGAGAGGGCCTCCTCAGCTTTGAGGGTCCATTCGAAGTGCTCCGATTTCTTCAAAAGGCGGTAGAGGGGCAATGCCTTTTCCCCGAGACGGGAGATAAAGCGGCTCAGGGCCGCCAGGCATCCTGTGACCCTCTAAACGCCTTTGAGGCCTCGAATGGGCCCCATCTTGATGATCACCGAGATCTTCTCTGGGTTGGCCTCGATTCCACGCTGAGAGACTATGTACCCTAAGAGCATGCCTCGGGGGACGCTGAAGACACACTTCTCGGGGTTCAGCTTGATGCTCTTCGCCCGGAGGCATTTGAACGCGGCATCGAGGTCAGAGACGAGACCCTCGACTTTTTTGGTCTTGACCACGATGTCGTCCACATAGGCCTCGACCGTCGAGCCGATGTGTTCTCCGAAAACGTGGAGCATGCACCGCTGGTATGTTGCCCCGGCGTTTCGAAGGCCGAAGGGCATAGTAATGTAGTAGTACATGCCAAAGGGGGTGATAAAGGAAGTCGTGAGCTGGTCAGACTCCTTCATCCAGATCTGATGGTAGCCAGAATAGGCGTCGAGAAAGGAGAGGGTCTCGCATCCCGCCGTCGAGTCAACGATTTGATCGATGCGTGGCAAAGGAAGTGGGACTTTAGGACATGCTTTATTCAAGCCGGTGTAATCTACACACATCCTATATTTCCCATTTTTCTTTTTGACTATTACAGGGTTAGCTAACCACTCGGGCTGGTGGACCTCCTTGATAAATCCGGCTGCCAAGAGCTTGTTGACTTCCTCCCCGATGATCCTGTGCTTCTCCTCGTCGAAGCGACGCAGGCGTTGCTTCACCGGCTTAGACCCGGGGCGGATCTCCAAGGCGTGCTCGGCGACTTCCCTCGGTATGCCTGGCATATCCGAGGGACTCCACGCAAACATGTCGGCGTTCGCGCAGAGAAAGTCGACGAGCACTACTTCCTATTTGGCGTCGAGGGAGGCGCTGATGAGCAGCACCTTCCCCTCGGAGCAACTCGGGTGGAGGGGGATCTTCTTCGTGTCCTCGGCAGGCTCGAAGCTGCCGGCATGTCGCTTGGGTTCGGGGATCTCGTCGGCAAGGGCCTCGAGAGTGGCTGCAAGCATTGCCATCTCCTCGAGGGCTTCCGCGTGTTCGACGCACTCAAAGTCGCAGTCGTATGCGTGCTCGAAGGAGGGGCCGACGGTGATGACGCCGTTGGGGCCCGGCATCTTGAGCTTGAGGTAGGTGTAGTTGGGAACTGCCATGAACTTGGCATAGCCTGGTCGCCCAATGATCGCATGGTATGTGCCTCGGAACGGGACTACCTCAAACATGAGGGTCACCTTTCGAAAGTTCAAGGGAGTACTGAAATACACCGGTAAGTCGATGCACCCGATGGGAATAGCCTTCCTGCCTGGCACAACGCTGTGGAAGCCCCCAGCGCTGAGCTTCAGCTTTTCCCTTGGGATTCCGAGGAGGTCGAGGGTTTCGGAGTAGATGATGTTGAGGCTGCTGCCTCCGTCCATCAAGACTTTGGAGAAGCGAGTGTTGACGATGACAGGGTCAACAACAAGCGGGTAGAGCCCCGGGTTCGGGACGTGGTTCGGATGGTCATCATGGTCGAACGTGATAGCCGTCTCGGACCAGTCCAAGAATCGAGGGGTGGCGACTTGAGTGGAAAATACCTCCCGACGCTCCCTCTTGCGCTGTCGAGGTGTGAGCCAGGCGGTAGGTCCCCCGTAGATCATGAAGCAGTCCTAAACCTCGGGGAACCCATCATTCTTGTCGTCATTCTTGTCGTCGGGCTCTTCCTTTTCCTCTTCCTTCCCTCGAACCACACCCCCGAAATGCCTTTTGATCATCCGGCAATTTTCGAGAGTGTGGTTAGCCTGGCCCTTGTGATATGGGCACGGTTTCTTGAGCATCTCGTCGAAGAGACCCTTTTTGGGAGGGCCTCGAGGCTTCTTGCGCTCGACAGCCGCCACGAGGTCGTCATCGGGGGAATCTTCACGCTTGCCTCGTGGGTTCTTCTTCTTCTTCTTCTTGCCCCCTTTCTTGCCACCCTGGTTCGAACCCTCGGGGTTGGCCGCCTTGGCCTGCGTCAGGCCTTTGCTACCATCGAAGAAGGCACCGACGGCCTCTTCTCCGGTGGCAAAGTTGGCCACGATGTCCATCAATTCGTCGGCAGTCTTTGGAAGGGTGCGCCCGAGCTCCCAGACCAGTTCCTTGCAGGTGGTCCCGGCAATGAAAGCCAGGATCACCTCTTCGTCGATGACGTGGGGAAGCTCGGTGCGCTGCTTGGAGAAACGTCGAGTGAAGTCATGGAGAGATTCCCCGGGCTTCTGTTTGCAGCCTCGGAGTTCCCACCTATTGCCCGAACGCACATAGGTGCCCTTGAAGTTCCCCTCGAAAACCCTGACCAGGTCGGACCAGTCACAGATTTGGTTAGGGGGAAGCTCCTCGAGCCACCGTCGTGCGGTGTCAGAGAGAAAGAGTGGGAGTTGTCGAATGATGGCGCTGTCGTCGCGGGCCCCACCAAGCTGGCACGCCAGTTTGAAGTCGGCAAGCCAGAGCTCAGGCTTTGTCTCACCGTCGTATTTGACGAGACTTGTCGGGGGTCTGAAGGGGCTAGGCAGCGGCGTGCTGCGAATCGCACGGGTGAAGACTCGAGGTCCCGGTGGATCCGGGGATCGACGTCGGTCCTCGTCGCTGTCATAGCGTCCGCCCCGATGAGCGCTGTAGCCTCGCGCCTCAGCGTCACCGCACTTGCGTCTGCGGTGTTCGTTGATGTCGTGACGCGCATCGCGGGGCTCGCGGTTGTCGCGAACGCGAACGTGGTCCGGGACCGCCCCCTTCGAGCGGGGGGAGTCTACCGGCTGGGTCGAAGCCTGTCTCTCATGCTGTGAGGGTTCGTGGTGTTGCCCCGAGGCCGCACCTCGACACCTCGAGGCAGAGCTTTCGTCCTGCTGAATGGCGGCCACCTCGAGAAGGCCCTTGATCTCCTGTTGGACTCGCTGGGCTTCGGGATTCGAGGGGGCCGACATGTTGCAAAGGAGCATGGTTGCTGTGACGACATTCTGGCTGGCTCGATTGAAGGCGGGACGTGCAACCGTATCCGCGCCCACAATCTGCCGCTGCACTTGCCGCGCTCAAGCCCGAGCTCCTCCGCGTGGGGGGTTCTGATTGTCTTGCTCGAGGGCACGCTTGAGCTGACGCAGTCGCTCTTTGTCTTCATCGAGCTTGGCTCGAAGCTCCCAGAGCTGCGCGAGCTGGGCGACGCGAGCGCCCTGCGAATCGCTCGGATCGTTGATCGCGGCAGGGGGTCCTTCCTCCTGTCCTGCCAGGAGGAGGGGCCCATTTGTTGCGACCGGTGGTGTGGACGCCTCTGCGGGACCGGCGTCGTCGTCGTCCGACGCGGCGACTATGTCGACGTGGAAACACTCTCACGTGGGGTCGTAGTAGCTGGAGTCGTAGTCGGAGTCAGAGTAGAGCGGGCAAGGCATGATGGTCCGCCCAAATTGTTCCACCTCCAGCCATCTTCGAAGCGCGCGAGGGCGTGCGCCGCGTGGGCGAGGGTTAATCGGGCGTTCGGGGGCCAGTACTGGTTCCTCCCGACGCACTGCTGTGCGTGGGGGGGTCCGGTGCGTTCCCTGTCTGCTCCGAAACCCGAGCGCACAATAGCGGGGTATGTAAAAGCGGCACTGTCGAGCCCAAATGGCAGCGCCGGTCGAGCGGCAAACTGCTCATGGGGCAAGAGAGCCGTAGACGTGCAAGGAGCGTTCGCCTGGGGAGAAGCGTTCAACCCTGGTGAGCGCTGCCCCACGTCGGGCCTTACGCGCAGTCGCGGGAGCCTCTGGGCCAAAGAGCTCAAGTCATCCACCGAAGACGAAGATGATGTGACGACCGTGGTCGCACGGCGGCGCCGCCCGCCCTGCGATCCACGTCTCCTTCTTGATTGGGAAGCGTGATGATGAGGACGACGCAGGGCTCCTTGTGGAGTCCCTGAAGCGCCCCCGCTCGGGTGTCCGATTGAGAGCAGGACCATGTCAAGGCTCGTGCCGAGTGACATAAACTCCAGACTCCCAAATTAGATCACCGAGCCGAAAGGGAGCGATGGTACGAGATCCGCCATCCGAACGAAACGGTTTGACACACAGGGCCCCTACCTAGCGCGCCAACTGTCGGCGTTCGGAACCCGGGGGCGTCCTAAGCCAACGAGTAATCGTATGTGTGTGTAACCCGTCCGGATGGGTGATGCAAGAAGAACACAGCAATTTATCCTGGTTCGGGCAAAGAAGGGCCCTACGTCCAGCGGGGGGAGAAGATTTGTATTATCTTGCACCTAAGTGCTTGTACAGGGGCGGATACAAGCGAAGGAGAGGATTCGAGGGAGGGGTCGGTCGAGTACAGAGCGGGAGAGTTATTCTGAGTCTAGGAGTCTGCCTAGGCGTATGTTCGGTTGTCGTGAGATCGTTGTCTGGAGTCATTCTCCGTTGTCCCTATTGGGTCTCCTGGCGTCCCCTTTTGTAGGCCAAGGGGAGGCACAGGGGTACAAATATCCTGGTTCGATGACGCGGTGATGACGTCGCGGGTCATGGAGGTCAACCCGAGGCCTCTACAGGGACGTGCGCTGAGCATGGCTCATTCTGTAGCGGCGTGGCTCGGAGTTGACAGCCGTCCTTTGGAGTCATGGTTGCTGACCGGCGAAAGACGTGATCCCCTGTAGAGGACGTGCGAGTTCCTGTTGGGGTCATATCGGGAGTTGTTGGCGCAGTTTTCGAAGTCGATGAAGGTTGATCGGAGGGCGTCGATGCGTACTCGAGGCCCGGTCGAGGGGTAGCCTCGAGCGTAGTGGTTGAACGGATAAGATCGAATTGAGGGAATCTGATGTCGGTCTTTTGTCGCGTAGCGTGTCGAAGGGGGCCTCAAGCTGCCTAACAGCGCTGGGTATGGCATAATAGTGCCGTGCAGACCGATGCACGTCCTCAGTATGGGCGGTGAAGCGGGATTCGACCGTCGTACGGACCACTGTGTGGACACTGTGGCCATACGATTTGACGAGGTTAGGTAGTTTTTGTATTAAATGCGCTACCGGACGCACGGGGAGTTGGTCGATCGAGGGGGGCTCGACCCTCGAAGTATCGAGACGCCCGTCCCGTCGGGGGCCTCGACACTTAACGCGGGATCCTCCCATCTCGAGCGATCATCAGCCGGTGACGTCAGCGTCTTGTCGAGGGTCAGATGGTGACGCCAGTGATTCTGTCGAGGGTTGCGGCTGTACTCTGTTGTGGGCCGGCCCAGTGTGTATTTGCCGATGGGCCCGGTGGGTCGAAGAGGTACAGCCTGGTCGCGTCAGATTAATCTGAGGGCAAGCTCGGGGTCCAACCGAAAACAAAGAAGGTTTAGGGTATCCCTACTCTCGGTAACCGACAACGAGTCACTCAGAGGATAGGGAAGAAGGTTATGCATAAATTGGATTTAAGAACTTCCCATTCTCCATCTACACTCTCGATGGTTCGAGCATACCATAGTTTGGCTAATCCCGTCAAAGACAATGAAAATAGCTTCCACTTAAGGGTTTCATGTGACATGCTAGAAATGTGCAGGCATGAACACAATTGCTCGAATTCTCGAAGATGAGTATATGGGTTTTCATGCTTTTCCCCAGAAAAAGGTTTTTATTGAACTCTGATTATGAAAGAAGAACTAATTTCATAACCGTTTGCAAGGATGGTCTTTGATGATGGAGGTGGCTCAAATCTAGTGCCCTTTGGAGAGGCATATTCAATGATAGTAATGGGATTCATGGTATGATGGATAAAGGATAAATGATACTTGGATGACTTGGTTCTAAACTAGAACAGCTACCGTTCCCTGACAACGGTGCTAGAAAACTTGTTGACACTGGATATAGCACCTAGATAAATTTGCAAGTGCACAGATGTCAATGTAGCTTTCACCTAGGAGTATTCCAAGGTATCGAATTTCTATGGGGAACATGAAGTGAACTAGTGAAGAACTAAGTGTATCCAAGTATAGGTGATGAAATCATAGAGAGAATATGTGTGGGTTCTCAGACTAAGGCAATACTAAATGAGACCTTACTAAAGTTAATTATTGTGAGCGTACTCCCTCGAAACTCACCACAGCAAATGGCTCTGACAGTAAGCACCTAAAGCTCTACTTAAGCTAAACCTACCGTGGTGGACTACACAGGCAAATAGGGCTATCACCACCTATTTCTACCACCTCCAAAGATTTAGGAGCATTCACAGGCAAGCTATAGCCTAAGCACCTCGCTTAATCTATGAAACTTGACTACTCTAATTCGGTACCTAGAACTAGAGCACCTTAACCGAGCGGTGAAACAAGTAAACAACAATAAAGTAATGTAATACTTAAGTAATGCAATAGAACAAAGTTACCACATGATAGAAGAAGAAGAAGGCCGAATTTATTACTCAAAGAAGAGTTGACTCCGCTGAGCTACAAGTGGGGAGGTCGCCGACATGCCGACTCCTCTCCAAGCTTCTCTTCACTCTCTCTTTCTATCTTCTACTTCTCACTAGGAGAGCCATTGAACTAACTCTCATGTGGAGAGTGACTACTCTAATGGAAGAAGTATTTGATATTCATGGTGTGTCTATGGTGTGTCTATGGTGTGTGTTACAAATGAAGGATGAGGGACACATTTATAGTGCTCTGGAGGTCGGTAGCTGTGACTGCAGGGGTGGGCGCCCTGGCAAGGGTGGGCACCCTGGACATACCGTCCACTCAAACCACCTTTTGATCCAACAGTGATGGATGGCTTCCCCAAGTCGGTTGCATGCCACTGAAGTCGGTTTTGAGTCGGTTTTGGACCGACTTTGGTACTCCATGTGGATGACGGTGGCCCCAAGGATCCATGTGACATACATCGACCACCATTGGATCAAACCAATCTTGTTGGATGGTGTGAAAGCCGTCGGGAGTTGGTCACACGGATTGGTGACATGGCTTGGTCGGTTTGGTGGCACGGCCAGGGTGGACACCCTGAGTCCAGGGTGGGCACCCTGGCCAGGGTGGGCGCCCTGGGTCCAGGGTGGGCACCCTGGCCCTGGCTAGGTTGTTGGCCCTGCCACATTCCATTGCCTCCATTTGGTCTATTTGCACTTATTTTTGGTACTTTTCCTGCATACAAATATAAACTCCAAGTACAAGTAGAACTAGGCGAATTATAAATATAAATCACTACTTGTATTGTTGGTTGTCCTCATTTTTCTACAATAATGACTATCAAAATTGATAGTTAAGGACCATCAACATCTATCTTTTCTAGTTTGTTGCCACAACCGCCGAGTTCCGTAGTCCACTACGCTCCTCCAAACAAAACACCCTGTCGGGTACCCCGGTGGTGGGCTATCGGTGATAAAACATCGACAGATCCTATCTTTATTCTTTTGGAGGAGCAGTTTTTATACCAACACTTCTGGCACCATGCTAGGGATGACAACTTAGCTGAAGTGGTGTTAGAAGTGTCAACAAGAATTTCTGGCACCGTTGCCAGGGAAGGAATAAACTTTTTGAGAAAAATTTCTTAAGTAGATACTTAGAAAATGAGTGATTGTCACTAGTCACCTCTGTTTTGGTAGGTTTACCCCTGTTTGTTTTTCCATGTCTATATTTTACACAGGGTATTAGCAGGATTGAATCTGATTCACTCAACTCTACATCATCAGAATTGGATCAATCAAGAAGGAAGCTCATCACCAGGGCTTGTAGCTATGGCTGAAAAGGCCTTGTTGGAGTTATCTACTCCAACAGTAGAGAACTTCCACACGGGTCCAATGCTAGCAACTGAAAATCTTGAGTTTGAGCTCAAGCCAAGCCTCATCAACATGGTGCAAGCTATCCAATTCAATGGAAAGGTACATGAAGATGCATGTGCACATCTACAAAACTTCATGGAGATTGGAAGCACTATTGCCATAGAAGGAGTTAACCAAGATATCATACTACTCCACCTCTTTCCATTCTCACTATTGGGAGGAGAAAAGCAGTGGTTCTATGCTAATAAAGAAGACATCAACACATGGGCAAAGTGTTCCAAGGCCTTTCTAGCGAAATTCTTCCTGATAGGCAAAACAAATGCCTTAAGAGGAAAGATCACCAACTTTCAGCAACAGAAGATAGAAACCATTTTAGAAGCATGGGAATGTTTACAAGGATACATTCAAGATTGTCCTCATCAAGGGATGGAAGAATGGTTACTCATGCAAGGCTTTTATCATGGATTAATCCAGAAGACACGTGAGCACCTAGATGCCACTGCTGAAGGATCATTCTTATCACTCACTCTTGGGAAAGCTAAGAAGCTTATGGAGAAGATATCAGACAATCAAAGCTGGTCCCAAGAGAACATCCAACATTGTCATCAAAGCGAAGAAGTAATAGAAGAAGTAAATGCACTGTCTACCAAGATGGATGACTTGCTCAGCTGGCTCGACCAGAGGGCCAAGTACAAGGAAGACCAGAGGGCGATTGAAGCAACATATAAACAAAACTCAAGTCCCGCCATTAGGAAGATCCCACATCAGCAAAATTGGAGACAACATCCCAATAGCCAAGGTATGAACACAGGTAATTTTACCAAGCAACCTACCTTGAGAGAGTTAATTATGCAGTAATCAAAGATAAATCTAGACATCAAAGCTAGGCTAGATGTCAATGATCAGACCTTGGAGGATATAATTGCTAAGATGGATAGCTTTTCTTCTGCCATCAATAATCAGCTTGAGTATAATAAAAAGATACAAACAAAGATAGCACAGTTAGCTGCTGTGTTGCCTGTTGCCACTAACCCTGAGTAGGTAAGAGCTATTACTACAAGAGGAGGAAGATCCACCAGGGATCCTCCCTATCCAAAAGGTGCAAGCAGACTAGCAGTAGTACCACCAGTGGTAGAAGAAGAGAACAACATTCCTGAAGAAATATTACCCGAACCAGTGCAAGATCATGAAATGAGACAAGATTTCTAGGAGACAAATTATCTACCATTCCCTCATAGAAATAGAAGGCCACAACAATCAGATGAGCAGTTTGGAAAATTCGTGGAGGTAATTCAGAAATTATATATCAACATACCTCTGTTGGATGCCATACAGGTCCCTACATATGCCAAGTACATCAGAGACATTCTCAACAAGAAGAGACCACTGCCATCCACTTAAGTGATCAAGTTAACAGAAGAGTGCAGTGCGGCCATCCTCAATAAGTTACCAGAGAAGAAGAAAGATCCAGGATGTTCGACCATTGATTGCATAATTGGAGATCAACACTTCAACAATGCACTCTGCGACCTTGGAGCAAGTGTCAGTGTGATGCCTGCTGCAGTTTACTACAAGCTCAATCACACTACACTTGAGCCTACATCAATGTGCTTACAACTGGCCGACCAATCAGTTCAATATCCATTGGGCATTGCCGAGAATATTCCAGTCAAGATAAGAGAATTCTTCGTGCCAGTAGACTTTGTGATACTGGATATGCATCCAGACTCAAAGGTGTCACTCATCCTCGGGAGACCCTTTTTGAGCACCGCCAACGCACACATTGATGTCGGGAAAGGAGAAATCAAGTTCACCATAAATGGACAAGAGGAGCAATTCGCATTCAAGTCAAAACAAAAACTCAACTCCTCTACAAAGATGGTAGGTCAAAACAAGGCTGAAGAATCATCATAGTCACCAACTCTAGAAACAACAACAGAATAAACAATTTGGAAGGTCCAGTTCGGAGGACTTTAAAAATTCAAACCCTCGCCGGAAGGTAACTCGGTATTTACCCGCATTTAATTTATTGATTCATTTTAAGCATGTTTTCTTTACAATATTATTTTATAAAAATTCTATGCCCCATATAAATATTTTTTGGTGTGTAACAACCCGTTAAAATATTTATTGTGGTGGCACAAAAATATTTTAGTATATATATTAACTTTAGTTTATTTTCAAATTCTAATTTCTGATATATATATATATTTTTCTTAGTGCATGGTGGGCCCACCACCATGGGTCCCACATGTCATAGGCTTCACCTCACACACATCACATCACATAATTTCATCCACTTCCACTCACCTCCACCATCTTCTCTTTTCCACTGCCAAACCCACCATCCTTTCTCTTTTCTATCATCAGACATGAAGCAACGTGGAGGACACAAAATTTGAGTGGCAAAGGGGCCAGTAGGTGGGTGGCTGCCCCCACCACTTGGCGCCCACCCGGCCATCTCCTCCCCTATAAATGCCCCTCCTCTCTTCACTTCAAGGCACCACAAGCATTCAGTTTTAATAGCCAGCAAGGAGCTCTCGACTTCGAGTTTTCCTGGGAGAGTTTGGAGAGAGTAGAGAGAGTGAGAAGTAAGGACTGTGAGCAAGAGCCAAGAGCTAGTGCAAAGAGGGAGAGTGCTACAGAGTTTTTCATAAGAAAAATTAGTGGAGATGCTGTCAAAATAGGTTTAAGAATTTAAAATTTGAGGGGAGGTTTTGTCGAAAACCAAACTAGAAATTAGACTCAACTTGGAAGAATGACTAACCTCTGGACTGCTAACTCTAGATGGCTAACCACTAACTTGTTATTAACCCTTTGCGCTAGTCTTGTTTGTTTGTAAGAATTTTTGCAGGATGAAGGGCTAGGCCAAGGGAGTCGTTAGTTCAGTCAAGAACATAGGGACAAAGAGCTCATCTCGCCAAGCTTCTTCAAGGGTCAGCTCCACAATGAGTACTGATCCTCCAGTCATCCCACCGCCAACGTCTTCTTCAGCACCCAAAAGGATACTTCTCAGGGCAAATCACCTTGCCTTGAGAGACACTTGAGAGAAGAACATCTATATAATCTCAAGGACAGAAGCTATGCACACACACCGGTCTTCGACGAGACATTTCTGTACAAGACAGGTACGGCCAATGAACTCGACACCATTTTTTAGTTTAAAGGCTCTTAACCATAGAGTTTCTCTGCACCCTCCAAACCACAGACACAGGAGTCTATTTTAGACTCTTCTCAGAGGATTTCAGTTTCACTTGGAGGAACCTTAGTGATCTCTTAGACTTCCCTTCCAATGCATCTGTAAACTTAGTTGAAGCCTTGGGAGATTATGACACATATAGGTTCTGGACTGACATTTCTAGAGAGTAGTTCTTTCACACACATCGCACAGGGCACATAGAGCAGCCCACGCTCAGGTTCCTGCACAAGTGGTTGAGTACCGCTTTCTTTTCCTGTGATGACACTAGCAAGGTCAGGATAGTAGATCTACAACTGATGTATGCAGCTGTAAAGAAAATCAAGGTTTCACCTGCCCGTGCTTTAGTCAAACACTGGTTGGGTGTCCCCGACTACAAGGTGGGAGTTGTCTCCGTTTGTTCCATCGTCACCTTCCTTGCCATGAAACTAAACCTGATAAATGGTGCCTCTCTGGAGTTCATAGAAGCACCAAGAGACATTTTTGGATATGATCATTTTAGACATGCTCATTTGGCGAAGAAGATAAAAGAAGAATTATTTATGATGTATGGGGAAGCTAAGCTCTGGTTACCTAACCCGGGGTTGGCACTATATTCTATCCAGACTTTGCATGTTGAGCTGTAGGCACAGCCGGTGAACAGGAGGGCACCCCAGAGAACAACCTCTGAGAGGTTCACACGCCAGCACGAGCCAGTGTGGCGAGAGGCTGACGCCACTGAAGAGGAGCAGGCACATACCAGTTATGAAGACTGGCAGGTGCGCCAACACCATGCACTGAACCCAGGAGTGTACCCTCACTATCATCTAGCTCAGCCACCCTATGGGTACTACCAGCCGCCGTCATTCGTCCCCGCAGGAGAGGGAACATCAGACATAGGACCAAGGCATTGATGCCTTTGCTATGAGGACAGAAGAAGCGTCGTACCAGCACTTTGAAGCAGGGCGCAGATCTGATGTCGCTGGGTTTCAGTATACCCAGCAGAACTATGATAATCAAGTGGTATTCCAACAACACACTGACACCTCTCTTGCTCTCAATGAGCAACATTGGACTGAGGAGTACCAGTGGAATCAAGACACCACTCAGGCATTGGGCACCATCCAAGAAGGACAAGAACAAGCTAATGCCACCCTACAGAACATTTTCTCGTTTCTCCAGATGCCGACGTGACCGAATGCACCAAAAGAACTAGCTTGGGGGAGGACCCCCGTTATCAAGGTAAGTTTTCTTTCTTGTTTGTTTGATTTATTTATCTTTGTTTTTATCGAGCTTGTTGTTTCTGTTTCTGTTTATCGTTTCCTGTTTAAAGTATGAGTTTGCCTAAAAATAAAAACCAAATAAAAAGTGTTTGAAGTTTGCTTTAGTTTTCAGTTATGGTTGTTTTGAATAAATATGTGTAGACTTGAAGAATGCATGATGGAAATGATAAATAGTTGCTCTGCTATAATTCTTTTCAATACCTAGCTTTAACTTGAGTTTTCCTAAGGATTCAATACACTGTTTGACAACTAAATTTAGTCTACGCTTTAAACCTGTGGGAGCATATGTTTAAACTATGTCTAGGTAGTTGATGGACATGATATGATATAGTCTGAGCTGTTATTTATTATGTTCCTAGTGCCACTAAATTCTGAAGATTTAATTTACGAAAATTTAAACTTTGCATGATGAGCTTCTTATATGACAGAGAGTATAAAATTTCTACCACAACTATAATATCTTTTTAGATAGGAAGCCTTTATCTTTTTACAGGGCTTGTGTTTGCTCGAGCTGTGTCGACCCCTAGGGACTCATCATATGGCTAAATCATGGTATCACTCACACATGTTTACCCCTTTCTACTTCTACTCTGAAAGTACACACCACATATATATCCTATTTTCACCTATATGAAAGTATTTAGTTTCTACCTTTCTAGATTAATATTGACGATATAAAATCGTCAATAAGGACAGCCAACAGCAGCGTCCAGGTTCTCGGCTCGCACGGGTGTCCCGACGGCTCCCTCCTCTACGCCTGCACCGGGGTGTGGATGCCCGCCGCTACGGTTGACGAAGCCCCCGCACCCATTCGCGCGTCGCCCACATGGTGCTCGACCCTGGGTCGCAGCAATGACACATCGGAAGGAAGCCGCGCGTCCGCAACTTCTGCATCGACGTCACGGACACCGTCCCCGCGAGCGCACTCGCGTGCTTGTCCTGCTTTGGTAGCCTCGACTCCGCCTGTACAGCGCGCGCCGAGGACATGCGGCGGCCCTGCCTCAACTCCGTCAAGCTCAGCGAGCACCTCGATGTGGATCTCGACGTGTTGTGCGGGCACGAACCACCTCCGGCCTTGCCCTCAAGGTGTTCGACACCTGGAGGCAACCAGGACGGCCCTGAGGTGCTGTTTGTGCACGTGTGCACTACGCCGGCCAAGCTCGTCACTAGGTGCCACAGCGTCAGCAACTGCGACTTCGCTCCAAGCAAGGCCTGCGTCGTCCTGGGCGCATTGTTCCAAGACGCGTGCGTCGTCCTGGGCGTGCAGTTCCAAGACTCGCGGTGCTCGACGCCAACAACGTGCTTCACGTCAGGCCAGTGGCGGAGCTCGCCTCCAAACCAAGGGCGACCATTTCGCAGTTGAACGGCAAACGAGCAGTGATCGCAAGCTACGTTTAGGCATGAGAGATGAATCAAATAGTAGTAGAAGATTAGCATTTGTGAGCACCTTCATGCATGACGACTAGAAAAACAAGGAATACAGACTTTTGCCGCTAGCCTAAAATAGAACTATTTAGCAAAACTTACTCATTTTAGGAATTAACAAAAATACGAAAGTAGTGCAGCTATGGTACAATATCCTATATACCAGAGTACTACTTTCATGTCTACAATAAGATAGTAAATCAAATTATAAATATGTGAATAGATAAAAACACTGGCTGCAGTCAGCCGTTTGAACTAGTGCCTAGCACTTTTGTGACTGCTGCGAGTACTGCAAGTCTGCAATTAGCTATACAGAGATCAGCAGCTGGCAACACGGTGTTGATAAATTTTTCGGACTAAGGGGGGCCGATGCCCAGTTTGATCACCACGAGGCTCCGCCTGTGCGTCAGGCTCCTCTACGCCGAGTTTCCCAGTTGCGCCGTCATGCGGTCCAGGAGGGCACTCCGCCTCTGCCATCTTCTGCTTCATCTTCGCATCAGCAGTCCTCTTTTCGGCCTCCTCCATCTTCTCCCTCGCGTGCAAGGATGCTTCCTCTTCTCTCTTCTTTTTCCATGCATCACAGTCTTTCTTCCACCGAGCAGCACTTGGGGTTTGGACACACAATCGTCGGGCATAGTCAACCTGCGCTCGCTTTCGCATCTTAATGTAGTTGTCCACAAGCTGAGTACCAGACATAAACTTCAGGTCCATTAGTTGCTTTTGCTTCAGTGTATCCATGTATTCCCTGCGGTCTTCAACATGGACAAAAACCTTCCACTTGCATTTCCTAAAGCTCTGTGATCGAACGGAACAATTTAAAGTCAGCAAATACAAAAAGTTTGGATATCAAGTGAGCAACAAGTAGAACAAAAGGACCTCATCGTAATCAACCATATGGCCGCACCAATAGCCTATTCCAAGCTCCGATGGTAGTAGGCCATACTGCGCTTCGACACCACATTTGCACAACACAGGAGGCTTGGGGGTAACCACTTTTCTCTTCTTGTCCACCTTCGGCTCCGGCCATTTGTTCTTTGGACCCCACAACCACTCCCTGAAGTTACACTTCCGCAACAAGGTATACCCACCCTACAATGTAAAATGTTAGTACATGCACAAATACTAAGAAAGCCATGACCGCATATAATTTACACTTACTCCGGCGGGGTTAGGACATTCGAACTTGTTAGGCCTATCTGAACTTATTACAGAATAATCTCTGCATTTGCAACGAGGTGGAGATTCAAGCCGTCTGAATTGGGCTATTTTCTTCTCCTCGTCTGTCATTGGGGGGTCAGCGGGAGGTGCCACCCACCGCTCGAATTGATCGGGTGGATTATGCTTCCCTTTCCACCATTCGTCAAACTGGAGATACCTTGGGTCGAATTTGTCTGGACCGTCAATCCACTGAAAGAAAAAGCACCGCTCATGGGCCTACAAAACATGATTGCTAACGACATTATTAGAGATGCAAGAGCTGCAATTACTAGCAATGAATAAAGGCGCAGTGACAGAGGTGCAATTACTTACATTGAATCCACCGCATGTGTAGTAGCAACGGGCAGCTGTGTCCTCATGGCGAGATTGGCCAATATCAGCCGGTTCTCCACAGTCATAATTTAGGACAGGGACTGCAGGAGGAACAGGAGCATCCTTGCTAGACACGTCGGGACTCAATTCTCTAGGGCGACCTCGTTTTTTCTAAAACTCCGTCCGCCACAAGTTTTGCATATCTATTCAGAGAAAATACGATATTCGTCACATTTCAAATCATGCAATCCATTATTTAAAGCATAGCATAAATATCATTATTCCTAAACCCTAAACCCTAAACATATCTATTCAGAGAAAATACGATATTCATCACATTTCAAATCTTGCAATCCATTGTTTAAAGCATAGCATAAACATCATTATTCCTAAACCATAAATATATCTATTCAGAGAAAATACGATATGTGTCACATTTCAAATCATACAATCCATTGTTTAAAGCATAGAAGAAACATCATTATTTTTAACATGAACTGCAATGCTCTAACATCATTATTTATAGATCTAAATACATACTACTCACGGATCTACCCAGAGTCAACTAAAAACTAAACAACTCTAGTGCACATTATATTTTACTAATGCATAGCAACAGACTTGTAATGTATGAGAAACTTACCTAAAAGCCGAGGTCTCAAACTGGCAGGGCTTCGCCGTTTACTTCCTTCTCCTCCCTCCTCTCCTCTTTTTTTTCTGAAAAATTTAGTGAATATAATGAAAATCTGAAGAGGGGGCTGGGTATATATAGGGGGACCCCAAAAAACACCCACTGTGTGGGCGTTTTTTGCGCGCCAGGGGGCCGCCTGCACAAGTGCGCGCTGTTTTGTAGGCGGCCCCTGCAGCGCAAAAAACGCCCACACAGTGGGCGTTTTTTTACTGCTCCGAGACCCGTCCGCAAAACAACACGTACTTTTATAGGCGGCCCCCTCGCCACCAAAAAACGCCCACGCAGTGGACGTTTTTTGGGCACAAGTGGGCCACCCGCAAGAGCCGGCACCGGCGGCGGCCGGCTCTGTGCCACGTCACATATAACGCCCACACAGTGGGCGTTTTTTAAAAAACGCCCACTATAGGCGACTAGTTCTGTCATATTTCGAAACAAAAAATTAATTTTGTAAATTTTTTAAAAAAATTAAAAATAAAAAAATTCGAAGAGAGAAGGGAGACGAGTGCGCAGACTGGGAGTTTGGGACAGCGAATTCTGGTCTGGCCCAGTGGGCTCACATCGTTCTTTTGGTCCATAACGGGCTTAGGGCACCCGCAATGGTAACGACGATTTTGCTTGCTATAAAGAGGATGTGTCACTACTCAAACGATGTGTCACTACCAGCTCAGTTAAAACGGCAACCGGTTCAATAGCTCCATCACACTGCTCAAGAAAAACACAGGTCCTACATATATTCCTTTGTGTTTCCGAGAGGCAGCAAGGAGAGAGGAGCGACGAAAAACTAGCCCGCTTCGTTGAAGTGTGTGCTAGCGGCTATCGCTGCATGCAACGGCGATTTTGTTCTCTCCTATTTCTGTGTCCTACGTGGAGGCCTGTAGATATGCGTGGGCACTTTTCCACCCATAACATGTACATGCATGCCATCCCCGAATTGTTGCGAAAATTCAGCTTTGCGAGTAGCTATACATATACACACACAATGACACAAAAAGCTACAGGCAAGCTTTGAGCTACAAGAAATATTACAAGAAGCATGCATTCCCAAGACTGAAGTTCCGCCGAACGAAGCAATTTCTCATAGTATTGCCACACAAGCGGTCTTCAATAATCATGAATAATCCATAACCAAAAAGAATCACATCAATTAGGAAAGAAATTATCACAACTTAGAAGCTGATGAAAACGATCGAGGTAGTGTTGGATTTATTATGGGCTATGCCCATTTATATATTCAATAAATCAATAAACTCTATGATATGTAATTGTGGGTTTTATTATTTGTACCGGATTAAAATTTCAAGAGTCGTTGACTTGACTTATACTAGTATAATATCCGTGCTAACGCTACGGTTTAATTAGACAATGCAGATAAAACAACCCAAGGTCAGTTAACGGATAATTTGAAATTCTTGTGACACTTTTCACACACACAAACATAGTTGTCATAATATAATTCCATTGCGAAGTACACTACAGCTAAATTGAATGTCCTCTGCAGGCTACAGAGCATACCTCCATACTGGATTTACATATACTCCGTATAAAACTGTCTTTCTAATGTAAACACATGGTTTACAGATAAGAACCATAATTGGAAATTCGGATGTGGTAATCTAAACAAACTTCAGCCCTGCTCAATAAAAAGAGTATGCAAGGAGCTCAGTTACTGTCCATGTTTATTACTGGCCCAATCAATAATACTATCTCGAAGCTCCAATAAGATATAGAGATCCAAGGCTTCTTAGTTAGTACGCTACTATGCCCCTTTCCCATCATCTTCCTAGACCTTGAGGTACATGACATTGCATGGGCCGCCACACAGCTAGCTTGGCAGCCACGTTTTGGCCGGCATAAACAAAAACAAAGAAACCAAACACTGAATGTCGCGTTGCTGCGACGAACATGCAGTGAATACTTGCAAACGCATGCATTGTATCACTCCTAATGTAAGCACGTAGCTGTGCAATATATACACACCTCGATGCATCCATCACCTTGCAAGAAATCCAAAAGACTCGTGTGGCAGGCATGGAAGAGCCGCCAATAAGCATGGAGGCGGCGGCAGAGCCACTGCTCGTGCCACTGCCACGCGGGCCCACCCATGGAGGCTTGGTGGCGGTGGCGACAACGGCGGCGACCGAGTCAAAGAGACTGCTGCGTCTGGCGGGACCACTGGTGGCCAGCTTCATCCTGCGGAGCGCCGTCCAGATGGTGTCCGTCATGTTCGTGGGCCACCTCGGGGAGCTCCCTCTCGCGGGCGCCTCCCTGGCGGCGTCGCTCGCCAACGTCACCGGCTTCAGCCTCCTCGCCGGCATGGCGGCACCCTGGACACGCTGTGCGGGCAGGCGTTCGGCGCGCGGCGGCACGCGCAGCTGGGCGTCTACAAGCAGCGCGCCATGCTGTTCCTCGCGGTCGCCAGCGCCCCCGTCGCGCTGGCGTGGGCGTGCGCCGAGCGGCTCCTCCTCGCCGTCGGTGGCTGGTCCCGTCGCTCGCCGCGTTCGTGCCGCTCACCTGCCACACCAGGTTCCTGCAGGCGCAGGGCGTCGTTGTGCCCGTCATGGCCAGCTCAGCCGCCACGGCGATCGCCCACGTCCCGGTGTGCTACGCGCTCGTGTACAGGGTGGGCTTGGGAGCCAAGGGCGCCGCGCTCAGCGCCGCCGTCGCCTACGGCGTCAACTTGACCATACTTGCTCTCTACGTCAGGCTGTCCAGCGCATGCAAGGCTACGTGGACAGGGTTCTCCACCGAGGCCTTGTCGCTCTCTGGCCTCCGGGAATTCGCAAAGCTCGCCGTCCCGTCGGCGACGATGGTTTGGTAAGCAACTCTCCAATTGTTAACAACTGACGGCGGCTCCTTGCTAGCAGTGAGCACTAGCAGTCTGACGACCATTTGACTGGTGCCTATATTATTCAGCTTGGAGTGGTGGTCGTTTGAACTGCTTGTTCTGCTCTCTGGGATCTTGCCTAATCCTAAACTCGAGACTTCGGTCTTGTCAATATGGTAATGGACAAAGATAGCATCTGTTTTACTTTTTATGATATGATATAAGTAGAAGTATATATATTGGTAACTGAACATTGCTGTCGCAGCATCAACACCGCTACTCTGCTGTACATGGTACCGCTTGGCCTTGGCACTTCTACAAGGTGTTCTGTTTGCACCCTCTCTCTCTCAGTCTCTCTACTCTAGATCGCAAAACGTTGGCATTTGCTGTACTATAGTTCATCTTTTCATTCGCTAACTGATTTGCTATATACTTGTTTTCTCCTCTCTAGTACACGCGTCTCGAATGAACTCGGTGCAGGGCAGCCTGGAGCAGCGAGGCTAGCAGCGCGAGTTGTCTCAAGGGGTGGTGCTGGCAACCATCATGATCCTCCTGCGCAACATTTGGGGATACGCGTACAGCAGCGAGAAGGAGATGGTGACATACATTGCGAGAATGCTTCCCATCCTTGCTCTCTCCTTCTTGGTCGATGGCCTTAACGGTTCTCTTTCAGGTAAAGCTCCGTCTGAAAACGAATTCAATGGTTGATGATCTCTTTGGAGACACCATCTACAACTGTACTTCTCTGATTAAAAAAAGTATCGTTTAGGACACAATTTGGTCAAATCCTAAAAACAACAATCATTAATGGCTACGGCTACATCATATTGTTTAAACCGGCGTTTTCGTAAACTTTAAATGGCCTCCAGTTTAACTATTGTTCGAACTAAACAGCCATTTAAAAAAGGCTACAGAATTTGTGGCGCGAGATGTTTTTTTTTAATATTATATGGTTTATTCATTTTTTCTAGAATACCTTGTAATAAGGATTAACAGGAAGGCTTAATAACAGTAGGATCATTTAATCTGAAACTTTAGAGACATATGTAATTTTATGAGTTTCTTTTGGTAACTCTCCAGGGGTAATCACAGGATGTGGCAAACAGAAAATTGGTGCCCGCGTTAACCTCGGCGCGTTTTACCTAGTTGGCATTCCAAAAGGGGTCCTGCTTGCATTTGTCTTCCATCTAAATGGAATGGTACAATATATTTCTCCTCCGCCCTACCAATTGTTGTAATTTCTCATGTGAGAGATGGTTATGTTAATCTGAAGCCTCCGGGACTCCCGGTCTGAAACTCTGAATTGGTGTTTCTTCATGCAGGGTCTTTGGCTTGGCATTGTGTGTGGAAGCATCAGCAAGCTAGCGTTGCTCCTGTGGATTACACTGCACATAGATTGGGAGAGTGAGGTAAGTAAAAATTCAGCCGAAAGGATTTTAGTATGTGTTACCGTGCAGCTTAGTTGATGTGCTCTCATGACTCATGGTCTAAAATTTTATTAGGCTATGAAGGCCAACGACAGGGTCCTCAGTTCATCAGTGCAAACAAAGTGATGGAATCTGCTACCTTGGTCGCATGAATTCATGTCATTTGTTCCCGGCTATTTAGTGTTAGGATATGTTTGGCATTGCTCAACTTCCCCAATTTCAGCTCTACTTCGAAGTTCACACACTCCAACATGACGTTAAAGAAGGAAAAGAGGTTTTCAGCTTTGACATTGACTCCAGCTCTCTAATGGGTGCTTTTAGTGAGAATAATCTATTTGGTCCTTGTGATTTTTGTATGAATGATATGTATTAGTATCTCTTCCCTACCTGTTCAGGATTTAAGGCTAGCTGGTCTCGGGCCTCTTGAGTTATTGCTTGGTCATGCTCATGCAGATCCTATCCGGCAGAGTAATTCTACAGTTACGAATTCAGAAAGTAGGCATCTGTAGAAATGCGAAACATTATTTTTTTTGTGTTCATGAAAAAAACAGTTTAGTTTGTGGGACATGCCAAATATGCAACAATTTTCACCCTTTTCGCTTGAACTTATCAGATTGACTTATCAATTATGGTATAGTTTTTTCTCTCACAACAAAACGACACCAACCAACTTATCAGCCGCAAAGCCCATTAGAAGTGGAGTAGCCAATGAGCCTGAATCAGTTGAAGCTAGTTGGGCTCAAAATCAGCCCAAATTAGTTGGAGTTAGTAACTGGCTACCAACTGGCTAGGCTAGCTTGGCGTCACGGGGGAGATCGAGTGGGAGGAGAGAGAAATTTGAGGGCGTTCTAGATTTCTAGTCTATTTGCATAAACGTACAGAGACGTTAGTCGTCAGTTAATATAAGGATCCAAATATATGGACTAACAACTAACTCACTATTTCTCTGTCACGTGTAATAACTAATCTAAGTTCATGTAAGCAAACCCTTTACACTAAACCTTTTCATCGCACTAAGAGCAAGCACATTGGTGATGTCTCATAGACAATCTCACACAATGTGATGGGATCATGATAAGATTGAGCAACTAATGTACACAATGGACTGTCCTTTAAATTGTGCTATAGTAATTTAATTATTTTTAATGTACACAATGGCAGCATTAAATCATAAATCCCTCCATTAATAAAAGGTACAACTACACAATATGAAAAAGTAAAACTAGCTTAATTTTAACCAAGTTTATAGTAAAGAGTATTAACACTTATCTCTCCAAGTAAGTATACTAAAAATGTACTATATTTCATAATTTAATGATGTTTATTTTGTACCATAAATATTTAGCACTTTTTATATAACTTCGGTCAAACTACAAATCTTTTGGTTCCTCAAAAGGTTTGGTTCCTCGAAAAGTGAGATTCGTATCTGTTATTATGATGGAGAGAATACAAAGATGAAATTGTTATTTCGTAGTTCTAATTTTTCTTTTTTTGTTAACGACGATTGTTTGAGGAACCACCTCTTTCTCCCACCTTCTTGTTTCTCTTCTATGTCATCAAACCTCTTTCCCTCAGACCACTCACCTTCCTCTTTTCTCTTATATTTCATCAAATTGTATATGACGTGCATAAGACTTACCTTTAACACTGCTAACATATATAGCAATGTATTCACCCTAGCAAGCTCGCATACACTAGCTTGGTGCCCCTCGTTACCTGCCATCGGGTTCGGAAGCGGTCCCTGTTCATGCACACTGGCGACCTAAAGCGACAGATGCCCACTGAGGTGGCACAAGCTGCAGCAAACCAAACCATGAATGAATCCATTATAAGCTTCTGTATGGATTGGGACTTTGGGACCATCGCATCAATACCATGGCCCCGGCCTCTAATCTTCCTGTGCTTCGTAGCCTGAGAATGGCTATATGCGTACAAAAAATAGTTGGTATAACTACGACTGGGGGCACTGGAGACCACGACTAGAATTATTTGTGAAACACCTCTGCGAGCGAGGCTGTTTGTCATGGTGCACCTTAGTTTTGGCCATATTTTCCGACCAAAATATACTCCGGGCCCTGTGTTTCCTCCATTTGCAGTGTAAGTGTACTCGCGTAATGAAACATGCGTAATGAAACATGCACACGCAGACATGCAGTAAACTATATGCTCGCAGTCAGGAGCAATCACCTTCACTTACACGCTTCAGTACTGGACTAGAGAAAATGCCAGGCGGTCAAAGATTCCGCATTCGGTAATCTATCTGCAGTACTCCCTCTGTCCCAGCAAAAGGTCATACAAAACATATTTTAACCACTATTTAATCTTACAATACATTGGTATTTGCTAAAGAATCAATATAATCTCAGAGACACTTTGAATAATAATTTATTGATGCCGAGTTTTACATTCTAAACTTGTATGTAATCTGAATAAGTATTGATCCAAGCTTATGAAATTTAACATTTGACATTCCACTGTGTGATTATCATTCTTAGGGACGGAGGGAGTATTATGTGGTGCCTCTGCTGACACTACGTGCCTGCCTTGCACACAGAAGCATTTAACACCGCTGCTGGCACCCACAAACACAGTATCCCAGCCACATCAATTTATTTTCTTCAGGACTTAGTCATAGGCCTGGTTTAGTTCCCTGAATTAAGCCTGTAGCAGAATTTCTGTAACATTTCGTCTGTATTGGGTAAAAATTATTCAAACTATGACTAATTAGACTTAAAATGTTCGTCTCGCAAAGTACAATCAAACTGTGCAATTAGATTTTGATTTCATCTACATTTAGTACTCCACGCATATGCCGGCATTTTGATGTGACGGAGAATTTTCTTTTCCTATAGTGACAAATGCTGGAATTAGGAGCCCAATTCGGACATCTAAACAAGGCCATAGAACTATTTTTCTCACCTGCCATAGGAAAGCTGCTATTCACCCAAGATTCAACAAGCCATCAAGCAATTGTGAACACACATCACAAAGAAGTATCCAAAGGGGGATTTCTATTTTCCAGTGGCTGGGATCTTTGCCCTGATATAACAGCTAAAGTAGTAGTACATCATGCGTGTCCTTGTAAACGAACAGCTACATGGGCACAATCATCTTTAACAAAAGCACTTATGTAGGGACATGTTTGGGGTGCCCCTGCAGATCAATGCTAAGCACTGTATAGAGTAGTACCTTGAACATGAAAATTTCATGCGGGACAAGACAAGTATAGGGGTTTGATGGTTGATATGCTACATAAAATTTTCCAGACATCCAGGCTACATAATTCATTAGTGTCAATGCAAGTAAAACATGAACCAAAAACATATGTGGGCCAAGACATCATGCAAAGCATTAAAATAGAGGTTGCTATCATCACATGGAAGGTCATGATGCCAAGCTGATCTATCAATCAATCACCAGAAATCCAAGCTGCACAATTCGTTAATTCCTATGCAAGTTAACATAAATCAATACTAGCAGTGGTATCATGCAAAGCTTTAAAACAAATGTTTTTTATCACATGGAAGGTGATGAAGCCAAGCAAATCTATCAATCACCAGCTTGATAGTTAATACGATAGGGACAAAAGGTAGGGCTACGCCCATTCCTATAACCCTACCAATTACTGGTTTGGTTATGTTGACATGATATGGACAGATGAAAGCAAGTTCAGTGAGAAAAAACATATTTCGCTCGGACCAAACCCAGTAATGTCACAAAGCAAGAGTTGTCAGGATGTCACCACTCACCACAACCACTACAAGAAGACTGCTTCTGACCTGCATTACATATCTGTAATGTAGATGGTCAGTGACCAGTCTTTGGTGGTGGCGTTCAATGTCCGCATCTACCATTTTCCCCCTTTCAGGGTTAAGTTCATCAATGACCCGGATATCTATCTACTTGTGTGAAATAATGTATCAAAGCTGATATTGTCCTAGCACAGCACCAACTTGCACGGACATTAGTTCCACACACCTGACCCATCATTCAAGCCAAAGAGAACAATGT
The DNA here is from genome assembly GCA_023333625.1 of Bothriochloa decipiens. Taxonomy (NCBI): domain Eukaryota; kingdom Viridiplantae; phylum Streptophyta; class Magnoliopsida; order Poales; family Poaceae; genus Bothriochloa; species Bothriochloa decipiens. Next base: position 20,454,877 of record CM041641.1, on the reverse strand, counting down.
GGTACAGTTGGCAATTTATAATGGATTCGTACAGTGTGTCCAAAATCAAACTCACAGAAAAAGAAATGGAAAATCCCACACAAATAAAAAAATAAAGAGTGGACACTTTTTGGTATCCTTTTTCGTCTGCCATTTCATGCGATCTCTACCCATACTCCACCGCCTATGCTCCCTAAAAATAGGAAATAAAAAATCTCAGGAGAAAAACGCGCTTGATGCACTCCCTCGGCGCGGCGCTCCGTGATTTTTTCTCCCCACGTCCCCCTCCGGTTTTTCTTCCGTGACTAGCGGCAGTTATGGTACGCCCCTTTTTAATCCGGCCAAACAAAACAAAAGGCAACTAATGATTTGCATGCATGATCTAAAAGGCAACTAACAACTTAGACCCCAACAGATACGAAGATAATTTTGACCTGGTATATTTTTATCAATCGATCAAAGTTGACCTTCCATCAATTCAGCTACCACTTGCATAGAAGCAATCAGCCTTGCCTTTTGATTGATTTATTACATGTAATATTTGAGTTAATTTTCTATCTTAATTAATAACAGACTTGCCTCTTGATGTGGCTTCAATTATAACTACATATTTTGTTGTCACTCCGGAACCATTGCTTAGTTCATGAAATTTGTAAAACATACAGATCGTTTTCTAAAAAAAATATTGTCTTTCATCAACGAAATATTTTTCCTTATTTTTATAAACAACTGTGTGTTGCACATGCATGTCTATTTTTATAAACACAAAATTTTTGTACTCAACATCTTGATTTTGTATAGACATGTGTGTGTCGAAGAAATACTAATGTTCTGATTCGATCGCAACTTATTGATTTAATTTGATTGGGTGGCTACAAAAATAAAGTCAAACAAATCTCTCATCTCTCATATTTTATAACTAAAAAGACTAAAAGATGGATACCTTTTGATGCGACAAAGTTCAACTTTGTTAAATGAACGCGGGGGATCAAACTAAGGTTTATCTATGCACGTAAGTTTGGTCTGCTGCTGTATGATGTTAATTTGTATTTTGAAACATACTAAATTACAATATAATATTTCTATGACATATAATGCATGCACTCATAAGCTGTTATGATATTATCTGTGATAAGGCGCCTCGGGACAAAAGCCGACTACTCCTCTGAAATTATTTCTAGTAACACTGACCGCAGCCTATTAGCAACCACCTTTGATGCAATTTTGTAAATCATGTTACACAGGCTGATAGGCCTAAATTGGCCTAATTCTTCTGGTTTTGTCACTTTTGGAATGAGGACAATAAGGGATCTTTGCTTTGGGCTTCTTTCTCTTGGTGGAATAGAATTAGGCCCAAAATCTGCTTCGAAAAAGAAGGAAAAAACCACCACGGCTTTCAAACTTTAAAAAAAATTAAAGTGGCTATGTAAACTATTTTCACTTTTGATGAACTAATTATAGATTATAGATCAGTTGGTTAGGTCCTTGTAATGGAACCTGTCCACCGGGTTCAAGTCCTCAACTTTGGTACGGGTGCTCATATTTTTCTGGATTTATTTTAAGATTTTTTAGTGTTATGCTTTAAATGATAAGTGACGTTCTCGTTGACAACGAGACATCAATGATAACTTTATAAATCTCTAGATGTGTCAGCTTAGTTCTTTGGGTAAATTGCTAGCTCTAATGCAGAATGTGGCAAAAGCAACTATATAAGAGCAATTGGATGCTATATCAAGTCGTCACCGATGTCACGATGTTTCACCCCCAACACAATTCGACGGTGTGCTCACCATCTCATGAAGGGGCATGCTACCTTGACCTGTTGTCTCATATTTTTCTAATATTATATTACATATTTGACACTTTAAATGATCTCACATGAAAAGCCTCTACACATTTGAAGATCTCGTAGAGTATTGCAATTTTGATATTGACTTGGTCTCCATTCAACATTGTTAACAATGTCAAATTTGGTTGAAGAATTTATATTAATATTTAGACATGTAAAACCACCTTAAGTTAAAAAAAACAGTCAACTACAAAGTTTTAGATGTCTTTGAACTCTTTAATTTTGGCATAAAATTTATCTTGATCCGACCTCTTATAAAGAAGTTATATATTTTTACAAAACAACCTATCACTATTGTTGATTCCGAAGAACCATGAGCGATTATCTTTTCTAGAATAGTGAAACTAAAGTGTTGTAGAAAACTTTAAAAACTAGTGTTTCTTATTATTACTAATCCCCACTACAAGAGTACAAGTCTATCATCTTAACAAACAAGCCATCCACGTCATTTCTCACTATCTATTTATATTATCTCCCACTAATAGTCATATCATCCCAATAACTTATTATCTCTTAATTCGTTCATTGGCATCTTCTAGTATCATTAAATTTAATTATGTTGCAACCGTGCCTTTTATGATTTTTTATTTAAGTTACGAGATAAATCTTACGTAAAATTGTGCTCCTATCCTATGCCATGAAGTTACTTGTAGAAAATAAAATAAAACAAGACCTATAATGATGTGGTTATTGCATGTTGTTATGAAATGGAACGAATTGGTTTTAGTAGAGTTTTACTCACTTTCTAACGTGTGGTAACAAAAGAAAACACTCCCTAATCAAGTTTATTCACTTTGTTTTCAATATGTTGTAACTATGCACACCATGCTTCCTCTAAATGAAACTCATCTCATTCTTGTGCTTCATTATTTTACTGATATCATCTTCTAAATGTAAATAACATTTCTATTGATATTATTGGCCTAAAGACATGTTTTAGTAATTAAAAAAAGTACATTTTTAGTTTCAAATGATGGTGGTTGTATAGTTCCAATGAAGGGTAATTGTGTGCCATGCGATTCCACATTTATTTTGCCAACACAGGGCACTTAATAATGATATCAACTAACAATTTGTATAGTTGTCTTTAAGTCAAAAATTTCTAGCCAAATTTATAAAGAATATATAGCAATATTTATGAGATGAAATAAAAAACTATGAATATATTTTACAGCGTATCTAATGAAGTAATGATATTGATTTGGTGCTATAAATTTTGATGTTTTTTCCTATATAAATTCGGTAAAAAAACGTTTGAGATAACTCTCAATTGATTCAGGGGAGAGGGAGGGGAGTCCGTGCTGGGAGAAATTGGCTATTATAGGATTCTAATCGTGGTGGCTTCTCCCTAATAGGACTCCAATCGTTTCGTACTCTCAAATAGGACTCCAATCATTTTTCATAAGCTATAATAGGATTCCACTCCATTTAACCATTTCATAATTCCTAAATACATGTATTTGTCCATAGTATGACTCATTTGCCCCTGGTTATTTATAACGTGGCCTGGCCACTCCCTGGCCGTACGCCGTACGTTGCCTGGCTGCTGCTGCCTGCTCCCTTGGCGCTCGCTGCCCAAGCCACCACCGTACGTGGCTGGGCTGGCCGCCGGCGTAGCCATGGCTGACCGTGGCCATGGTCACCACCAGGGCAGCAACGGCAACATGTGCAGTTTCTTAAAAAAAATCCAGCATGTACACTATGAAAATTAATGGGAAAATATGATCGAAGCAATGGATAAAACCATAAATCTTAGCACAAATATGATTCTAGCAATTACAAATTCGTCTCACAAGACAATAATTTAGTTCCAAACAAGATCAAAGCCACAGAAAATAATTTATGAGTTTACATCTCATCACAACTAAAACGCTCCATCATTCAAGGTTTAGCTTCCTCCATTTTGGAGTCATCTTTTTTGGTGGCGCCGGGGTGGGCATCCTCACGGGGCTAGCGTTGTTAGTCTGTGAAGATGTGCTCTCTCCAAGTAGCGTCGCTGGCATGCTGCACATATATTCGATAGGCAATTAGGTGTGTATATAAAACAATTATTGTGTGCAGTAAAGGTGTTAATATTCCTTACCTTCTAGTAACCCTTCCTGGACTATCACGTAGGATTTCTTCCCTGGTGGGCCTCCGTGGGGTGCTGGGTTCCGCCGGTCTATCTTTTGTGGCATTCCTCCTAGGTTGCCTACGCTTCCTACAAGAGATAAAATAAATTAATATTGACATTTTCATTCTAGTTTGTTGATAAAGAAAATAATCAATTACCCCTTTTTTGCGGTCCCATTATCTGGGCACTTGAAACTAGCTGCACGGTGACCTTTTAATCCGCATTTTTTGCAAGTCTGAGGTCCTCTCTTCTTCTTCTGTCCCTTTGCGTTAACCTCAACAGTATCATTATCACCTTCCCCCCCATCCCATCCCTTCTCGCCTTCATCCTCATCAGGAGTTTTTTCTTTCTTCTTGTGTCCACCTTCATCCCATCCCTTGATTCTTAGTTTCCTCATTCTTCCAATAGATGATTTAGAAAGAGGTGCGCCAACACCAAATGGTAGGTCGACATGTGGCCACTGTGTTTTATCTGTCATTGGCTCAATCTCTCTATCATAAGCCGCCCTGAATCTACTCACCGAGTAGTACTCATGCACAAACTGTTCTAGATCCACTCCCCTTGTTTTTGTAACATAGGCCAATACATGTGCATATGGCTTACCAGTATGCTGCCATTCAAGACAAGTACATGTTCGTTCCCGTAACTTGATGATATGCCTCACAGAAACAGGGCGGCTGTGGTCCCATACCTCTGCACTGAAGTTTGAACATGTTACAACATTCAAGTGTCCCAAACCTCTAGTGTTTGCCCTCAGCTGAACCATAACAGCTGGGAGTATCCTGCCTGCAGAAAGCCTGTGTGCAATAATTCTTCTCTTGTTCCATAGTACCATGATCATTTCTCTAATCTTATCGGCAAGGTCAGCAACTGGTAAGTCCTTATGGTCTCTAATCCAGTTATTAAATGACTCAGCAATGTTACTAGTTATATAGTCACAATTAATTTCTGGATTGAAACCACACCTGTACCATAGTAGCTTATGATGGTCACGTAGCCATTGCACTCTGCAGGTGATTGACTTAATATTTTTGCAATATTATCATAGAAAACCTCCTCTGTGTAAGCCCTTGCAGCAGGATATATCTGACCAAAGCCTCTAAATCTCTTCTTGAAGTTTCTGACCAGATGATAAAAGCATTCCCTTTGCTCTGCATTGGGGAATACATTCTTCACTGCATTTTCCAAGCCCTTACAAGCATCAGAACAAACAGCAAGGAGTGGAACATCACCTATAGCTTTCTTTAACTGTTCCATGAACCAAGTCCAGTTGGTTGTTGTTTCTCCACCTATGAAGCCATAAGCGACTGGATACATCCAATTGTGACCATCAACCGCCACTGCTGCAGCCAAATGACCATTCCACCTCCCATTTAGTGTTGTAGCATCCATGCTCAAATGAGGCCTACAACCTTCTAGGAATCCATCAATGCATGGTTTCAGGGCACAAAAAAACGATGGAAATATATGTCACCATCTACCTCAAGAACATCAATCTCAACAACACTCCCAGGACACCGCTTCATCACCTCGGCCTTCCACCTAAACAATAGCTCAAAGCTATCATTCCATTTCCCATAAATCTCTTGAAGAGCTCTTTGTTTACCCTGCTGTACAGTATCATATCCAATTGTACACCTATGAAGTGGGTTTGTCTCTATCCTTGTTTTTAGTTCCTTGGTTCCTATGTTTGGTTCAACTCTGAGGATGTCCACAGCCCTGTCAGCTACCCACTTGCAGCTTGGAGTTGTAACCTGAACTCTCTGGGTAGAAACACATTCATGTTTATCAACTAACACGGTTACCTACAAAAATAAAAAAATATGTTAAATTTCATAACAAGATGAATAATAAATGAATTAAGTGATACAAAAAAATATTTTACCTCCACGGTGGAGGTACCATTCACTGTAGAACCATTTATCCTCCAAGGGCAAGGGCCCGTCGATTCATCACCAGACCTGCAAAACCCCCTATACTTCTTCGTAGTTGACTTCTCAACTCCTAACCAAAACTCCTTGATGGCATATGTCCGCACTGCGAGCTTGAACTCCTCCATATTTGGGTACAATGTCCCAACCTTCATTGATGGGTTGTTCTTATCATATGAAATAATAATCTCCCCTGGTACGGCATCATTAGTAGGAATGGCAGCACCATCAACATCTTGATCAAGCTCATTAGCATTGACTTGTCCATAATCCATTGGACATTGTACATTTGGTGCCCCCTCATCTGCCAAGCCTAAAAGCTGACACATTTGACTCTCGCTCATAAGTTCAATTCTTCCCTCGTCATCACGTGTCTCCACAATTTCCAGTGTTGTCCAATCAATTGTTTCCATATTTTGCACATCATTTACAGGAGACCTATAACCAAGAGATGCCTACATTAACTACTGTCTACTACTGGAACCAAAAAAAAGACAGGAAGTGCATCATCTAATGTTTACTGTAATGTTATGAAACAAGAGATTAAGAATTTATACCTTGCCACTTCACAAACAGGAAGGTTGTAAGCTATTGCCGGATGACAAACAGTAGGCCACAGTGACCTCGCATGGGCAACAACATCCTTGGGCAGGGCTTGGTCATCGGATGCCATCTCCATCCCTAGGGCGCTCGTCGCTTGACCATCTACACCATGGTCGGCCTCCGCCAGCCCTACAGCGACCTCCTCGGCCAACCCTAGGGCACCCGACGAGGCAACCAATAGGGCGCCCTTCTCCTGGACGTCAAGGCCGGGATCGGATGGCCCCTCGACGGCTGCCGTCGGTGGCTCTCCGGCCGACGTGGGATCACTGGGGAGAGGAGCCTCCATGGCGGATCAGCGGGTGGCGGCGTCGGAGTCGAGTCTCGGCGCGGCGTCCGTCGAACAGGAAGGAGTCACGATCGCGACTTCACCAGGCGTCGAGTGGCACAATGTGCAGGTAGCCATATTTTGATAAGATTAGAGTCCTATTTGGGATATACGGACTCACGTTAATTAAGGACTAATTAAAATAATGTATTTTCAGATATGGTAAATCATAAGCTACTATGATGGTCACAAATATAAGGACTTCACTAGGCGTCGGAATCAAAAAGGAAGGTTACCTGCTGATTTCACATTATACAGGAAGGAGTCACGTTAATTCTAGGCAAGGGGCAATACGGTCTTATCTGAAAATACATGTATTTTGATTTACCATATTTTGATTAAAAAGGCTTAAAATCCTATTATAGTTTATAAAAAATAATTAGAGTCCTATTTACGAGTACGAAACGATTAGAGTCCTGATAAGCCAGTGTAATAGCCAATTTCTCCCGTACAGGGGCCCAAGCGCCCGCCTCTGCCCGGGTGACTACGCCCTCTGGCCATCCGACCGGACCAGGTCGCCGGCGTCCTCGTATCCCGCGCACGCCATCGCAGCGCCTCCGGGGCTCCGCCTAGATCTGCCTCGGCCACGGCGCGGCGCCGCTGGAGCTGCAGCCGTCCAGCGACCGCCGACCGCCGATCACCGACCACCGGCCGAGCCGCCGCAGTGAGACTCCTCTGTCCTCCCTTCTGCTCTCCTGTCTACAATCTCCAATCTCGTTCCGCAGACAATGATTTAGGGTGTGTTTGGTTTGAGGAATCACCTTATCCTAGATGGAGTGATGCATCATGAGTCCATTCCTCAAATTTGGTGGAATGACCTCATTCCTCATGGTAGTACTGATTATTAGCTTGTGAGGAACGGGGCAGTCATGGATCAACTTATTCTACTCCACCAACCAAACATGATTGTATTTTTGTTCATGTGCTGAAATTGTGAAATAGACATATTGATGCACAACTGTACAGTACAGAGTAGATTAAGATCAGTAGAATGGAATTTGGCTGAATTTTGTTCATGTGCTTGTGTCGGATCAACAACAGTAAAATTTAGACTTAGTCCAGTATATTACTGAAATAGTGATTGTTCGTGTGCTAAAGTACAGTACAGAGTTGCTTTGAAGTAGATGAAGATAAATACACAGTACTTTAATGTCTATTACAGGCATAAGCCAAACAAGAAGCATATTTTTCATGGTAAGAAAGTTTTATTCTTGATGTTTGATTCCAGATCTGTGCTGTTCTATACAGGCTAGCCATGCTTTGAAGCATGGGTTGTTTTGAACAAGTTACTCCAGAAGGCCCTGAAACTAATCAGCATGATGAACAGCGCTCCATACGTTTACATGCATTTTCTGATCTATCACACGTCCCTGCAGCCACTTTTATTTATCTCTTAAAGGACTGCTATGGATATGGTATGCTACAAATAAATTGCATGTTTCACTATCTATATTCCTTCATCCATTGAAATCTTCTCTGCTGCTGATCTTGTTTCACTGTGAAGTCTAATCCTCACAGCAAATCTCCTAAAAGAGATTCTGAGAGGAGACAATCTTCCCATTTGTATATTAACTACTGTTTTTCTTTATCAGTTCCTATGAAATCTGTAATTGGGGGTGCAGAGTAAAACTTAATAAGCACAATATGATTTTTATCACTATTACAGAATTTTATCAAAATTTGACTGATGCTAGTAATGCTTACAAATAAATTACATTTTATGTAAAAACAAATTGTTCTCTGAAATTTATATATTATTTAAATGCATTGTTGCTATAACCTTAATTATCTTGTTTATAGCTTTTATAATGCTTGGTATTCCTGACATCTGAGGTTCTGATCTTTTGTTACCTTTTAATTCAGGTACGAACAAAGCAACCTCAAAGTTTAAGATCCTCATGCAGCTAGTAAAAGTGGCATTGCATAATGGTCCACAGCCAGGCCCGTTCACATATGTTGTCCAGTGTATGTATATTGTACCTCTGCTGGGGAAAACTTATTCTGAAGGGTTCAGCCATATGTTGACATCCTCTTTAAAGCACTTGAAATATGTGGAATCAGTACAGAATGATTTCTTGGAGGCAAAGCACCTTGCTGCACAACTTGTTCTTGACATCCTTGATTCTGTTGTACCCCATGAGAACCGCATATTGATCAAGCTTCTTGAGACATTTGAAATTGAGTTGAGAGACATGGCTCATGCTTTGTATGGTTCAGAGTTGGATGATGATGATCTAGTGAAAGCAAGGGAACATCTCACACAGCAAGTAAAGCGCTGTATGGAATCAGAATCCAATGCAGTCGCTGTGACTCTAATAACACGTTTTTCCATCCAATGCTGTGATGAGTCCTTTATCATAAAATTGATTGAAAACAATCAATTAGAGATTGCAGAGGAGTGTGCTACTTTCATGGGCAAGGAAATGATATCTTTAGTCATTCAAAAGTATCTAGATATGAAAATGATGAAGAGTGCGAACAAATTGGTCAAAGAACATGAACTCACAGAAGAGTTCCCAGATGTTAGCTATTTGTATAAAGAGAGGTGACATTCCTGTTGCTCACTTCAAAGTCCCTACACCTACATATAAATTCTTTATCAAACTTCTAGAATCGTGAAACATTTTAATATTTGCAGTTTAGTAAAGAAGTTGGCTGAGAAAGGATGCTGGGACATTGCAGAAACTAGGGCCAAGAAGGAAACAAAACTCCTGGAATACCTGGTAATATGTGTCCACATTGCCACAATCAATGTTTTGGTTAGATATGCTAGAAGACAGATGTATTTGCTTTAGGAAAATTCATTTGATCTAGGCAAGGAATCTATATGCCCATTTATTTCTTTTTGGATGAACTGGCGAGGAGAATTACCTTCATCTGGTTATGTGTTGGGTACACATGATAGTTCCTAGAAATATGATCCCCATGTTCTATGGGATGACTATATTGATATATTCGCTTGCTAATGAACATCATGTGTCATGACCCATGAAAATGCAATTTAACAGATCTTCTGGTGTAGGTATATTTAGCAATGGAAGCTGGTTATATGGAGAAAGTCGACGAGCTTTGCCAGCGGTACTCTCTTGAAAGTTATGTTGAATCTTTGGGTAAGCTTTTTTTCCACACCGGTAAAACCGAATTTCATTACCGCAGCAACTAATTACAGAATCAGTTCATAACCAACAAACCATCACTACTAAAAGGGCAAAAACGATTTCAGGCACAAGACACATAGGGAACATATGCCTGAAAGCACTACCGCTATTACCAAAAGCTAAAAGCGATACAACGATCAAGGAATGAACAAGTTTAACAAACTTTGACAAATTATCCAACATTAAGTTACAGAGGCTTATTTTGTTAATTAGTAGCATATATTGTAGTGGTAAATACTCCCTCCATTCCAAATTATAAGACATTTTGGCTTTTCAAGATTCAAGATTGATTGCTTTTACTATGCATATTTAGACAGTGTATATCTAAGTGCATAACAAAAGCTATGTATCGTTGCTCAAAAAAAAAGGTATGTATCTAGAAAAGCCAAAACGTCTTATAATTTGGAATGGAGGGACCAACGGAGTAGTAGCTTATGTTATGGACCACACATTTATGATTGGATAGTTATAAAAAAACACTCAACCTATGTTTCATTGGGATTATATAATATCCACTAGAGCGATAAAGTTTATGACTTTCTGGTGGAAGTGGAACTTCAAAAGCTGGGATGTCTAATAAAAAAGTATTATGAAGATGTGTACACAAGCCTCACAATTCTCAAAACGACATTTAAACAGTTCATGAGAGATTGGACTATTTGATATCAAATTCACAAGACTTTCAAAGAAAAACACAGTTGGTTCACAGGAGCCTTAGGGTTCTATATGACTGATGTTTTGTGCTACTACTGCATAGTGCATAGATAACTTGGCAGCAGAAAACCTAGCTTACAGAATTGCTAACTAGTTGCAAAATTATATATGGAACTTTAAATATTTATAAAAAAAATTTACTGCTAAAAGGAAAAATCACCAACACTGGAAGAGAGAAAATATGACAAAGTTAGCTGAATGTTATAAAAAAAGAAGCTGATGATTTTTTTATGTCATAGACAGTAGTTTTTGAGGTCTTTTTTACTCTTCATGGGCGCAAATGTATTCTCAAAATCTTTTATCTGTGTGTTGTACTTGGGGCTCTTTTCCCTTTTGGCCTTAATGTAATGATACACAGGTCTCCTGTATGTTTCGAGAAAAAAAATTGAATTTTCTGGTTTAGTTTTGGACAATACATGCTGATGAATTCCATCACGATTCTCTTGTTTATGGATGAATGACATGATGCGAGGTGAAAATTGAGCCATGAAATCAGTTGATCTAGCATTCCAATTTGAACTTGTGTATTGTGTTTTTGTTGTCACCCCATTTTGTAGTCCCACCCTAATTTATTTAAACAGTTATAAACAGTATTTTAAAAAAAAAATAGATTCACACGATTTGCTAACTTTTACTTTATTTTGTTACATTTCTATTCTTGATGCAATAATATATGATGTACAAGTCAGTTCCGGAGAAGGTTTTCTGTGAATCTGATTACTTAGATATGAAGAAATTGGATGTGGAAGAAATTGTCTGGGTTGATGAGATCAATGGGCTGCTCAATGCAACAAGTAATATTGAAGCTTGTAAAATTGTTGGCATGGATTGCGAGTGGAGACCTAATTTCGAGAAAAATTCTAAACCTAGTAAGGTAAATAACACCTTGCTTTGTACTGGTATATGTTTCCGTGTCTTTTTAGTTTTCTGGATTTAACTGTAATAGTGGCATTGTGGCTTCGGCCTATGAGTGAATCAAATCCTCACTGATAGTTCTTTCTCAGAAAACATGGCTGAGTACACTAGGTGAAAGGATTGTTTTAGGCTTCCCATGTGCCATTGTGGGTAGTTTAGTAATTACTGTCTTTTCAGAAATGCAGAAATCCTTTGTTCAGTTTCTTTATGTAGAGAGAATAAAGTACAAAAGAGGGATCCCCTCCCCCCCTTCCCCAGCATGCACACACAGCTGCACCCTTTTAGAGAAATTAACTACACGCCATAAAGGCTTACACAACCAGATTAGTGAGGATGAACTAAGTTTCCTGGGCAAGTGACTGTAGAAGAAGCTCATGGGAGCACATGGGCTCCAGCTAACACCAGAGGCTATTTTCTTTTGTCACTGTTTGATTATCACCGAAATTTGAACTAGTGCCATTGAAAAAATGTGCAAGTTGCTTCCAAAGAAGCTAGCAAGCCAATAAAGATAGTCATTGACTTCGGACCCTTTTGTAGTTCTTTAGGAACACCCTTGATGGCTTGGCGCCACCAACTTGAGAAAATCCGTGAGCCTTATGGTGCAACTCAATCAAATGTAGCTTCTTGAATTGAATTGATTCCTCAGCTTGATTGTAGAGGAGCAGGTTGTTGGATTTGGTAATCTGCACTTGGCAAGATGGTCAAAGTCCAACATCAAATTGTTAACATCTAGTCATATGAAGAATTTCCAGCACAAAGGAGCACTACATTTCCAAATTGCTTCCATGGTGCAAACCTGATGGATCAATTGAAGTAAGGGTTATATGATGACTTTGGTCGCAAAAAAAAAAAAGGTTATATGATGCCTTAGCCGGTCCCAAGCCCGGATAAAGGAGGAGGGTGTGTTAGGTGCGGCTAGCCAACATTTCAAAACCAGCCACTCTCATGGATATGAAACCCACAAGAGATTCGTTGGGGCGTAACCTTCTTAGCGACGTGCTACATCGGAACCCGGGTGTAGTGTCAAATGTGCAAGGGCCGGGTCGTCATCCCCTTAGTGGCACGTCGTATCGTGATCCGGGTACGATGATAAATGAGCAAGGGTCGGGTCGTCGCAACCTTTGTGACGCGCTACATCTGCGTCCGGGTGTAGTGAAAAATGAGCAAGTGTCTTCGCACTTCCCTCGACGGGTGCGAAGGGTAAGGAAGCTAGCCGAGCCAACTAGTAAGTTAAGAGAGCTAGTCGATACAACAATTAGGAGGCGTGTAAATATTCTATGCGTTCAGGAGACTAAATGGAAGGGCCAGAAGGCGAAGGAGGTGGAGGATACTGGCTACAAACTTTGGTACACGGGGACAACATCGGGTAGGAATGGTGTAGGCATCTTGATCGATGGGAGCCTTAAGGATGGAGTAGTTGAGGTGCGGAGGCAAGGCGACCGGATTATCCTAGTCCGGTTGGTAGTTGGAGATTTGGCTCTGAATGTGATCAGTGCCTATGCCCCACAGGTAGGTCTTTGCGAGAACACCAAGAGGCAGTTTTGGGAAGATCTCGATAGCATGGTTAGTACTGTGCCTATCAGCGAGAAACTCTTCATAGGAGGAGACCTCAACGGCCATGTGGGTGCGACTAATGTAGGTTTCGAGTGGGTGCATGGGGGTTTCGGGTATGGTAGTAGAAATCAAGAGGGGGAGAATGTTTTGAACTTCGCGTTGGCCTACGATTTGTTGATAGCGAACACCGTCTTTAAGAAGAGAGAATCCCATCTAGTGACCTTTCGTAGCGGACAACACCTGAGTCAGATCGACTTTATCCTTGCAAGGAGGGGGGATAGGCGTGCTTGCTTAGATTGTAAGGTGTTACCTGGGGAATGTGTTGTCCCTCAACACAAGCTTGTGGTGGCGGATTTTCGCTTTCGGGTACGTGTCCATCGGAACAATCGGGCCAAGATTGCGAGAACAAAATGGTGGAAGCTTAGGTTGGAAGCAGTGCAAAGATTTAAGGAGAGGATGCTAGATGAGGGGCCGTGGGAAGAAGGAGAAGATGCAGATGACATGTGGCTAAAGATGGCAACATGTGTTCGGAATGTGGCTTCGGATGTGTTTGGAGTGAGTAGGGGAGGCAAACGAGAAGCGAAAGACACCTGGTGGTGGAATGACGAGGTGCAAAGGGCTATTAGGGAGAAGAAGGAGTGGTTCAAGCGCCTCCATCATGGCAAGAGTGCAGCCAACATTGAGGGCTATAAAATAGCGAAGAGGGCTGCAAAACGAGCGGTGAGTGTAGCAAAAGGTCAGGCGTATGATGACCTTTATCAGCGATTAGGCACGAAGGAAAGGGAGAAGGACATTTATAGGATGGCTAGGATCCGCGAGAGGAAGACGAGGGACATCAACCAAATCAAATGCATCAAGGATGGGACGGATCAACTTTTGGTGAGGGATGAGGAGATCAAGGACAGATGGAGAGAGTACTTTGACAAGTTGTTTAATGGGGAGAATGAGGGTCCTACCTTGGAGTTGGATGACTCATTTGACGATACCAACAGATGTTTCGTGAGGAGATTTCAGGAGACAGAGATCGGGGAGGTTTTGAAGAGGATGAAGGGAGGTAAAGCGATGGGCCCTGACGGTATCCCCATTGAGATGTGGAGATGCCTAGGTGCCAGAGCGATAGTATAGTTAACTAAGCTTTTTAACCTCATTTTCCGATCAAACAAGATGCCTGAAGAATGGAGGAGAAGTATATTAGTACCGATCTTCAAGAACAGGGGAGATGTTCAAAGTTGTACTAATTACCGTGGGATTAAGTTGATGAGCCATACGATGAAGCTCTAGAAGAGGGTTATCGAGCATCGCCTAAGAAGAGTGACAAGTGTGACTCAAAACCAATTTGGGTTTATGCCTGGTAGATTGACCATGGAGGCAATTTTCTTATTATGACAGTTGATGGAGAGGTATAGGGAGCAGAAGGAGGACTTGCACATGGTCTTTATTGACCTCGAGAAGGCATATGACAAAGTACCGAGAAATGTCATGTGGTGGGCCTTGGAAAAGCACAAAGTCCCAACTAAGTACATCACCCTCATCAAGGATATGTACAGGGATGTGGTGACGTGTGTCCGAACATGTGATGGCGACACCAGTGACTTTCCAATTAAAATAAGACTACATCAAGGGTCGGCATTGAGCCCTTATTTATTTGCTTTGGTGATGGATGAGGTCACAAGGGACATACAAGGTGATATCCCTTGGTGTATGCTCTTTGCTGATGATGTGGTGCTAGTGGATGAGATTAGGGCAGGGGTTAATAGGAAGTTAGAACTATGGAGGCACACGTTAGAGTCGAAAGGGTTTAGACTTAGTAGGACCAAGACCGAGTACATGAGGTGCGATTTCAGCGCGACTAGGAATGAGGAGGGAGACGTTAGCCTCGATGGGCAAGTGGTGGCCAAGAAGGATACTTTTCGGTATTTAGGATCGATGCTACAAAAGGATGGTGACATTGATGAAGATGTTAGGCATAGAATTTCAGCCGGTTAATTGAAATGGCGTCAAGCTTCAGGCGTCCTCTGTGACAGAAGGGTGCCTCAGAAGTTAAAAGGTAAGTTTTATAGGACAGCGATTCGTCCGACGATGTTATACGGTGCTGAATGTTGGCCTACAAAAAGGCGACATATCCAGCAATTGAGTGTAGCAGAGATGCGTATGTTACGATGGTGTTGTGGGCACACAAGGAGGGATAGAGTCCGGAACGACGATATTCGGGATACGGTTGGGTTGGCACCAATTGAGGAAAAATTGATTCAACACCGGTTGAGATGGTTTGGCCATGTCCAACGGAGGCCTCCTGAGGCACCAGTGCGTAGTGGGGTTCTAAAGCGGGTCGATAATGTAAAGAGAGGTAGAGGTCGACCTAAACTGACTTGGGACGAGTCGGTTAAGAGAGACCTTAAGGAGTGGAATATCCCTAAGGATTTAGCTATGGATAGGAGCGCTTGGAGACTAGCAATTAACGTGCCTGAACCGTAATCTTTTTCTTGTACCATTTATGTGTTCTTTGTTTTCATGTCTCTTTTGGGTTTCATCTCTAGCCTACCCCAACTTGTCTGGGACAAAAGGCTATGTTGTTGTTGTTGATGCCTTGCTGGTGTAGAAGCCAGATCGTGTAAATTTCCATTTGTGCTGATCAGGTATGTATTGCTGTAGGACCAGAGATGAACCCAACACCTCTAGTTTTCCCCCTTTTTATGCACACGCGGCGGGGGGGGGGGGGGAATATCAAGTCGCAGATACGGAGATACTCAACTATAGCCTGGGCGGTGAGAGTTCCCTTGATGTCTCCCACCCATCTTCTGTTATTCAAAGGCTGCTTCACAGTGCACTGTTTCCTTGATCTTCAATGGATTTTTTTTCTCTCAAACACATAGGAGAGCTGCACATCTTCTTTTAGGAAGAAAAAGGGGTAAGAGCCCTTACGACACACCACAGCACCCAAGAGACTAAGATAGTAGACATGAAGTTTAGTAGTTATCAACACCTTGCCATTTCATTTCTTTTGTTGCTAAGTTTCTGCAAGCTTTATTCTTTTTGATCCACTGTACATTAGTACTCTTTTTTCCTTATTTCTTTGCATGTCACTATCCTCGTGATTGATTTTAGCTATTTGGTCAGGTCTCAATCATACAAATTGCATCAGATAAGGTAGCCTTCATTTTTGATCTGATTAAACTGTATGAAGCTGACCCAAAAGCATTGGACAGCTGCTTGAGGCGTATTATGTGTTCATCTAAGATACTAAAGCTGGGTAATGTTATATATTTCTCATCTCATATGGTCTTTAAAAAATATCTTTGGATTTTATATTGGATGATAACTTACCTTTTATACATTGTGGACACCAAAGGCTATGACATTCAATGTGATCTTCATCAACTAACTCAATCGTATGGAGAATTGGAATGTTTTCAGTCCTATGAAATGCTACTTGATATGCAGAAGCTGTTTAAAGGGGTTACTGGTGGCCTCTCTGGATTGTCAAAGGTATATAAATATACAATCTTCATAGAATAATCGGGTTGCAGTGACCTGTTGTCCATCTACTTTTGACATTTTCTTGTTAGGTAGAGTGCATGACATGTTAATGAAATGCTGTCAGGAAATATTAGGAGCTGGTTTGAACAAGGCCCGGCGTAATAGCAACTGGGAGCAACGGCCACTAACCCAAAATCAGGTCAGCCACTATTACTTTTTTCCTTTGTTTCCTTGAAAGCAGTCCTGTGATCATGTGAGTGTTAACACCTATTTCTAGGTATTAGCAATTGATCTGTCATATTTGGGCTCTGTAATTTAGTAGGTTGCTAATAGAGTCTACTAACGTATCTAAAAAAATGTAAAACATCTTATAATTTGGAATGGAGGGAGTAGAGTCTTTAGCAGAGCTTTCTTCAAACGGTAGTTTTAGGTATTCCTACTTGGCTTCGAATGAAGAGATAAATGGTACTCCCTCATTCCCCAAAAGAACTCAATTATAGGTTTGAGACAAGTCAAATTTTCTTAAGTTTGACTGAATTTATAGAAAATAGTACCAAAATTTGTCTCCAAATAGGTTTACTGTGAAAATATATTCCATAATTAATCAATGGTACTTATTCGGTAGTATAAACATTAGTATCATTTTTACTAGATTTGGTCAAATCTGAATTGTTTTGCTCATCGGGAAACATTAGTTTAAAAAGGCAAAAAAAAAAAGATAACATTGCTAGCTACCACCCTGAAAAAAAATACTGTGAGATCATGTTCTTTTTATTTGATTCTGGGTTATGCATATCTTGGTGGGAAACATTAGTTTAAATTAGGTTCAACCTGCTCCATAACTCAAAACTGTGTCAAAATTGGTAAGATACCCTGTTTTCAAGTTCGGTTGCTGAAAATGTAAGTCCACATGCTTCTGTTTTGTAGAAAGAGTATGCTGCTCTTGACGCTGTTGTCCTTGTGCATATATTCCATGAACACATGCGGAGGCAAGCAAAGTTTGGTGTCTCTGAGGGGAGCAAAGTGGAATGGAAGTCTCACGTTGTAAGTTGTCACTCTACACACCTGCGAGAAATAATTCCACTGCTTCCTGTGATATTGCAGGAGTCCATGGCATGAGCTGATACAGCTAACTGCCTTTTGCAGGTTTCCCGAGTGAATAGCACGCGTAGGCCATTGCGCTTCTAGCAGGGGTAGACAAGCTGCTGACTAGTGTTGGAGTGAATTACTTCTAACATCTACATGTGCCGTCTCTTGAAGCTTAAACTTCTGAGGAAGCAAACTGTTTCCTTTGACAGTTCTCGGGCATCATAGGCCCATAGCTGATCCCCAGAAGCTAGTGCCGCGACTTCGTTACTCTTGCCTTGTATATATACTTCCGTTAGAGTTTTCCCTTTACTGCTGTATCGCATTTCATGATGAGTGCAATCGGTACCAGTTGGATTTCAAACCCGTTTTCTGTTATGAATTAGAGCAACTTCGTTAGGGCCCTTGCCTGCCTTGAGACCCCATGGCTAAATATGGGTGCCTAGGCTAAAAACATTACTCTAGCAGGTCCCTTACTTCAGTATTCAGCGCCTTTAGACTATCCGCAGCGGTGACGGTTAAGGGAACCGCAAAAGCCTTTACCGTCCCAAATGAGCTGCAGCGCGGACCTCTACCGCGAACGCAATGGTTGCGGTCCGGCCTCCGACCGTTGTTTTCGCGGGAGGTACGGAGGCACCGCTAAAGGACGCTGTGGGACCCGTCGGAGGAGAGAGAAGGCCGGGGCCGAGGAGAGAGAAGGCCGGGAGAGAGGAGGACCGTCGCGGCCATGGCTGTCCCCGCACCTGCCGAATGGAGCAGAGCTCGATGCGGAGCTCCATGGCCTAGGCGACCGAGCTCGATGCGCCCGTCCATGGTGGCCGCCCGCCGGAGCCCACAGCGATGGATGACGGCGATGGATGGGCGGGGGACGGAGCTCGCCCGCCAGACGCCGGAGGAGTGGCCGTGCGCGCTGCCGGCGGTGCCCCTGCTCCGCCGGGGCCGCCGCGTGACCTCGCCGGAGCCGTGAGTGCCCTCGCCGAGGCCGCCGCAGAGGGGAGAAGCGACAGAGGATGAGGCGGCCATCCCCGCACCGGAGGATGAGGCGGCCGTCCCCGCCTTGGTCTTGCGCCCGCGCCCCGCCGAAACCGCCCGTGGAGGAGAAGGCCGCGCCGCGCTTCGAGGACCGCCGCCGGGGCAACAGGGGAGCAGGAAGGAGGAAGGGGCCCGGGCCGTCCTCTGGCTGCGCCGTCGCCGGTGCTGCTCCCCCTCGCGCGGTCGCCGGTGCTCTCCGCGTCAGAGCTCCCGCGCTCGTCCTCTGCCCGCCTCGCCATGGCCGGAGGGAGGGCAGAGAGTAGGGCTGTCCGTGCGCTCGAACCCACCGCGCGCCCGCGGCCCGCTCGCCCGAGCCACCGCGTGGTCGTCCGCTGGATGGGGACGGGGCGGCCGGTGCTCCTCCCGCCGCCACGAGATGGGGATGGAGCTCCATGGCTCGCCAGGGAGGGAGGAGGTCCAGCGAGGCCCGCCGGAGCGGAGGTTCCGAGCGGAGAGGGAGGTGGAGGCGGGTGGCGTCGGTGGAATCTGGAATGGATAAGGGAGGAAGGGGAAAAAGAGAAGGGAAAAGAAAAAGGAAAAAAAGAAAAAAAAATTCTGTAATATGGGCCTCACAGCGGATAGAGGTTGGTATTGAGGTTGGATGAGTGTGAAAAAAATGGTATAGAGGTGAGAATTTTGATGACTAGGATGAAATATTCCGTTTAGAGGTTGAATATAGAGGTTTATGAGTGCGGATAGTCTTAGACCTCATTCCTGTTGGCGCAACAGCATGCCCTCTCCATCCCTACAACGCTGTATGGAAACACAAGCATGTCCGGATCCTTACAGTGAGCTAACCCATATGGTTCCAGAACCAAACACATGCTAAACCATCTATCCGACCTTTATTTTTGTCCTATTTAGTCTCACCTTTGGGCCCTAACCCTAAAGGTACAATGGTTTCTCTCATGCACGCTACACTTCCGCACCAAGGGAGGTAAAGGTCGGTAGGGCGGCTCTGGAATCCCTATCGATGAGATTGAGGATGGGAACAGAGAGCAATGTGAGATTGAGGATTAGAGAGCAATGCAAATGAGATTGAGGATTAGAAAAAAAAAAGAATGGCAAGTGAGTCCCTTATGTTAGCATATGTTAAGGATTTGATTTGAGGACCGCGGAAAATAGGAATCTTGATGGGGACTCATTGCAGATGGAAGTGAGCTTATAGCTTAATAGGTTGGGGTGGGTGGGAGATGTAGACCCATGTTGTAACAACTTGGGTCAAGTCCTCTTTAACTCTGATTTGGGTGCCTGTTTTTCCTTTCTTACTTAAGGGTCTAGTTTTTTTAGGTCAGCTCTTACAACTTGCGCTCATTTTAATATATTTTCTTCTTAATTACTCCATCAGTAGCTATATCTAGATACATAGCAAATTAGATGAACCAAAAAATCAAAACGACTTATAATTTAGAGTAGAGTGAGTAATCATTTAAATTTGGAACCGACTTGGTCTTTCCTAGGTTAAGTCTTATTTTTAATTATTACTGCCCTATTTGCAGCTTATAATTATTACCGCCCTATTCATGAGTTGCTAGTTCGGTAATCTGGCCCACTAGACACCAGTTATAAAAAGCCGAGTGATCTCAGTTTTAAGCCAATGTCGATTTGTTAATCCGAGATAGAGACAGGTATAATAATAATTGAGTTAATTCATAAACGTACTTTCTCCTTCCATACATCGTGGCATTACCAAAACCAGCAATGCAAAGTGGGGCGACAGGGAATCATTAGGAAAGAGAGGTCACAGTTCCTTTTGCATCTCCCTTTCATTACTTTTATTTTTCTTTCCCCGTCTTTGCATCTAAGAATCGGATTTGTTGTGTTGCCTGTTGCGATCTTTGGTTTTTTTTTCTTTTCTTGCAATTATCGAGTGATTGGTCGGGGTAGCCGAGTCAACTGATCTGTTTTTCCGTGGAATGACGTGGAATACTACAATACATCTAAATGAAATTTAAGTATTTGAGAATGATATTCTAAAAGCATACAGTAATTTCAACATAATTGGAGTAAATCTTTAACTACTAATTTCAGTGACTACATGTTTATACCCAACATTATATTTGCAATCTCAACTTTTAACATGTAGATAAAGGACATTGACAATCACATATTGACAGGTTTGACTTTATATATGCCCAAAGCAACTAGTTTCCTATGCCGAATTTTTATGGACATTGCAACCACACATGCCAGTTTGGATTGTGACCTCCTCCTAGGCAGCTGCCTGCTAGACATACAGGTGCACTTGCTTGGTGCTCTCTCTCAAACTTTAAATTTGATTTAGTTTCAAGCGTTACATTACTTACATATGGTGCAGTCTAAGGGGAGTATTGACGATCACTTTCAACCTCATTTAAAGACATCTACAGAAACTTTGTATGTACAATAAAACATGCGATTTTAGTTGCCCAACATCCCTGGTCGCCAGTATCATGTTGAATATCGACGTAGTTTTAGAAACGAGTAGTTACACGTACCATAATTTTAGCCTCATACAAATTTTACTATTAATTGTCCAAGTATTAATTAAATTTGAAAAATGGTATTCATACCGAATTTTTAAAAACTAGGCTACACAGCAGCACGGAACTGCACTTGCTTCGCTTACTATAGCTGTCCAGTCACATTAGATGACACGGACGTAGTACCAGCGTCCTATCAGAGTTTGTGAGTGGAAACGAAATTGCTTCCTATCCTCTCCCATTTCCTCTCGGGTGGGGGTCGGGAGGCGAAGTCTATCGTTCCATATCATCTCGGCGACAAGAAAAGGAAAAGCGAGCGTTCCTTTCCGCGGCGCCGTAGTCCCCACCTCGGCTGCCCATTCCATTCCACAGCTCCGTTCTGCGCGGCCCCTGGTCCACCACGTCACCGGTAGGCGGCGACCAGACACCGCCGTGGACCACGTTTTTTTTTTTTTTGAGAAAAACCGCCGTGGACCACGTGGCCTACTGCTTCCGCTGCTGGGCCACCTCATTTCTTCTTGGGCTGGGACCAGACACGGTTGACACAGCTGCACACGGCGCAGCAAACGAGTCGATAGACATCACAATGACAGTGGGTCAGCGGTCCCTGGTCCTCAGGGCCCGGCGTTCAGCTGCAGCAGCCTGCCGCACGTGCACGCCGGCGAAGGTAGCGCGGGCTCTGCGGTAACCACCGCACAGGCCACTGACACTGGGGCTCACCGGAATCCCGGACCCGCAACCCAGTGGAACGTCACCTCCCTGCACCGCGCGGGCCCACTCGCACTCGGGTACCCGTACACGGTCCCCTCACCTCCGGAGCTATTTGGTGATAGACCATTGTGAGAAGTGGGCTTCGACGATATGTCATTTCACAACGGGGCTTCGCCACGATATCATTATGAAACGCGGCACAACCGCTAGAATGCCATCAGAGCGATTCTAAAGTCTTTTATTCCTCTTCTACCCCTGCTTCTCTTCTTCTTACATCGGCTCGGACGGAACGCAGATGACAGAAACAGATCGAGTGGGACGCTGCTATCCCGGTCGGGCTCCCCACGGCGAGTGTCGATGGCGTGCTGGCACAGGTCTAGCTATGCCAACGACGCTCCCCCTCCACGGAGCTCCTCCTGCGAGCGCTTGACGGCGATTGCGCGTCGCAGCAGCCGCCGTGCAGCCGCACGAACTCCTCAATGAGGTCGTACGCGTTGCCGCACGCACGTGCTGTTTCGGGGACACGACGTCGTCCATGGCGCGCTAAGTCCAACAGCTCCACCAACGCGTCTAGCTCCGCGCTCGATAGTGCGTGCGCGTGCGCGCGGCTTCCACCATGGATCCGCATGAGCTCTCCGATGATGCCGTACGAGTAGCAGCCCCCACGGCGAACTGCAGGAAGGAGAAGGCGACGAGCGACCATGGACTAAGCTTGCAGGAAGCGGCTTGTTGCACTGGATGTGTGGTCCCATGGGTGATGTCGACCTACATAGCTAATTCCATTGCCAGGAGAAGAAGACAACGACGAGCGGCATGGCCACGAACTGCTCCTGTAGGATGCAGCCATGTAGGGTGTGCACTAGCCACTAGGATCCCACAACCAAAGCAAGCATCATCTGTACCTTCCTTTATCAGTAACTGTAGCAAGCACCCCCACTTTCTCGTGGTGGGTGGGCTGTGGGGGCTGCTCGCAGAGGACAGCAGCAGCGTGCTCTACTTGATCTGTCTACTTGATCTGTTTTGCACTCAGCGAGCAGCTTGTGAAGGAGAAAGAAAAAAGATAGAGGTAAAAAGGGAAGAAAAAAGTCATAAAGTGCTCGAACGATGTTTTAACGGAACCGGCGAAGTCCCGTTACATAATGACGTTCTGGCGAAGCCCACCTCCCGTAACGGTCTGTCACCAAATGGCTGTCGCCTCCGAGAGTGCACGAGAAGAGCAGCTCAGGCGCAGCGAAGATGCCGTGACGACGGAAACGAAGAAGCCGAGAGAGAGGGAAGAAGAGAAGAGAAGCGAGCCTTGCCTTACATATACCCCGGCCCCGTCCCAGTGTCCAGTCCTTCTGCCGCATCAGATCCCAAACCCTAACCCTAGTAGGCCGTCCGTCCGCCCGCTTTCGGACCGCCTCGCCGCCGGTGCCGCGATCGGGCGCCGACGTTGACGTCCTGTGTGCCGCCGCGTCCGTGATTTTCTCGTCGCGCAAGGAAGCGTTGGAAACAAGGGGGAGGGCCAATCCAATCCCCTGGCCGCCGCAGCGACGCGCGGATCGGGGAGGGGAGGGCGAGATGCCGGGGGACGTCGCGACGTCGCCGGCGCCGGCGCCGCCGTCCGTGTCCTCGTCGTCGCAGAACCACCACCACCACCACCATCAGGGGCCCACGACCGCCCGCGGCCTCCTCTGCCACGCCGTCGCCGGCGCCTCCGCGGGTAAGTGTGGTTAGCTTTTACGCTGGAACTCACTGCCCCTATATATGCATTTCGGTCTTTGGAGGTGATTCGGGCTTTGGGCGCAGGTGTGGTGGCGGCGACCTTCGTGTGCCCGCTTGATGTCATCAAGACCAGGTTCCAGGTACACGGCTGGCCCAAGCTTGCCACAGGCACAATTGGAGGTGAGGACTCAGCTCCAACGATTCCCTGTCAATTTCGCTTCATTTTGATGCTCTTGAGTTAGAAACACGGGCAAACCTGTCTTGAACAGCGAGCTGGTCCTGGTGTTGTTGAGTTGTGCTGTTGACGCAGGAGGGGTGCGTACCCTGGGAAGAATGGAACATTTGCGTGGGAAGAGGGGCGCATTCTAGTCAACTGTGTGAATTTTGTGCTTGGTTTGGTCTGTGATGCCATGTGGACAATTTGAGATTCGGAGAGGTTAGAGAAAATCTGCCTAGTATCAGGAGACTGCTTAAGTTTACGCTTGTGGGTGTCTCTTGGTGACCTGGACCATCCAAGATTCAGGGAATTGTGAGAGAAGAATCTTTTGGTACCTGAGGATTCACATTTAGGTTTTGTAACGGTTCAAATCCATTTTTTTGGACGGATGTCTTGTCCTTAAGGCTTACTATTGGTTGGATGTGTACTTGTCTAACGGTCATTTCTTAGCTCCCTGCATGACTTGAAGTATCAATGCTTCCATGCGAATGGGACAAGTGGAGGCACCATGATTCACGCGTGTTGTTCTGTCGTTCTGAGTTTACAATGCCATGCATGTTCGAGAGTGGAAAAAGCACGCAAACTCTCACTGACAGGAGTTGCACTTGTTCGTTTATGCTTATGCATGTGCAAAAGTCAGAGGTCAGACAAATATTTCAAGTTTCAAACAATGCACACAAGACTGTCTGTGGGCACGATATGTCTATTGTCATTTTCCATTATGAATGACTTGTTTGCCTTATTTGGAGTGTGTTCTTTGGTTATACATGTAAAATAGAGTATACCTAATATTTTTCCTAGTCTGGAGTTTTTTAGATTTATATTGAGTTTTGCTTGTATCAGTGTTATGTTATGTACAACCAATACTAACAGGCATATCATGAATGCAAAAAAGTTTAACACTGCCAGAATGTTCTCACACTGGCAGATTATTGCATACATATGCGCTTTGCGTTGCTTGCTAGTTGTTACTACCAAATTTGATGAAGTTTCAAACAATGTGCGCAAAACTGTGAGTGTGTCTCTGGGCACGA
This sequence comes from Bothriochloa decipiens, assembly GCA_023333625.1. NCBI lineage: Eukaryota > Viridiplantae > Streptophyta > Magnoliopsida > Poales > Poaceae > Bothriochloa > Bothriochloa decipiens. The sequence continues at coordinate 20,430,010 of CM041641.1, read as the reverse complement.
TATCTATTGTCCTTTTCTGTTATGAATGTCCTGATTGTCATATATGGAGTTAGTTCTTTGGTTATACATGTAAAATATAGTATTAACTGATATTCCAAGCCTCGTGTTTTTGAGATTACATATTGAGTTCTGCTGATATTGTATTATGTGTTACTAATACCCAAAGAGCATATTGTGAACGCAAAATATTTTGTACTGCTAGAATGTAACCATGGGTGCTATGAGCACAAATGTTCATTATTTACACTATGAGCATATTGTGATGCTTAGCTCATTATTAACGGTAGATCGTTGTTCTGCACTTGAATTGTTTTATCGTTGTATCGGGAAATACTTTGAGGTATTACATTTGAATTGTATTTGAACGTTGAGATTTATTATGTGTTGTGTCAATCAATACTAGGTAGTGTAATTATTGGGAGCTTACAGCAGATTGCTCAACGAGAAGGTTTTCGGGGAATGTATCGTGGCCTCTCCCCAACTGTTCTTGCGCTCTTGCCTAACTGGGCGGTGAGTATTCCCTATATGGTCTGCTTTACTTACCATAGATGCATGCAAAGTTTTCTGCACCAAAGAGTGCAAATAACAATTAGACCTTTGTAAAGAGTTTTCTGTACTCCCATCTGTGGAAAATTAGTCAGATACCTATGTTCTTCTATTAGCTTATTGTTCTCTTGTGGAATGCAGGTCTACTTTACTGTGTATGAGCAACTTAAAAGCTTACTTTCTGCCAATGGTTAGTTCTTTACCCTACATATTACTTATTAGTTCTTTCCAGCATAAATTCTAAGTGGTATCATACATTGATTTTGTAGATGGAAGTCATCAACTTTCTTTAGGGGCAAATGTTGTCGCTGCATCATGTGCTGGAGCTGCAACAACTATTGTAACAAATCCACTTTGGGTTGTAAAGACAAGATTTCAGGTATGCTAGCTCAGAGCATAATCTCATGTAGAAAGTTTTCTGTTTAAGTGTTAATTAATAGGTAATTATTCAAAAGTCTCGTGGGATTCTATTCCCTTTATGATGTTTACTGTAGATTGTACATGTGCGGATGTGCCAAATAAGTCCAATCTGAAATGGAATCTCCATGAACCCAGATATGGCTTATGGCCTGCTGGGTTCATGAAAACATACATTCGCTTTTGCAAACCACCATATATTTTGCTGAACGGAAACAATGGAAGTGTCTTAGGTAACAGACTCCTATCGAATGCCTATAATTTTAAATGTACAGTGCATATGTGGATGCTTCATCAGGAGCCAATATTTTTTTTTTAAAAAAAAATCTGTCTCCTTGCCCTACTTTTTTACGTGGCATGATATATGTAAAGTTTGTGAAAAATGGAAACCCTGTTAACACATCAATATGTTCCTTTTTGTAGACCCAAGGAATAAGAGCAGGGTCAATCCCGTATAAAGGTACACTTGCTGCCTTGAGAAGAATAGCACATGAAGAAGGCATCCGAGGACTATACAGGTAGCATCACAAGGAATGCTGTCTTTTTTAGAAAAAAGCTTTATTTTTTAATGATTATATGTTCTGATATGCGTGCTGCTGTTTTCTTTTCAAAAGTGGTTTGGTCCCTGCCTTGGCTGGTATCAGTCATGTTGCTATCCAGTTCCCTGCATACGAGAAGATAAAAGCTTATCTGGCTGAGCGAGGTATTACTGTTGGTTTTCTTATTTTTCAAGATAAATGCTTTATGCTGACCAGCTTGAGTGGCTTGGTTTGAACCAATGACTGCCTGTCCTTTAGCAGATAATACTACTGTGGAAGCATTGAGTTTTGGTGATGTCGCTGTTGCTTCGTCTCTGGCTAAAGTAGCCGCATCAACATTGACATATCCTCATGAGGTACTTAGTCCTTTGCATTTGTGATCCAGTGATCCTCTAGTAAAATGAATATACAGATCCAAGGAAGAACAATATCCTATTTATATTATTTGCCTGCTATTATATCATGTAGGACTTAATTACCCTGCTAATTATGACAGGTTGTTCGATCAAGGCTGCAAGACCAGCGAGCACACTCTGATGCCAGATACAAAGGTGTAATAGACTGCATCAGAAAGGTTTATCAAAAAGAGGGTGTTGCTGGTTTCTACCGTGGATGTGCCACAAATCTGTTGCGGACGACCCCTGCCGCAGTGATAACTTTCACTAGCTTCGAGATGATCCACAGGTTCCTTCTTGATCTATTCCCTGCAGAACCTGAACCGCACATCCAACCTCTAAAGCATTGACCATTCAACATTTGTACCCTATCCATGCTGCCATCAGAGATTAGGACCCCAGTAACCATCCAGCAATGTTGTTTACTGTGCCAGATGGCTCTTGTAAAAGAGAGAATTGTTTTTTCCCGGATATGCAACAGGTAGCTGCCATTCAAAAGTTGAAACAATAGTGTAGGCAGAGCATTAGCATCTGTGTATGTAATAGATTAGCATGCATTTTGGGGGGAGGTATATGTGGCGATGTTGGGTATATTTCCTTTATGATGATGATGAAAAGAAAAGAAATGATTGTTATATTCTTGTTCACATCTGTTGAGCTGTGAATCAGTGTTTGTGGCAATTAGCCGGAGTATGTGATAAATCGGCTTGACTTGTGGCTAGTGATAATGTTGATTTGTAATGGAAGAGAAAAACCTGGGTTGGACGCGTTCCATTTCATGGGCCGTTGCTGGGCTGTAGTAGACAATCCACTTCTTACGAAAGTCCATTTAATCTTCACTCAATTATTTTGCATAAGTTCAATTTAGAGTATCACTCAATTATAGAACCATCACTTTGGAAAACCAGTCGTTTGGACTCCAACGATCTTTAGAGTGGTTTTGGTTGACATGGAACCATGTAAGCCGTCTTAGTGCCGCTAAGTTTGCCACGAGGAAGGACCAACCATGCAAGCTGCCCGTCGTGGCTCCACCAAGGTCTGCGGGCCCATTGGAGCCATATGAGGCACGATTTCCTGAAGGAAGATTGCCCGCACGTCTTGGTTGCTCGCGGTCGCGGGCTATGTGTTGAAAGCCCCTGCACCATAGACATCGTTGGGGCAGCTTGCAGGTACCCACTCGATATGCGAAGGAAAGACATGAAACACTTGACATGGAGATCGGGCTGGATATCAGGTCAAATTTACTAAAACAATGTACTTAAGCTAGAAATGTAAATGATTTATTATTAAGGTATTACAAGATTTTATTGGGCCCAAGAAAAAGCCTGGCTCCGCCCCTGGTGCTAACACGGTACGACAATATGCTATCGCACGGTTTGCCACGCTGGCCCGGGTTTAGTGGCGTGGCATCGTTTGCGCGAAAACAGTGCATCTCTTTGTTTCTCCTTTTCCTGCTCATCACACGAGATTAGTCCTCCATGAGTAGTGTTGATTCGGCCACCAAGGGGAGAACCCTTAGTCCCGAATCTGACCGTCTAAACGGCTAAAACCGAACGTGATAGAACAAACATAGTAGATGTCCCTTAATCAGGTCCCGACTAAAACGTTCGGGTCCGTCCCCTTCTTTTACAAGCTCCAAGTGGAGTGTTATTTATAGGAGCCCGTAGGCTTTTACATGGCGATTTTGCCCTTAGGAAAAACATTCTTCTGGCGTCCTTCGTGCTGACCAAGGGCAGACACGTCCACTTGGCTTGTCTCCTGGCATCCTTCGTGCCGACCAAGGGCAGACACGTCCACTTGGCTTGTCTCCCACTCGCAGGCAGCTGCTCCTTAGCCTGACACGTGTTCAGTCACCCGTCCTTCGGCCCACCTGCAGACGACCAACCATAAACACACTCGACGAGTAGTCCGGTTAGAGAGGCGCTACCTAGTGAACCGCCACTTGACGCTGCCGGAAGACTTCTCTCGCCGAGTGCGAGCCCGGACCGCCGAATGTGTCCATTCGGTTGTCGGCCTCCTCATTCGGCGGATCTCCCTGTCCGCTCCGGTCTGGCCAGCATTGCTGGCGCGCCGGCATACCGAAGGCGCGACTGTACCACCGAATGCATCCATTCGTATCCACTCTTCTTATTCGGCGGACTACGCGGGGCGCTCTGGCTTGGCCGACGCAACCGGCACGCCGTCCGAACCAAAGGCTCACCCAATCTACCGAATGTAGCCATTCGGTTGTCGGGCCCTTTCGATTCAAGTGACTTTGCGGGGAAGGGGTGACAACTCTCTCCCCGGCCCCCAACAGGCTACAAGCAGAACACACAGCACAGGACAGAACTCATCCGCCAGCCTGCCGTGAGGACAGGTCACCGATGAAGATGAAGGCTGCAGCGAGCTTCGAACAATGCTAGCGACGGTGCCCGTGAGGCCGTGACGCAATGCAGTGAGGCAGGCAAGGCAACCACCTGATGGGACGGTGGTATTGGGGTGGTGGGCTAGACGGAACGGAAGTGAGCGAGACAGTAACATGATAGCAAAATGCATTGCTGCCAAGCTGCTGCGCGCTAATTTTCCTGCCCTGACCCGACCTGTCCGCCCTGTTATTTACGACTTTACGACCTTTTCTACGCCACTCGTTGCGCCTACTCTTGGATGCTTGTTTGTCTGCCATCTAATCATGGAACACGCCGTTGATTAACTTCATTAGGCGCCATCTCATTGCACTGGGAGAGGAACCGTCCTACTCTCAATGAATTGAACGAATTGAACGTTCAAATTTAATATATATATATATATATATATATATATATATATATTGACTGTATCATCTCACTATGATGTTATGAAGCTAAGTGGCACTTCTCCTAATCCTTACTTCCTCCCTTCTAAACTGTAAACCGTTTTGATTTTACTAGGTTGTTTATTGTATATTTAGATATACACTATGCTTAGTATATATTAAAAACTATGAGCCTATAAAAGCAAAATAGTAACTTCTAAAGTTGGAATTGGGGGGTAACTTTCATCAAGGACGCTATTTGAATCTGTTCGTAGACAGGGTATCTTGGTTCCCTCTATTATTTTTAATAACTACTTCTTTTATTTCAAACTGTAAGTCATTCTCAGGTACAATATTAGATATTTGATGAAAGCTATGTTTCTAATAAAAACTAGTACGATTGATACTTTAGAACGGATGGAGTATATATGACTTTACCGATTCTAAACATTTAAAAGTAAAAAAACAGATTAAATATGTCATTGCACTTTCAACCAGAAATGCCGTTATTACATCTATATCCATCGGTTCAGGAGAAAAGCATGTAGAGATTAAAAACTATCTGGACGACTCCTCAATTGCCCCCGCATGACCATCAAAAACTTGATGTAATTTTTAACCTACGGGATCCAAACACCGATAAGTAGCATAAAGGAACATATTCCTAGATTTCACCTCGTCAAAGTTATAAAGGAACATAAGATAACTGGCAACAGTCAAATGATAGAAATCTTTTTATTAATGTTAAGTTCCTTTTCTTCCATGTTGGATTTGTCGGCATAGTATATTTTTTTTCTTATCTTAAATTACATTCCATGAACAACGAATATTCTCGCCACTCTCCATATCGTTTTGTACCCCCATTCCTTAGGCAGCAACACTGTTACTGTGCCTGTTACTTTTGACTTTGAGCTAGCACTATCCTGAAGAGTGCATTGTACTGATGCTCACACTACCAAGTTAGTGGAATTAACACAACACGACGGTATAGTCAAATAGCTAACAACTTCCTTTAGAGATACACGTTCTCGAAGAAATGGATACGACCTTTCAAAGATTTTAAAAAAGAACACATGTACGTGCCCCTTAAGGAACCGATGCATGATCATTTCTGCTTCCGTTATCTACACCTTGTGAGATTATTATTAGAATATTTAGCTCTTTATTAGGCGCATTTTCTTCTCTTTTTTGGTTTCACCTCGTGAGATTATTTGGAAGCCGTATCTATGTCACCGTAATTAGTTTCACCCGTTGGATCCGCACGATCGACGACTGTTAAATAAAGGTTGATTGATAATCCTGCAACTGCATTGTGAGAAACCGAGGTAGATCGACGAATCTTATAAAAAGTTGCAGAATAGATGGCTGGACAATTGGGACAAAGTCCTTCTAAAACTGCAGAATAGATGGCTGGACAAATAGCATTGGCTAGACAAAGGTTGTTCGTTTACCATCTTGATCCTTTTTTATTTTTTGTCTCAAAGGCCAACTACTCTGAATATGCCAGGTATCCCATCATCGCGTTTTCTGATGTCCATGCTTCTCTGTTATTATTGTCGTGCGCACATATCCTAAACCCTATTGACTTCCCCTGTATTGTGTTTAGGTGCACTCAATCAGATAGCAAGCAAAATGTGAAAAAGGATGGACATGTGAACAGCTTATCTCCGAAATGCTTCTTCATCTTTTGTTCATTTCCAGTTTGTTTTACTTAATACGCGTTACACAGGAATTCTGTGAATTTTATACATTTCTTGCATATAGGATTAGTTCTGTTGTACTGGACTATTTTTCCAAAGAAAAGATCAGCTGCCTGGCGGAGGATAAAAATGTCCAAAAAGCCATGGCCCTCACCAATCTATACCATAAAACTGTGGCTGTAGCAGATGAAAATTTGGATACAACAGGAATCATTATCAGGATGTAAAACAGCTCTCTGCTACAGCCGAAAGCAAAGAGGTAAGATTGCCTGCTGAAACTTATGCTTCAGCCCATCCTGCCTCATGAAGTTGCTCATGAAAATGCGCATATAAATTTCAGGTTAAATCTACTGGCTGCAGGCATCAATCAAGGGACAGTACTCTACTGTCATGGAGAAGATTCACAGAACCAAGCCTCTTGTCTAAACTTTGACAGCACAGGAAGGCAGGTTTGAAGGCAACTTCACACGAAGGTACTATGGCAACCACGAGAAAACCGCGGTAGCAATGGAAGCAGCTGCAATTTATTTATTATTCCCTAAAGCATATTACCAATGTCTTTGGTTACAAAATAGTTGATCTAAGTTATCCAACTCCTGCAAAACTAGTATCTGATATAAATATATGGAATGCAAAGATCAACATGCTTCAATTATTCAGCAGGTTTGCCATGAGGCAAACAGATAAAGTACACACAAATATAACAATCCATCCATATCAAGGGGTGAATCTGCAGGGATTAAATACACGAGACTTGGAACATCTCGATCATGCAACAGCTAACCTTTTCCAGACATTGGACTGGTGTAGCACAAACATGAACAAGCTCTGCCAAGATTTCGACAACTGCAAGGTAATCTACAAAACACATATATATTTGGATCCCATTGCTTAGCTATTAAACATAATAACTCTACATATTTTGCAGGAAGAGTACCACGCCACTCGCATCGGAATATACTCTCCCACAGCACTACAGCAGCATATTATCGTTGGAGCCGGGCAAAAAGACCTCACAGAATTACAACAACAGCAGATTACTCACAAATAATACAGATCAACCCCTGCAAATTCCTGAGGTAACATTAGCGGAATATTAAAAACCCTCCAATTTATACAGCTTCCTATAGATGTGGACAAACATATACATGTACACAGAAACGCCTATTATTACTTAGCTGAAATAACTCTGACACAGTTCATGACAATGCCTTCATCGTCAACCAACCAGGACACAAGATATGCAAAGTTCAACAAACCTGTTCGGAAACATGGAAAATATAAATGGCCACTTGCAACAACAATGGTTCTATGTATAATATTTGTGTAAATATATCGTACAATTAGTCATGGTACTGCCCTATCTACTATCTAAGACTACAAATATAGATGACCATAGTATGCAGTGACAATATTATATATATAATATTTGTAAAATTATAATTAGATCAGTTATAATACTGATCCATATTATGCAATATCAGCTGTTCTAAGCACCTGTATGTTCACCCTACATATCAATGATGCCAACTGGCTCTAACTCTAAATTAGATGCAATATTATGTGAATATATAGCTATGCTTGCTACATTCATAGTTTAGCCTGACAATCAAGCAGCAAGCCGTAGTTTGGACAGGGTCCTCTCTTCATAGTTTAACACTTACCGGAGTTCTTTTCTGTGGATTAACAGAATGTCCTTACAAATCCTTTCAGTTGATTATGAGCATTTGAGGCCTGCCCTCTGTTGAGAGAAAACGATGTCTATTTGTTGTTTCCCCCTTCAAATAGAAATCCCCAATGGAAAGTTATTGAAGTCCAATGAACAAATAGGTGGAACTAGTATATTTATAGAAAACCTACTAAATTCAAGTAGACAAAGTGTAGTTTCTCCTTCAAGTTGAAATCAGACCCCATCTTGTTTCTCAGGAACAGTTTATCCAAAAATTCCTATCTCTGGACTTGTCCATAGGACTGCATTTTTGAAAATTCCGATCTATTTATAATACGGAGTACTAGCAATCTGAACAGCCTACATGAAATTCCCTAAAAAAATATCCAAAGGGAAAGGCAGACAGGACAAAAGGGGAAAGAAACGTTGTTATGCCGATTCCATATCATCCTTCCTCTGCTCTTCCCCGCCGCCGCCATTTGATGAGGTCCTCTGGGCGCCGCCGCCTCCGATCTGCTTGCGGCAGCCGAGCCTCCTGGCCGCTTGGCACGCCCAATCCCACGAGTGGAGGAGCACGTAGGAGGCGATGCCGCCGATGAGTCCGTAGGCGATGGAGTAGGTTAGAGGCATGAGAGCTAGTGTTAGGAACGCCGGCACGGCCTGCCGCATGTCGTCCCAGTCGACCTCCGCCACGGCGCGCATCATCATGACGCCCACCAGCACCAGCGGCGGCCCGACGGCCCAAGACGGGATCGACGCGAGGACCGGCGTGATGAAGAGCGCCGCCGTGAAGTAGGCCCAAGACGGGATGGACGCGAAGACAGCCCCGTGCGGCCACCCTCCCGGATCCCCGTGGACGACTCGATGAAGGCCGTGACCGGGGACGTCCCCAGGAGCGAGCCGAACACGATGGCCGTGGCGTCGGACATAAAGGCGAAGTACTGGCCCTCGAATTCCCCCGTCACGTCGTCCACGAACCCGGCGAAGCGCGCCATGGTGTAGAGGCTGCCGGTGGTGTCGAGGATGTCGACGTACAGGAAGGTGACGAGCGCTTCCCAGAAGTAGCTGTGGCCGATGCCGCTGAAGTCGAGCGCGCGGGCCGTGGACCGGATGCGGTGCACGTCGAACACCTTCTTGAAGTAGTTGAAGCTGTCGTCGCCGGCGAGTGTGTCCGGGAACGCGGTGACGGCGGTGTGGCGCGGCCAGGACACGAAGGTCACGAACAGGATACCGTAGATGAGCGCGCCCTTGACGCCCTTGATGAGGCAGAAGGCGATGATGAGGAAGCCCACGACGGCGAGCCAGAAGGTCGGGGAGGTCATGCGGCCCGAGAGGCAGAGTATGCCGCCGGAGACGGTGCCGCCGGGCATCAGCGCGACCGTGCCATTGGGGAACGTGAGCACCGGCGCCACGGACGCGCGCTGCGACGCCGGGCACGCGCCCAGCGTGACGAGCGTGGACGAGCTGAAGCCCACGAGCCCCACGCCCTCGTTGCTCTGGAGCCCGATGAAGGCCAGGAACAGCCCGATCCCCGCCGACGCCGAGATGCGCACGGGCTTGGGGATGAACTGCGCGAGCCTGGAGCGCAGGCCCACGACGGAGATGAGGAGGAAGATGAGGCCCTCGAGGAAGACCGCCGCGAGCGCCTTGCGGTAGGAGAGCGTGCCAAGGCGAAGTAGGCGTTGGTGCCCATCCCTGGCGCCAGCGCGATGGGGAGGTTGGCGAAGGCGCCCATGATGAAGGACCCGATGACGGACGACGCCGCGGTGGCCACGATAAGGTCCCGGCGCGCGCGCGCGACGCAGGCGGCGTACCCTGGGTCCACGGGCGGGAACTTGCACCCCGGGGACGGCGCGTCGCAGTCGTCCACGGTGCACGTGGCGCCGGAGTCGGAGAGGATGGACGCGTTGACGGCGAGGATGTAGGCCATGGTGAGGAACGTGGCCGTGCCGGCGCGCAGCTCCGTGGTGAAGGTGGTCCCGCGCGCGGCGAGGCGGAACCGTCGGCCGACCCATGACCGCTCCACCGCCGCGTTGAGCTTCGCCGTGGCCGACGCCGACGCCGACGCCGACGCCGACGCCGCAGCGTGCTCCCCGCTGCCGCTGCTCGTACTCGGGATGATGGAGTTGGCCATGACGGCGCGTGGGGGCCAGGGGCCTGGGCTGTGTGTGGCTGTGTGGGAGCGCGTGCGTTTGGGATCGTTTTAACGAGGTGATGGGATGGGATGGGATGCGGGTGCGCCGTGGGCGTGGGCAGTCAAAGGCTGAGGTAAACAAAGTTTCCAATCTACACAAACCTCATTATTATTATTATATTTGCTCCCTCTGTCCTAAAACAACTATTTTTTTCTCTATAGGAAATTAATTATGTTGACTAAATATATTATAAATATTAATATTTATGTTAAATTAGTATCATAAAAAGATCTTTAAATTTTATTTTTTTAACAAATTTATTTTAAGATACATCAAACTCATAGGATGAAAACTACTGTTAATCTGGGACATGACGGAGTATATGTGCCTCTATAATGTTTGGGATCTTCTTATCTGTTTGGTTTTACTTTTAGGTGACGGAATGATGTGGGGAACCAAAGACCAAGCATCGTGCTAGGTTATCCTTATTGCTACTCCAATGAATTGGATGAAAGCTTTTGTGATTAGGACATGAAGGAACCTTTTGTTTCTTGCTTTATTGGGGTTTGTTGGGAGAATTTGAGAGATCTTTTTGGGACTTGGTTGAGGCGATTGATTTAGACCAACACGAACTTTGTTTTAAGGATGTTTGCTTCGGCTCAATGATTTCAATTGAGGTATAAGATAATGTGTTTTTTTTTGCATAAAAAGGGTTTTAATAACAATTTGATTTAATATCCAACAAGAATCATGACTATTTTGGATTTAATACAGGTGGGAGTTACTTTAATCCCTTCACTTGGCTTGACTTAAAAAGATTACTTAATACAAGAATCATGACTACTTTGGATTTAATACCAATTTGAACATAATTTAAGGGGCAGTCCTCCTATTCCTCGCGTGCCATGAATACTTTCTGTTTATTCCATTCTAATAATTTTGATTTGCATGCTCATGTTTGTACTCATAATGATCGGAAGCCCCACGAATTTTAGTAGTATATGTGGCTTCCATTAATATTGGGCCCATAATTAGTATGTTTGGACTGTAAAAAGCTTTAAAGAGTGTGTCATTAAATTAAGTAATTTTTTTCAAGTCAAGCCAAGTGAAGGGATTAAAGCAACTCCCACCTGATTTTCATTCCACGGATGCCGTTTGCCTGAGGATTGTAGGGGCAATGCCCAACGGATTACATCGGCAGTTCACAACATTTTGGGAGAAAGGTATATATTACATGGTAAACGAGTTCCACCGCATCGCTAAGATCGATCGATCCTTCGTGGGGAAAAAGGCAGATGTTACATGGTAAACGAGTTTCTCCACATTGCTAATATCGATCAATCCTTCCTACGCAAGGAGGAGAACCAGGATGTAAATTTACAACTAGCTTATGCCTAACTAATGCATGAGAATTAAGAGACTTTATGAGGCAAACAAATGAACTAATTACTATACGAGTGAGCTAATAAATAAGCTACAAACCTTGTCAGAAAAAAAAGCTACACCTATACATACAGTTCACCACGACGATCAATACATCGGAAACAAATTTTTTTACTTCCAGATAGGATAGGAACACATGCGAGCAGCATGAACATCTAGCTGGTACACCCTGCATTTCGTATTAATTCATTTTGACTTTGTCCGGAATAAATTTTACTAAATTTGACTAAACTGACTAAATCAAAGGACAAGATGTATGAATATAACAAAGGTTGAATAAATACACTATGAAAACATAGTTTATGAAAAAAAATAAAAGTAACTTGTTGTTATCGATGTTAGTGTATTTTTTCTAATAAAGTTACATTTAAAGTTTAACTTGAGACAAGATTAAAATGAATAATTTTGTTAGAATGAAGTGAGTAGCTGCGACACCGATGCTTTTGAATCTAGAAGTGCTTGGACAGTGGCCTGAACTGTCGAACAAAAGTAAGGAACAGTAGAAAGGCAAGAAAGCATGATGTGTTGCGTGCGTCATCTATGACTTGCGCAGTTTGAGTTTCGTTTGATGTGAGTGTGAATGATCAAATTTTCTACACTTCTGACCTCTGAGCAAGCGCGTTTCTTTTTTTATTCTCTCAATCACGCAAAAGACTTGCGTGTTTTTTTTTATTAAGAGAAATAAAAGTTCGTTACATCCGGGGTGTTTTACAAATTTGAAAATCAGCACACACCCCTCCATCCGAGACCAGCGTGTTTCTAGTTTGAACGAAAGTTTAGCTAATGAGTGTCTCATATTATTATTTTTATAAACTGGCAGGCATCACGAGAACAGAGCATGTGCAGCAAAGTGCATCCGGAGATACTACTAGTCAATAAACTAATCCTTTCTTAAAACATGTTTACACGAAGAAAACGAGGTGCCATGTACAACTCGATTGGTTTGCAATGTGTGCAGGCGCCGATGAAGTCGACTGGTGACGGCGACACGTACAAGATGCCAGGGAAGAGAGAACGAAGCGTGCACGTCTGCCGCATGGTCGATTGTTGACCATATAGTATTTGGCCGAATGGTGTGAATATGATATGACGCTAACACTATTTCGTAGAATTTCATGAGAGCATATTGCTGAGTTCGTCAATAATTTTCGCCAACCTCAACACCTGAGGTTGACATGGGGGTTGTCAGCGGCCTCTCCTTTCACACGAGCAGTATATGCTACTATCATGACTTTCTTGGTGGAATCCTATTTTTTTTTCTAATTTTCTGCATACCGGGTTTTCCTAGAATATTTGTTGTTAGGCCATGCCCAACAGTAAAGTTAGCTTATTATCTACATCTTCTCTATTGTAATAGACCAATCAAAAACTATCTTAAGTCCACCTAAGAAAACGTTCCCCATTGAGAGTTTTAACCATGTTTCACCTAAAAAAACGTACACTGGAAATCATCTCTATTAAAATCAAAGGCTACAAAATAACCCAAACGAAATATGATGCTGTCTATGGAAATTAGATGCAAGGTTTAAAACTCACAACCCCCGCGTGCCTTCCCCCACTCACACGCTGGTCATCAATATCTTCTACTATAACAGAACCATTGTGCAGAAGTTATGATATTAATATATTTTTTTTTAAAAAATAGATAAATATCCTATGTACAATCAAAGAACGACCCCCCTATTGAGAGCTTCAACCATTTGGTCCAGAAAAACGCACATAGGAAATCATGTCTATTAAAATCAAGGGATATAAAATCACCTAAAACTAAATCCAGTGACTACCGATAAAAGTTAGATGCAAGGATTCAAACTCACAGCCCCGTGTGCCTTCCCCCCTCACACGCCGGTCATCAATCTCTTCTTTTGTATTATAATGGGCCAATCCTGCAGAAGCTAGGATATTAAGACTCTCTAGTAAAGTATCAATGCCCAAAGAAGAAAGAGAGTACCTGAGCATCGGATCATCACATTGCAGCACATTGCAACACCGATGCTAACTTTAAAATTTTCTAGCACCGAGGCTAGTAGAACCATCGGTGCTTGTCAATTAAAGAATGCTTTTTCTTTTTGGAAAAAGTCTACTTCACCCCCCCTAAACTATGGGAGGTGGTTTAATTCCCCCTAACCTATGAAACCAGCCAAATTACCCTTGAATTATCCAAAACCGTCCAAATTACCCCTGGGCGGTTTTGGACGGCGGTTTGTTACAGTACCCCGGTGGGTCCCACGTGTCAGCCGCAGCTTCCATTCTCTCTCCCCTCTCTCCGTCGGCGCTTCCTCCTTTCTCCTCTCCCCCATTCTCCCGTGCCTCCCTCTCCCTCTACCTCATTGGCAGCGGGCGGCGCGAGCGAGGCGGGCGCGGCCGAGGCCGAGGCCGCGGTGCCTCCTCCCCCAAGCTCCGTGGTGGGGCTCGCCCACGCGCCACGGCGGCGGGGCTCGCCCGCGCGCCACGACGCTATCCTGCTACTCCTCCCGGCCCCTGTTCTGCTACTTCTCCCCAGCGCGGGTGCCTGGCCGACGGCGCCCTCCCTGGGAGGTGCGGCAGCCTGGCCTCGCGACGGCGCTCCCGGCGAGCTGCCGGGCGAGCGCCGGGGCCAGGGCTCGAGCTCGTCCACGCCGGGGCGGAGCTCCCCGCGCCACGCTAGGGCCGGGGCGGAGCTCGCCCGCGGCGCACCGGGGCCGGGGCGGAGCTCCCCGCGCCGAGCTCGCCCGCCTCGCTCTGCGCTGGGGCCAGGGTTCGAGCCCGCGCGTGGTTTGCCACCCCGCGCACCGCGTCGTCCCGGGTGACGGCGAGGTCGAACGCCACGGTCCGCACCTTGCATGACTGCGGCGCGACGGCCCGGACCTCCTTCTCCACCCGCGCCAGCTTGCCCGGGCTCCGGCCAACCAGGACGAGGTGGAGCCCCGCGCGCGCCAGCTCCAGCGCCACTGCGCGTACGATGTCGTCCGTGGCGCCCGTCACCACCGCCCACAAACCGTACCGGACGGCCAGGTCCCTGCCAGGGCGCAGGAACGCGCGGTGGAGCTAGAGAAGGAAGGTGGCAGCAGACCGCACGACAGTGTAGAGGTCGACGGCGACCAGGGCGGCGAACCACGCCGGCGGCGGCGCGGGGAGGGAAGGAGAGAAAGAAGAGGGAAGCTGTGGCTGACACGTGGGACCCACTGAGGTGCTGTAGCAAACTGCCGTCCAAAACCACCAGGGGGTAATTTGGACGGTTTTAGATAGTTCAGGGGTAATTTGGCCGGTTTCATAGGTTGAGGGGGAGGGGGGGGGCGGGGGCGGGGAATTAGACCACCCCCACAGTTGGGGGGGTTGAAGTAGACTTTTTCCTTTTCTTTTTTGGCTGGCTGTTGGACGCGAAGTCACGGGTATAGGAATGACAGGTGGTTCTCCGAAGAGCTTGACCCACATGCACATGCCCTCCGATGCTCAACATTGTGCGGCATGCTGAGTCGGAAGCACCGCGGCCAATAGCATGCACATTTAATTTTCTAGCATCGATAACATTGTGTGAGTCTAATATATTTTCTTTTCTTAAGAAACAGACCAATCAAAACTATGCTCAGTCCATCCAAGAAAACATCCCCGCGAGTGCATCAATCGTTGTGCACCCAGAAAAACACACATAGAAAATTTTCTCCACTAAATTAAAGTGTTACAAAATCCAACGTATACCCATGAAAGTTTGATGCAAGACTTCAAACTCACTCACCCCGCCTCCGGTATGCCTTGCCCCCTCACATGCTGGTCAATAACCTTTTTCCTCCGGGATCGAATGCGTCAATCACGAAATAATGACACATTAAAAAGCCCACCCATTAGGATGCTACGGAGGACACGGGCAGTGATCTCGCCGCCCAACCGTCTCCAAGATCAGGTCGAGGGATCCCGTCATCCTTCTCTAGGGTTCAGGATGCGAGCTCTGAATAGGAACACTCCACACAGTTGTCGCTGGTATCCGAAGCTAGCGCGACACTTGCTAATCCCGCCAGCCTCCGGGAAATCTTCCCTGCCGACTAGGGTGGTTGGGCGCCGCCTACCGACCACCCCCTTCTCTCTCCGCGCGCCACTGTTTCTCTTCTACCTTCTGCACGCGACTTGGCCCAGCATGGCCCTAGGGTGCGTTCACCTGATAGCCAGCACCGCCACCAGAGGAGCTCGCCGTGCCGCCCTTATCTCCGACGCCTCCACCCGACCTAGGGTTTTGGTGACCTCACCCTCACCTCCATCTCTATCTCCTGGTATAGAAATGTCTGGCTTGCTACCTGGGGAGGAAGGGAAGAGAGGCGGTGGGGATGCAGGCAGGCGGTTTAGGGAGCCCTAGCGGCGGGGGACTACGGCCGGGTCAGGTCTAGGGCGGGGGCGAGCATGGTCAGCAACAAGCGTTGCTATGGAGGCGGCGGGAGTAGGACGGGGGAGGGGGAAGAAGGGGGCCGCCGTGGGCGCGCTTGGGGTCGCCGGAGCTCCGGCGAGCTAGGACGCCCCCACGGCAGGGGGCGGTTGGCGGTAGGGTGGCGCAGGCGCGAGCAAGGAGGAAGAAGGGGTTGGTGTGCTGGTGTGCGGGGGCGAGGCCCACAAAGGGTGGTCGGTGAGGCTCACCAACTTAGGTGATCAGCCCCTAGCATGACCCCCGCCTCCACCTACTGGATTTGCTAGACGACGCTAGCCGTGAGCGACGCGAGCCACACTGCGGATGGCGGATCCATATAGGACGACCACACTATGGAGCCTAGCACACCTCTGCCGCAAGGGGTCATGCACCAGCGCACCTCTAGGACCGATGGAAGCTTGGAATCATCAACGAATCTGTACTATCACCGACTTCACCTCAGCGTCGTCCCGCTGCGCTGCGCTGCGCTGCGCTGCAGGACGACGTTTGGGGTAGCCGTGTCGCCATCGCACTCGCCCCCCCACCGTGGCATTTGGCCCTACACTCGCTTCGTCACCTCCGTGGCTGATCACCTCAATCACCTCGTCGCTCAGCGCGGCGTCAAGTGTTTAGACCTCCACTTTCCGCCTCGGCCTAGGGCGAGAAGAAGCCCTAAAATCCTCAGATCCGGGCATGCCTGAACTTAGTCAGGTTTGCTTGCTCTTGATCTCATCTTATATATTTTTCTAGAATACACCATACAACATAGACACCCACACACATACACGCACTCACTCTATGAATACACGTATGGAAAATATACCCCTATGAGCACCTCTAAAAGACTAAGATGACATCTTAAAATTCACGAAGTCGCGTCTTCTATCTTTAATAATAAAAACCAAAAAATTCAGGCAAGCCCAACTACTGGCCCCACTCACTCGTTACCCACTACCCTTTCCGTCCAGGTCATTCAAATCTAGCCCAAGTACATCTACGCTTTTCTATTTCTGAAAAATATATATACCTAGGCCATTTTTTCGACTGCATCACTCGGCCACCCTACTGGCCTCCTCACCCGCACGGCTCGCTTCTCTGGCCGATCCTGCAAGCAAGGAGATTGCTGTTCTACCATTGGACTATGAATATTTTTGTGATCCGTGGTGTATTATTATTTTATATTGCTGAACATTATCATCTGTTCATGAGATTATTTTTAGATCGTTTGCAATTGTACTCTTGTTAAGTGATAACCACCGGCACCAAGCAAAGCTTGGACAAAAAAATTAAAGCTTTTGGCGTCACTTTGGTATACAGTTCGTTTGCGAGCTGATTTTATCAAGAGTTAGTAATATGCGATGAATTAGAGATTAATTAAAATCTTAATTATTTAATTGTCTTGGGCCTATGATCGTACTCATGCGAGTTAGATAGCGTACGTCCAACTAATCTACGCAGTCTGATTCTAAAGTGCATTAGATCAAATAACGCAAGATATAAACCATGTTGCAGTGTATGGACATTCTTTGGTCACCATCAAATGAGTACTACTACCAGGTAACCATGGTTTCATTAAAAGATGTAAGCACAACGCTTCTTGATTGAGCTATCGTTATGGCAATTACTTTTAAGTGTAGGTTCCGCCCAACTTTTATTATTTGTTTCAATCAAATGTGGCACTTTATTTAATTAAGCTGTAGACATTGATTTTAAAGACATCTACACAAATTTTTTAATTTGCTTCAAGCCAAAATAATATCACTAGCTATGTAGGCAATGCCATATTGCCACAAGGTTGTCATATATAAAGTTAAGCACACGAGTAGCAGGTGTCCAGCTATAATATAGAATAAAACCACACAACTAATTAAAATGCATGCATGATGTGAATGGTCTCTAAGCTATAAATTATTTGAGACCACAAAAGATATGCATCTCGTTACAACGTACGAACAATTTTGCTAGTACCAAATAAAATAAGTTGAAGCGTCCATGTACTCTTCCGTGGATACTCCGTAAAACAATCATCTAGAATTCCTACCAAAAGCATTCCACACCGATCGATTTGGTCATCAGCAGATTACATCATCATGCCATCAAGTCAGAATTGTTTCTGGTGCAAGGCGAGTAGGACGACTGGGGAAAAGGATTATTTTGATTCCTTTGTTTTTTCTACCAATAATGATATTAACGTCTTGCTAACATTTTTTTCTTGATGAACTGTGGCGTTAATCTTGTGTGACGGCCTGCAACTGTGGATTACTAAATTGGGAAAATAATTTTTTTCTTGTTTATTTTGATTGTTTGGTTTATCAATATAATATTTGTTTGTCCTCAGAAAAATATGAAACAGACTAAAAAATGCTTTACCTTTGTGTTCCTTACAATTATTTGAATTTTATATGGTCTCTTAAAATTTCAAACTAGGCCAAATATGAAATGGAGGATACAAACCAAGATAAACTATTGCAGACCGCAGCGTAGATTGCCGTTCAACCCGCCACGCATACTAAAAAAAATTCTTAGCGTCAATTTATTGCCTATAACCATCAAGACATGTACGGTAAATCTAAATAAAACATATAATTCAAACTCTGATTGAATGTTATCAACATGTACCATAGTTTAACTTTGCAGTAGCAGCTCTTCAAGGGACATCGCATCAATGGGACTGTGTGTGGACTCAATAAGTCGTTGTTGTCATGCAACCTAAAATACTATTTTTATGTAAATTTAAGAAATTATGAGTTGCTATAAGACAACTTAAAAAAACAACCATTGTATATATAATCTATTAATTTATCTAAATTACGTGACATTATACGAGATAGATTACGAGACAACGTTAATGTACCTACTCTCAGTCTCTGAACTGACTTTGACTTGGCCCACAACATCCGGATGAACACAACTAGCCTTTTTCCGCTGTAGCCGTTGTGGGTTTTGCACATGCACCGGTAGCACAATATCCGAAGGACTTTATGCACTCCTAAAGTCATGAAGTAGATTATGGTCTAGGCTTAGAAAATATTAAATTGAGAAAAAATCTTAGGAAAATGTAGAGCATGATTTTAGAACAAAAATATGAAATTAATTGAAATATAATTACTAAGTTGAACAGATTTTCTACAATTTTGTAATATTAAATAAAAATTATTTTAGATACATATTTATTCTAGAAAACTATTTGATTATTTTTTCTAGTAGCACAATATCCGAAGGAACTTCATGTATTTCTTAAAATCATGATCAAGATTATGGTCCAGGCTTAACAAATATTAAATTGAAAAAAATCTTAGGAAAATGTAGAGCATGATTTTAGAACAAAAATATGAAATTAGTTGAAATATAATTACTAAGTTGAACAAATTTTCTACAATTTTGTAATGTTAAATAAAAAAGTTTTATTTTAGATACATATTATTCTAGAAAACTATTTGATTATTTTTAAAAAAATATTTATTCAAATTTGTAAGAGCATGAATAAAAACAAATGTTCTATGATTTTTCTATTTAAATTATATCAGATTTTAGTATTTTTAAATGCATATATACCCTAGAAAAATATTTAGAACTTTTCTAAGAAAAATATTTCTATATTTTTTATAAAGTCGAATTGACTTCCATGAACTATCATGAAAGTTTGATTTACATTCCTTTCGGCTACTAAGTGCCATGTAGGACGGTTCATGTGGCACCATATCAGACAAAACATTCTCAAAAGCGCTCAAGGAGGTATATCAGATGATTTCAATAGTTGGAGTCTAAAAAACTAGTTCTCTAGTTGAGGTAAGGTAAATCGATCTCACGCAATGGTTGAGAGAAGTTAAATAGACTTTGGGTCTGTTTAATTGAGTTTCTTGTGAGATTTTTGACCCAATGTTTGAACCTTTCAAAAGCTAGAAGCTAAGTGAGCTCTTGGGCTTTTGGCTTATGGGAGCTATAGTAAGTTGTTTGGATTTTTAAAGTCCAAAAGCAAGTAGTCTAAACAATAGCTAGAAACTCAAACAAGTAAGGCCTTAGCCTTCTTATAGGTTGAAAGAGAACTTTTCTACCGACTATATTTTAATAAGTATTTTTAATATAATTCACCTGTTTTTTATATCTACTCCCTTAGTGCTGGAATACATTGTATTGTGGCTATTCTTAGAGAAAATCAGAGAGGAAAATAGATGCATGTGCCCCTTATTTGCTTCCTAATCCATAAAAATATGATCATATCACTACAAGAAATTTTGGCTTTGATGACAAAGGCATTTCGTCATATAAAGTCCAAAATGGTCATAAAAAGCAACTTATGACGAAAAAGCTACCGTCATACAAGTCGTCATAAAAAGACCATCACAAAAAGTATTAAGATGACACGATAGTAAATCGTCATAAAAAGTCACACCCTTTTATGATAGTTTTTTGGCATCATAAATTGTACTCTTTTGTGACATGGGAAATCATCATAGAAAAGTAGTCAACACGTCACATATAGTTCCATTTGTGATGATATTTTCATGGGGTCACAAAAAGGTCTATTTTGTGACGTTATGCTGCGTCACATAAAATCGGTCAACACGTCACATAATGCTGCATGTTGTCAAAAAATAACATCGACGCATGTTACTTAGCCGCCTTTTTTATGACGACATGGAACGTCACATATTATTTTATGACATTTCAATTCGTCTTGTTTTGGATGGCTCTTGCAGCAACAATGTGACATTTTGTGATGACTAGTTGTGTCATAGTTCATTACATGACGAAAAGGCATATGTCTTAGTTTGTATGCACCGTGAGGTATTTTATGATGATTTGTTGTGTCATACTATATGTCGTCATGAAATGAACACCATTCAATGACGCTTGCATACAGTTGACTGATCTGTCACCATAGGTCACCATAGCTCATATAAACATAGAAATATTCACACAAACTGACGTCATAGCTCATAGTTCATACATAACAGAGCCAAGCCATCATACACATATAGACATACATTCCAAAGATAATAAGTTTAACAAGTTTTTGCAAGTTCAAACCACACAAACTTCCTAGAGGGAAGTTCAAATTGTTCCAACACACCACACAGGTTCAAACATAGAAACATAGTTCTGACTCCACACCACTCCACATAGTTTCAATAGAGAAAAGTTTGTTGCTTCCAATAGAGGGGGGCTAAGGCATGGGCATTTCCTACCTTAATCTTTCTGTAGTTTCAGCACAGCCCACAGTAGCACATTAGTCTCTTCAAACTTGGTATTCATCCCTTTCATCTCTTCTTGTGTCTGGCGCAACAAGTTTTGGTTTTCTACAAGAGAGGCCTGCTGAGCTCGAAGCTGTGCTTGCAACTCTTCCTGCTTCCTAGCAGCTTCCTCTCATTCTGCTTGGAGTGTTGCCTCAAACTGAGATTACAGGCGGGCTTCTACTGCAGCAGTTATGGATCAGGCAGCCTGCTGCGCTTTGGTGACACCAATGTTGGGAAGGAAGGTCGAGGAACAGTTGATCTGGCTTAGACTATCAGCAACAATCTTGGATAGAGACTTTGGTTCTTCTCATTCTGGTGCTTCTCTGTCCCTCTCCGCCACCATTTGTGCCTACATAGAATGATTGCAGTTCAAAACAATGGCATACAACAGGGTTCAACAATGCTTGAATTTGAGTACAATACATGTATGCAGTACTTATGAACTTACATAGTTCATCTGCAAGTGGAGTACGACCACTTGTTGGACTACTCATACATTCTCTAAAGAAATAAACAGGATCTGGCTCCATGTTGATGTACTTTCCCCTCTATAGCATGTAAACAAACAATTCACATTTGTTTCTAAGAAGGGTAAAATGAGGGGTGGAAAAACCTAGTACTTTAAACAAACAAATCCATCATTTAAAGACTAGTACTATAACACATGCATGTAATAATTGAAAAAAAAGTAGCAGGCTCATCCTACAAATGTAATCAGCAAGCAGCAGCAGGTTCACCTAACATGGTAGCTCATCTTACAAAACATAAGGTACAACTCAGAATATGCTTGAAAAGCATAGGTCATCCCAGAAATAAGTGTAGTGGACTAGTGGAGTGGACCATGTGGTAACTTGACATTTCAGAAGCACTTGGTAACTACTATGCTACAAATGTTCCATTTTTTAAGTTAATTGTACAGAAGCTATAGTTTCCATACCAGGCTGTATTGATGGGCTATATAGGACCTAGATCTAGTCCTTTAGTGAAGCTGCACTTGCCCCTGGTTGACTTTATTCTTTTCACTTTTCTCCTGCACCACAAATGCAATACAAAGTTTACATTGACATGGACATAGTTTAAATTGCATATTAAAAAAATAGATATTGCATGGCATTGACCTGATTCTTTTCGTCACACCAGTACTCTACCAGCTTGGTCCACTCCACTTGCTTCACCTTAGGTGGTGGTGGTTTGGCCAGCAGCTGTTCTTTTGTCATTGATGGGTCAAAGTACTTGTTTTTAAGGTTATACTACGCTGACGTACTCCTCTCTTAACAATATCAGTGCATGCAAATTTGCTTGGTCCATCTTCATCAACTTTCACATCCAGCCTTATCTGCAGACACACAAATGAGTTATTAGATACAATTTTGTACATGGGAGTATATTAATGGAAGAAAGTATTAGGATTCAAATAGCTCTCGCCGCCACTTTGTCAAGCACTTTTTGTACTTTTAGAGGCCCCCATCTTTTTCATAAAGCTTCCAAGATGTGTATATAGGCAGCTGGTCTCTAACAACAACACCAGTTTCTGATGCCAGCTTTGGTGCCTGAAGTGGAACGGAAGGTCTCTTATTACCTTCAGCCACTTGGATAGGCAACCTGTTTCCTTTTTTTATCAGCCTCTCTAAGCCAAGACCAATGGTTTTCTTGCGGACTACCTTGGGGCGCACTGCATTGGCAAGTAATAATAAATGTGTGTTCATATAGCTGTAACAAATGTAGATATGTAATGGAGGAAATAATGATTGGACAATGTGTTTACCTGGAACCAAGTCACCATGTTCTTCTTCTTCAATTGTATGGCCCTTTGAATATGCAGCATCAAAGTGGTCAGCAGACTCATTGACGTCATTGCTTTGCCTAGAGCTTTGCACACCTAGAGATGTGTCTTTTCATACTGGTTGGGTGCCACTAGTTGTTGGATTAGGTTGCTGAGTATGTGTAGGAGTAGCATGCTCATAGTTGGCAACAGGCTCAAACATGGCTGAACTGATAGGGCTGAATCTAGGATTCAATAGCATAGGGTTTGCACCGAGAAACGGACCTGGCTGCACTTAACCTAGTGTATTTAGTAGTAGTAGGCGATGTGCTTGTAATAGGAGCAGACATGGCTGTACTGGTTCTGTTGATTTCTAGCACTGTGTTAGTAGTTTCTAGGGTCTGAGTGTGGCTATCACTTGTGCTGAGCTGGGCTTGCATTTGGGTGGCACTGCGAATCACAGTAGGTTTAGGGATGGTCGGAGGGTTCTTAGGAGGCAAGGGTAGTCTCTGCCTAGGTGGTGGATGGCCTCTAGGCAAAGGCATGGATGCTTGGAGCCTAGTTAATCTTGTTGGCGTGCTTGGTGACTGCTGGGTGGCAGCCGCCATTGCCCCCCTTTTGCTTCTTCGTAGGGCAGGTTCCTAGAACCATCACGCCTTCCTTCCAAGAGAAACATGAATTATATAAGACAAAAGTGGGAGATAGATTAGATTAGTACATCAAGTACATGTTTCAAATAGACAGACCACAAACTAGTTATTTTCACAACTATTGCATCTCACCTCAGTTTTGACCTATTTATCGAGGTCATCATCAGAGTCATCATCACTGTCAGAATCGTTATCAAGTTCAGATGTTGGATCATAATCAATGTCAGATGATGGATTGTCAGTGACTATAGTTTCACTTTGCCATTATGCTCTTTTGAATAACCATCATTAACTTCCTTAGCTAAGACTTCAATGCCCATAGACTTAAAAACTGCCTGAATATTCTTTACATTCTCATCCCGCTACTACTCTTACTTGGTTTTTGTCATTTCTTACTTAGTATGAGGAAATGTTAGACATAGCAGAAACTAGATTCAGTTTCTGGAAATGAGTTGAAGAAAAAACTAACAAATCAGTATTATGTGAAATGGTAGAAACAGGGGTAAAAACAACTAAATGGTAGCTAAAGACATCTAGCTAAGAGGATATGCAATAATAGTAAACCACACAAGATTAAACATGTAGCTAAAGACATAATAGGTTGCAATTGGGTGTGGAATAATCTTTTGGTCTAACTTGACCATACAAGTCAAGAAGTTTCATATATGAATGATACAACACAAGCAAAAATGCATCCATTTCTGAGTTTAAACATACATCACAGGACATACATTTAGTTACCAAAAGCATCCAGAGAATACATAGCTACCAGTACATGCATCCAGGAATGATACAACACAAGCAAACACATTGTCCAAAAGTGATCGATATCTGTCATATGTCAGAGGTACCACAACACAAGCTCAGAGCCACATGCATCCAGGAATGATACAACAGAAGCAAACACAAGAGAAGCATCCAGATGTACCAGAATCCAGTAAATTTCTGAAATGTACCTTGGGAGAACGAAGAAGAGGTGAGGAGGATTGTCATCGGGGCATCGTTGTGGGTTCCCTTGATGATGGCCTCGCTACCTACTGCTCCATTGAGGCGCAACTAAGGGAGCCCGGTACTCCAGCAGCTTGAGGTACGGCTTCGACCTGCGCTTCGGTGGACCTCCGGCGTCGGCGTCGTGAAGTATGGCTCCGCCTACACCTTAGTGGTCCTTTGGCTGCGTGAAGTATGGATCTGGCGCTGCTAAGTTGTGGGCAGTGAGGAGGAGACCATGCTCAGCGGCTTAGTGGCCTTGAGTGGCCGAAGCGGCGATGCAGCGGAGTGGTCTGGTGGCTGGGGGGCTCTGGCCTCCGGTGTTGGGGTCTACGTTGTCAGTGCTTGGCGCCTCTAAGCCGCGGGGAGGGAGGAGGAAGTGGCCATGCTCGATGGCGCTAGGGTTTGTGAGGAGGCGGCGCTAGGGTTAGGGAGATGATGGCGCTAGGGTCTGCGGGGAGTGCGGGAGAGCGCGTGAGAGAGCGGCGGGGGTGGGGAAAATTTTGGGCCTGATTAGTGGGCCTAGTTTGTCTGTGGCCGGACTGGGGCTACGCCAAATGTGGTTCTGGTGCAGCGGGTCCATTTGTAAGTGACTCCTTTTTGGTTATTAGGATTTCAAATGAATTATTAGGGTCCTTAACTATAGAAAATGGAAATTTTGTTTCAAACAAAATTTTTAAACTTGTCAAAATCTACATTGCTTGTTTTGGATATTTTCCATTTGACCCCTCTTTGATGGTTTGAATTTTGAATTTCCAAATTTTTGATGATGGTGCTACAATTTGGGGTACTAAATACTTTCAAATTTAAAAGTGATGAACACAAAGATTGCATATCTCATCAATATCTACACATCTTATTTTGGTTGTTTGTTCATCTAATGAAATGACGAAAACTTTGTTCACACAAATCACATATCTCACTAGATGTTGATGAAACTCTAACAAGGAATGTAAAAATTATGAAGTACTTTACTACCACTTTGTCAAATGGGAAAATGGCCAAAATAAGAATTGTTGGTCTTCATGAGTTGAACAAATGTTGTGTTCATGACATTTGCAACCGAAGTCATTTCAATTTTTGGATTGGAGTTGTACTTTTTTATGAAGTTAACTTTTCAATTGTTCAAACTTTATTACATGAAAGTTTGACCAAAACTAACTCACTAGATTGATAGATCATGATTTTAGAAATTTTTAGAAAAAACCATTAGATTTTGAGCTAGCATGTAGGAGAAAACTTGTTACAAGATTTTGCCAAGGATTAAAAAAATGTCAACAATTAACAGGGAGCAAGAGAGACTGATGAACATCTTGTGGCCCACATGTCATTGACACAAGGGGCCCACATGTCATATATGGAATGGGCTATGTAGTTATGTACACTTGTGCTTAGGGGCTCATTGTGCTCGCTCAGCCACTGGGTGTGCCCACGAGCACCTCACCCTCTCCCGGCCTCACCGGCGATGAGAGCTGGTCGAGCCGCCGGTGACGAGATCCTGCAGGGCTGCGGCAGCTACAGGCCCTCCCCTCCAGCATCACCTACCCTCCCCTCACCTCCCCTCAGCATCTGACACCTCTCACCTCACCTCTCCCCACCTCACCGGTGACGAGCACCTGCAGGCCCGCCGACGACAACCACTGAAGCTGCAGGCCCTCCCCTCCAGCAGCTCACACGCCTCCCCTGTAGCTGAAGCCGTGGTGGAGCCTGGCCATTGAAGCTGCAGCTGTGTTGTAGCCTGGCTGCCTCCCCGACAACTGCAGGCCCGCCAGCGATGACCACTGCAGCCGTAGTCGAGGAGGCACCTTGTGGATCCTGGTCATCGAAGCCGTGGTGGAGCTTGCCTGGCCAAGATCTGCTCCCTCACCAGTCCATCCACAAGGTGAGCTACTAGACTGCCAGTTGTTGATGTTCCTTAGTATGCATACTAATTGGATGATGTCCAATGATCCTTAGTTATTGATGTTTATGTAGTTCACCAGTTTCTATAATTTCTAATTACTATGCCTTTTATTTATCTAGGTCGAGATGGATAGAAGTCGGATTTATAACAGTGAACCATTTTCACCGGCCTTTATGTTTGGTGTTTAGTAATTCATGGATCATGTGAAAGGTAGATATAATGTAGATGAGAAGATCAAGTGCCCATGCCAAAAATGCTTGAACCAGAAAGAGAAAAGTCAAGATGATGTACACGAGGATTTGAAATCAATGGTATGTCTAGGTGCTATACTACGTGGGTTCACCATGGAGAGGAATATAATGTTGCTGCAGAAGATGGAGATGGAGAACATGTTGCTGTGAACCAGATGGAGAACATATTGTTGTAACAGAGGATATGTTATGGGAAGGAAATGATGAGGCACCACTTCATGAGGAAGGACAAGTTGAAGAAAACTTGGTTGACGATGAAAGGGGAGTTCAGGGGTTGATTCAAGATTTGTGTGACACAGCAAGCCATGGCTTTGGTGGTCTTGTATAAACAAATCATGGAAGAGGCAAAGCGTGAACTTTATCCAGGATGCACCGAGGAGTCCAGGCTATCTTTCATTATTAAACTGCTGCATATCAAAGTGTATAATCGGATAACAACATCTGGGTTTGATGCTATGCTTGAATTGCTTTCTGGATCTTTGAAGAATGTGCCTGGACTTCCTAAGTCTTATAGAGAGATGAAAGCTGTACTTCAGAAGCTTGGTTTTGGTTATGTTAAGATTGATGTGTGCAAGTATGATTGTGCCTTGTTTTGGGACGACCATGAAAGATATGATCATTGCCTAGTTTGTGGCTTCACAAGGTGGAAAGTGAACAAGGAGGGAAAAAAGAAAGTTCCTCACAAGGTCCTTTGGTACTTTCCAATAATTCTATGCTTTTAAAGAATTTTTATGTCAAAGAAGAGGGCATAGTATGCAAGATGGCATAAGGAAAAGAGGGTACCAGTTGCAAATGAAATGAGACATCCTGCTAATGGGGAAGCTTGAAAAGATTTTGATGAGACTTTAAAATCTTTTGCAGCTGATCTCTGCAGTTTGAGGTTAGGCATTGCTACTGATGGATTTAATCCATTTGGTCAGATGAGCAATTCATATAACATATGGCTGGTGATAGTGATACCATACAATTTTCCACCATGGATGTGTATGGACCAATCCAATTTTATGCTTACTTTACTAATTCCTGGCAAAAATCACCAGGCAAAGATTTCCATGTTTTTATGCAACCTTTGATGGCAGACATAGTAAAGCTTTGGAAGGGTGTAAAAACTTATGATGTAGTTAAAGGCAAAGAGTTCGATCTGTGTGCAGCGATTCTGTGGGGAATTTATGACTACCCTACATTAGGCACTATGTCTGACAGAACCATTAGGGGTTACTTTGCATGTGTGCACTGTGATGAGAATCCATGCTCCTACAGTCTTAGAGGCGAAATTGGTTTCATAGACCATAGATGTTTCCTCCCTGAAAACCATGGTTGGAGGACAAACAAATCTTTTGGCAAGCATGAAAAAAGAGACAAGCCAAGGAAATTTAGTGCAGATGAGGTTATGGCAATGTTGAATGAAGTTTGCTATGTTCCAGGCAAGAATCCAGATAAACCAAAGCCAAGAAAATGACACCGTAATGAAGAAGAACTAGTATGACATCTGAAGGTTCGCTTGTATGATTTGGAATACTGGCCAAAATTGAAGCTACATCACAACCTTGATGTTATGCACATAGAGAAAAACATATGTGAAAACATTTTGTCAACCCTACTTAATATTCCAAACAAGACAAAGGACACCATCAATGCTAGACTAGATTTGGAGGACAGAGGTATTAGAAAAGAGCTTCATTTGCTAGATAAGAGTGGTAGTGCATCATCGAAGCCAAGAGCTTGTTACGTCCTAAACCCAGAAAATAGGAAGAAATTCTTGCAATTTATGAGCAATGTTAAGTTTCCAGATGGCTATGCCTCCAATCTATCAAGATGTGTCAACCTGGAGGGAGTAGGAACAATAAATGGGCTCAAAACACATGACTGTCATATAATGCTGTAGTGTATCTTACCAGCTGGCCTTCGTGGTTTAGTGCGCAAAGACGTATACAAAGTAATTATCGAATTGGGTAGGTTTTTTTAGAAAACTTTGCTCTAAAACTCTAAAGGTTGATGCACTAAACAAGATGAAGGAAGATATTGTGCTTATCCTTTGCAAGCTAGAGAAAATTTATCCTCCAGCATTCTTTGATGTTATGGTTCACCTAGCAGTACACTTACCTAATGAGGCACTCCTTAGGGGACTGGTGCAGTATGGGTGGATGTATCCCATTGAAAGAAGGTTGGGCACCTTTAAGCGTTTCGTCTGCAATCAATCAAGACCTGAAGGATGTATTGCAGAGGCATACACTGCCTATGAGTGTATGACCTAGTGCTCAACATATTTCAGTGACATCATTACTAGGTTCACTAGGCCTGAAAGAAAGATGGAGAAAAGAACATGTCACCCAATGCTTACTCTTTGTTTGGTCATGCTATTAACCTATTGGGAGCTTCAAAACTTCACTACCAAGATGACTATGACTCTATGGTTTGGTTTGTTCTAAATAACTGCAAAGAGGTTGATGAGTACAAAGAGTGAGTACATCTAGTCATTTCAATTCATCCATCTTTATTCAATAGTAGTCTCACAAAATAACTAATTTATCTTGTTCCTTTGCAGCATGTATAGGGCAGAATTAGAAAAACAAGGGGTCAATGAAGTTGAAAAAATGATGTCAACACAATTCGCTGGGTGGTTTGAGGATCATGTGTGTGTAACTTCTACAACATGACTTAATAATTTATGATACTATTATTTTTTCAAATCACTTATTCTTTATGTTTTCAACTTGCAGTTTACAAAATTGAAATACCAAGGCACAACATATGTTGATGAAGACCTGTACTTACTAGCATGCCAACCTGATCTGCGAGTGCGTTCGTACATACTTGCATAATCAATGGGGTATGGTACCACACACTGGCTCGTGACGATAACCAAAAGACACAGAACTCCACCATCAAAAGTCTAGGTACTCACGGTGATGATACAATTGACTTCTATGGGACAATCACAGACATTATTGAGTTGAGTTACAATAAGAACAGCAGAGGGCGTAGAACTGTTGTCTTATTTTGGTGTGAATGGTACCATCTAGAGGGAAGGGCATACCAGATGAAATATGATAGTTACTTCAAGAGCATAACATACAAGGCCGATGGTATAAGAATGATCCATTCATTATGGTCATAGATGCTTCACAAGTATTTCTCTTGGAAGATACAAAGTTAGGTCCAAGTTGGCGAGTGCTACAAGAATTTGGCCACTGACATATATTTGATGTCGAAGAGTTTGACACAAACAAACCACTTCAAGAACAGATACAGATGAGATGTCAGGAGGCATACCAAGAGGAGCATATTTCAGCAAGAGAAGGAGCAGTAGGAGACATTGATCCAGATTTGGATTTGTTGCACATTGAAAATGAACCAGGCCGCCCTATCAGTAGAGACCTCGTGGAGAGCATTCGGCACCAGAGACAAACAACTCAAGTTGATGAAGCATATGACCAAGATATAGAAGAAGATGATACCTTTCTTGAGTACTATAATCCAGAAGATGACCAAGATAGAGATGAAGACATTGATGATGACTGATTTCTATGTTTTCATGATTCATGCTACTACATGTGTTTGTGATTCAAAGACCTTATATTTGTGAACATTAAACTTTAATATTTATAAGACCTTATATTTGTGAACATTGAGCTATTATATTTGTGGTTCAGTTTTCAGTGAATACTTGTTGCATGGTGCAAGTTACAATGCCCAGAATTCATTCACATGATGCAAATATATAGTGCCCAGATTTCTGTGCTTTCATGACACATGAAAATGTCATGTAATGCCAAAATCTATCATGGAATGTACATAAATCATCACAAAATGTATTGGATGTATGTAACATACATTCTGCCAGAGGTTCATCACACACAAATGACAGAGTAACCAATTATTCAAGATGAACAACATACATGACTGCATAAACCATATTTCATCTCACACAAGTGACAGAATAACCAGATTGTATTACTTCACTGAGCACCAAATTGTTCATACATCATAAGCAAAAGTGCCCTTCATTTGCAACATAAAGCATCAATACAACAGCCTTGAACACTACAACTAGCCTTGAACATTACAGCTACCACTAAGAGGATGCCCAACCCCAGGAACATTGTTACATTGATACGTTCACACAAAAGACAAATAAAGCTTCCCAGGCCTTCCCTGTTCTTGCCAACCATTTTCTTCACCTTCTTCAGATTTTGCTCCAAGGTTTCAACTTTTCCTAGCAGCTCGGGAACTTCCTCTGTTGTCTAAGCTGCTGTAATGGTCGAGGAAGCTGAAAGTAGATAACCATGATCTTCAGGTACACCACATATTCCTCCTTGAACTAATAGCTGCCACATCTCCCCTGCATCCAAACGATAACCATAGATAGTTTAACAGCAATACTGTAGGCACTGATTGCTATAAACACTACCATTCTCAGGGAAGCACATTCAAACAAGAATAAAAATTGAGAAACTCAAACTTAACCACTGAACTAAAATTTCTATAGCCTTGTCATGGGCACTTGAAAAACCTCTTTCCAGCATTGCTCTGAGACTTCATGGTTGTGGCTGCGAACACCCGCACATCCTTGCAAGTCGAGCATATGATCGATGGCAACCCAAAAACATCATCAGGCGGCACCTGTAGGCCGAGAGCAGTGAGCGATGGCGCTGCACCAACAACAGCTAGGGGGCGGGTTGTAGGCCAACCTGAGCTGCACTTGTATGCTGAGTATGAGCCGTTAAGGATGATGCCTGCGGCATCACAACTGGATAGGATAGGGAACATGAGCAATGTGACCAACGGTGAAAGGAAGCAAGGGGGCGTGGTGGGGGGACGACCAAAATGGCACACCTACGTCGATGAGGAGCTGGCACCATCATTGCTGACGTCGACCACCAAGCTTAGACTACTCTTCATGCTCAACCGGCCATCTGTCCACCGCAAACTCCCACTCCCACGCTCAGCTTGCCCACCGTGCTCAGCCGCCCGTGCACCTCGCTCCGCCGCACCCAGCCCCCCAGGCAGACATGCGCACCTCGACACCCAACCAGGCTCTACCAGAGCACTTGCCAAAGCCAGAGCACGCCGCTATCCACCCACTGCAAGCTCCCCCTCCTCGTCCGCCCACCGGTCATCCCTCGCCGCCATCCGCTACGCCGGTGCCGTGCTCCCTTCTCTCTTCCGATTCAATTCAGTTGGAAGGAGGGATTGGCTTGGGCCATTAGGATGGGGGATTGGGGATTTTAGTCATGGCTCGGGCCCACCTGCGGGGTACGCAAAAAAAATAAAAAATCTAAAATCCACAAAAATAGCCCTTTGTGAGGGTTTGAACCCGTGACCCTTGGCTCAACGGCCAAGTTAGTTAACCAATGTGCTAGACTAGTGAGTTCGTTGGAGTTTGAGCCTGATATTTGAAATGTGATAGCCGTTGTCACTCTGGCCCACTTGCCCCTTCTCATTCACCTTGCCAGATCTCCTTTACCGTCATTCACCTCACCCCCTCATTCACCTTGGCAGATCCCCATTTCACCTCGATGCATCCGTCCTCATCGCCGCATCCATTTCTCACCGCCGCCGCCGCCACAGCGCCGCCACCGCCTCCCACCGTCGCTACCGAGGATGAGGAAGCCTACAAGAAGGCACTCACTGAAGGACCCTAGCACCGACAGATGGGGCCCTTCCTCCTTGGCGCAGCCCATCGTGACAAAGGTGTCCACACCGGCGGCGGGGAAGAACATGTCCGCGACGGTGGCTATGAGAAGGGCCGAAGCCCTAGCAAGGGCTATGCAGGCAAAGGCTGTGCCGACGGCCAAGAGGAAGCCCACGGCGGCAGTCAAGAAGAAGCCCCGCATATCGGCCAAGAAGAAGGCCCCTGTGGCGGCCAAGAAGATGGCCGCGGCGGCGGCCAAGAAGCTGGTCCTGCCGGCGGTCAGGAAGAACACCTCGCCGGTGGCGGGCAAGAAGGAGGCCTTGTCGGCAGTGCCCAAGAAGGAGAGCATGCCAGTAGCCAAGAAGAAGGCTGCGGCGGCAGCCAAGAAGGCCCCCTCTCCCTCTTCATCGGTATGGAGTGACGCCGTGAGGGTGCTCTGCAGCAACTGCTTTGGAGGAGAGAGCCAGTTCTGTAAGAGTTTTCTGCACAGGGGCCACAAATGTTGCTACAATCTCAACACCTCCATTTGCTGCTTGCTATCCAGTGGCTACCTCAGGTCACCATCCAGCTCTAGCCTGCTCAGGTCGACGTCCATCTCAACACCTCCAATTGCTGCTTGCTGTCCAGTGGCTACCTCAGGTCACCATCCAGCTCTAGCCTGCTCAAGTCGACATCCAGCTCTAGCCTGCTTAGGTCAACGTCTAGCTCTGACAACGTCTCCACTGGCACCAAGGTACAACATTCTCTGGAAATTAGGGTTTATTTCATGGCATTGGTCTTCTGTTTAGCCTAAGTTATGGCATTGTCACTTAGCATATATTAAACTATTACACATATCCATTTGCTAGTAACAAGCATGCCAATTGCCATCAATGATAAACAAAGAAAGACATAAATTGTCAATTGAGGAGCAAGCTAGAAATAGTTTTTTCTTGCATTGAACTTGAAGGTGTTCCATTTGCTATACATTGAACTTGAATAGCCATAGCTGGAAATAATTTTTTCTTACATTTAACTTGTCAAAGATAGACAAGAGATAAATAGCTATAGGTCTATAACTTTACTTTGTTGTACACTGAACTTAAAGGTGTTTCATTTGAATAATATTTGGATAATGTGATCAATTTTGAATGTGAACACTTTTGTGAATGTGAATCAAGATATAGCTTTGAATGTCAGCACTTCTGTGTATGTGAAGTAATAGACAGTTGCTACCTGCAGTCCTATAAACACACATTTGCAGCTATTATGTATCTATTGTTGTTTGAGCATAGTACTATATATAACATTTCATCTTGTCCATTTGTAGTACCATGTTTCCAACTTGGTGATGACTCGACCAGCGCTCATAAGCGCCATCGAAAGTGTGACCCGACACCTACAGCAGAGCATTGCTTCTCTCACTTGGAAGGTTGACAGCCTCACTCAACTGGTCAAGGATGACATCCACAATAAGAAGATTGATGGGTGCCTTTAGCAACTTGAGACCCTCCAAGCCAAGATAGGCAAGTATGAGAAGATCTTGGAGGACGCTGGCCTGCACAACAAGGCAAAGTGATGGATGTTTAGCTAGTTGTGGCACTGAAGACTTTTGGAGGCCCAAATGTGTGCAACATAATGATGTCATGACTTTTGTTAGCCCAAGTGGTTTTCCTCTTATGATGTTCATCTTTTGTTAGCCCAAGTGGGCATAGTAGATGTGGGAACTAATGAAACTATGTGTGGTATGGTACCCTTTAAGGTTATGGCTTGAACTGCATTGTGCATATATATTATATATTCTCTAACATGTGTGGTACCCTTCTAGAATGACAACACCCCTTCAGTTATATATTCTCTATATGTTATGAAATTTGTTTCTAGTGACAACACTTTAGTTGAGTTTGTTGTGTTAATTAAGTTGTGTGCCATATATTTTTGCTGAGAAGGTGCACGGAGAAGATGAGGGTGAGAAACATGGGCAGTCAGTACCAGTCAAGCTAAATTAGTAGCTTGGATGCAGAGGGCAGCTTCTATGGCAAAAACATAAGGTGACACCGCACAAATGTCACGTAAAGCCCCTCATTGTGTCACAAAAACTCAGTCATCTTTCGTCTCCCCAGATAGACAATTTGTGATGACAAATTGAACCTTTATGTGACACAATCTACCATGTCGTCACAAATGATTCTGGCCAAAATGAATTTATGATGACTTGAAATTTAGCGTCATATTATGGTACATTATATGGCAAAAACAGGCCTCGTCATAAGGAATTTTGTCATAAAAGGCAAGATTTCTTGTAATGTTTTCCGCATAATTAAATGGTGCAATCTAAGTTTTATAGAAAATATGGTAAACACCAAATTAGTTTCATCTCCCATACTATATTTGGAGACTATATTTAAGTAAACATTATCTTTTTTCTTCAAATGTACTATATTTAGGGACATGTTTTAAAAAATAGAATGCACTCTATTTCAGGATGAAGAGAGTAACCTTTTGATTGATCGTGCCAAATATGCTAGCACGATAGGACCATATGCTATGGCGCATGATTTGCCACAACAGGTTCAGAGGCTGTTTGGAACGCAGGAATACAAAACAAAGGAATAGGAAAAACCGCAAGAATAGGGTAGAGCAAAAAGTGGAAAACTACTAAATTTGGAAACACGGGAATACAAACTTTGGGTCATTTGGATCACAGGAAAATAAAAATGTCACATGTGCCTAAGAAACAAAAGTTTTCATGCTTGGGAACTTCACAAAACATTGTAGGAATTTTTCCCTTAGGTTTCCTTGGATGTTTTTTCCTATGTTTTGTGAAGTAATGTTTCCCTTTCCTTTGGAAAGGAATACAAGATTCCTTTGTTCCAAACACCAAGTAAAGGAATTTTTCCTATGGAATTCATTCCTTTGTTTTTCCTTTGAAAATCCCCCATTCCAAACAAGCCCTCAATGGCGCGGCGTGGTTTGGGTGAATGCATTTCATTGTTTCACTTTCCCTGCTCATCACACCAGCACACACTTTACAGATGAGCACAGAACTCATCTACGTGCCACGGGTGGCTGCTGTGAGGACAGGTATTGATGAAGATGAAGGCTGCAGCAAGCTTCACACCACGCTCGCGACGGTGCCCGTGTGGCCGTGACGCAATGCAGTGAGGAATGCCGGCCGGCAACCGCCAGCCTAGGCAGCTGATGGTGTTGACGCCAATTCACGACCGTGCCAACACACTAGCGGGCCTTGGATGCCTAAGGAAGTTGCTTGAACAACCTACAACACAGTAAACACACAGCGTAACCGGCCAAACCGATCTAGAGATCGAAAAGGCTGATTTAGAGCTCGTGTATGGCTGAAACAACCTCAGAACCGCCTCCAAAAGGATCCGTCTAGAGGGAGCATGTGAGGGATCTCTTAGGACTAGCAAGGCTACCTAAGATGCCAAAGAATCTCATAGAGAGAGAGACACTGGACAACATGTAGAGAGGTTGAGGAGAGAAAAGGGGTAAAAGAGGTGATAGATTGGTTTTTGGTTCCATTGATTGGGATGGGATCAATCGGCCATGATCCTCTCATTTATATAGAGGGGGGTGGTCTTATCCTAGTAGGAAACAATTCCAACACGTGATCTCCAAGATCCCTATGCTTAAAATTTGCCAAAACTTGAATTAGGAAAAATCAGTTCGGAATCAGGTCCAAGTCGGCCTAGCCGGCCAGGCGACCCGGCTAAGCCGGTTTTCACGGGGTCGAGTCAGCCTCTGCACACCCAGACTTGGACCTGGCTAAGCTAGCCCAGGGACCCGGCTTAGCCGGCCTCTATGGTGGCACCGGCCATGTGGCCAGGGGCTGGCTTAGCCATCTGGCAACCCAGCTAAGCCGTCTGGGACAACCAGCCTTGCCGGCTTGGCCAATCAGCCTAGCCAACTGAGCAGGCTTGCTTGTGGCTCGCTGTCTTCTTCGCATAATCTTTCTCCATTGATAGCACCACTCGACCTCAACCAGTCCAAGGCCTCCATGACTTGCTCACATTACCAAATATTCCATTGGACATTTTGAGTGTCAACATATGCCCCCTGTTTTCATGTGAATGATGCATGACTTGAAAACACCTGTCAAGACACAACCGACCAGCACGATACCCATCACATCGGTTGATCAGTGACTAAGGGCAATGTATACATCGACCATTTTTGAGCTAAGGGTGATACATGTATCAGCCATTGCTTGGTAGAGCACTTAGGCGTCCTGCCAAACATTTGGAAAGTATCTTTTGAGGTACCTTCCGTTAATTGCCTTTGGGAGAGGCTCGCCTTTTAGTGTTTCCAGCAAGTATGAATTCCCGAAGATGACTCTAATCACTCTAAAAGGACCCTTCCAATTGGGCGACCATTTACTGAATTCACCACTCTTCGATCCAATAGAAAGTATAGTTTGCCAAACCAAATCTCCCACTTGAAATGACTTCCTTTAAACTTTTTTGTTGTAAGCCTTTGTAACATGGACCTTGTCCTTTTCAATCTCCTTGAGAGCTTGTAACCTTCTATCTGTCACTTCATCCACATTATCCATCATTAGATCATGGTACACAACAGGAGATAGATCATTTTGTTTAGCAAATCTGTATGCACTCAAGTTCACTTTGACAGGCAACATGGCTTCTTGACCATATACTAGTTCAAAAGGAGTTACTTTTGTAGCACCATGCTTTGAGGTTCGATATGCCCACAAAGCTTCCAACAAAGTTTCATGCCACTTCTTTGGTTGTTCCTCTATTCTTTTCTTGATGAGCTTGATTAGAGTTTTATTACTAGCTTTAGCTAGGCCATTAGCTTGAGCATAGTATGGAGATGAGTTTACCAACTTGATCTTGTAGGATTTGGCAAACTTCTTAACCTCTTTGGACATAAATGAAGTTTCTTGATCCATGGTTAATGATTGAGGAATGTCGAATCTATGAATGATATGCTCAGTGATGAACTCAATAACCTTCTTATGAGTAATATTCTTCAAAGGATCCGCTTCACACCACTTAGTGAAATAATCAGTAGCAACCAAGATGAATTGATGTCCATTTGAAGATGAGGGATGAATTTGGCCATTAAAGTCTAGTCCCCAACCTCTAAATAGCCACGGCTTCACAATAGGATGAAGTTCTATAGCAGGCACCATCTGGATATTACCAAACCGTTGGCATTCATCACACCCTTTGTAGTAGCGAAAACAATTGGCCATAATAGTGGACCAATAGAAACCCGCCCTTCTCAACAACTACTTCATCTTTGGGGCCAATTGATGCGTACCATAAATACCTTCATGGAATTCTTCCATTGCCACTCTTGCATCATCAGATCCTAGGCATTTGAGCAATAAATCATTGTAGTTCTTCGATAGAGCTCATCATGTTGAATAATGTATTTGAATGCACTTCTTCGCACGCTTTTATCAACTTTAGCATTAGGATCCTGCAAATATTTTATTAAGGAAGCCCTCCAATCCTCCAAATCGTACTAGAATTTGAACTAGACTGATTTAGAGCATTATTGGGTGAATCAGCAGCAGCATCTGCAGTAGAGCCGGCTAGGCCGACTGTAGCAGTCGGCTTAGCCGACTGGGTTGCCTAGTCAATAGAGTCGGCTAGGCCGACTACAATAGTCGGCTTAGCCGACTGGTTCATCCAGTCGACTGGGCCGGCCAGGCCGGCTTGGTGACCCGGCTTAGCCGTGTGGCAGCCGGCTAGGCTAACTGAAGCAATCGGCTAGGCCGGTTTCTCTAGACCTGCATAGAAAAAATGATCATTTAGATGCATCGGCTTATTTTGAGTATGAAAATTGCGTCCACTGACGTTAAAGCCTGATGCTTGTTGAGCTAACATGTTGGCCTTCTGATTTTCATGTCTTGGAATATGCAGAATTTTGAATTCGGCAATCTTAGAAACAAGATCAATACAAGTATTAAGAGAAGTTTGAAGTGATTCATCTAAACATTGAAATTCACCAGCCACTTGCTGCACAACCAGTAATGAATCACCATAGGCCTTAACATGTTGTACCTCCATAGAAGTTAACATGATCAATCCAAATATAAGAGCTTGATATTCGGTTTGATTGTTAGTGCATTGAAACTCCAATCGGCTTGACATCCCTGTCTCAACATTCTTAGGAGAAACAAGAACAATACCAACACCTTGGCCATCCTTGCAAACCGATCCATCAAAATATAGCTTCCATGGAGTGTAAGTAAGACAATTGACCTCTTCATCAGGATCAATACCACGCTCAATAATGAAATCAGCAAGCACTTGACCCTTTATGGATCTCAATGGTTCATAAGTCAAGTCATATTCAATTAAAGAGTATGCCCATTTGCCCAACCTTCCACTAAGGATTGGCCGATATAACATATGCTTGATGATATCGGCCTAGCTTGCTACAACACATGTACTGGACAAAAGATAATGTCTCATCTTGTTACATGCAAAGTACAGTGATAAGCATAATTTCTCAATATGGACATACCTTGTCTCGGGATCAAGAAGATGATATCTACGAAGATTGCAAATGGGCTTGAGGAGTAGTCCAGAGTAAAACGGACGCCCAGGACACATACAAAATCCGTTTGGGGTGATCCAAGATGATTTAGAAAGCTAACGACGATATCTATGAGCCCACCAAATATGAGCCCAAGCCGGCTTGGTGGCCAGGTGGCCACCCACCACCTTTGGGCGGGCGCCCGCTGACCTAGACCAATCAGGTCTAGGCTCGCGGATCCTGCTCCCACCGCCTTTGAGGTCCAATCTAAGTCATTGATTAAGGTCGGTTTGATCTGACGGTCATCAATAGATGTGACGTGAATCGATGACGTGGTGATTCCTTAGGCTGTCTCCAATAGAAGGAAGCCAAACACGAGAGGTATTTCATGGTTTGGGTGTCGCAAAGTGAGAGCCTTCTGAAGGCAAAACTACGGTTCTCCAACAGTTGACCAAAAACACATTTACACTGTAAACCCTAGAATTTTCAATAATTGGCTAAGCCAAGATCCAGAAAATCCTTCTCTCTGGCACTTTTGCATGTAGACCTAGAAAAGAGTTTCTATTTTGCTTTTACTCCTTTGTCTTTTTCCTTCATACAGAGCTAGGACGGAGCCACACGGTGGCCATCCATTTGACTGGAGAAAGGGACACCGGTGATAGGGATGGAACATTGGGTTAGCGAGGTGAACTAATGGGTGGTCACAGCTTGGCCTGTGATGGCCTGCTCGGATGGGCGCA
Source organism: Bothriochloa decipiens (assembly GCA_023333625.1). Lineage (NCBI taxonomy): Eukaryota > Viridiplantae > Streptophyta > Magnoliopsida > Poales > Poaceae > Bothriochloa > Bothriochloa decipiens. The sequence goes on along the minus strand of CM041641.1, from coordinate 20,390,349 downwards.
AGGAAGGGCGGCGCGCTCGCTGGAGGCTGTTGGGCGAGGCTCAAGCCACTGCGTCCGCATGGGTCCTGTGCTCCTGGCCGTCGAGGGAGCAGCAAGCAAGGGCAGTGCACTCGACGGAGGTCATCGAGAACGAGAAGCTCTAACCGCCACATCCGCGTGGGTCCTGCGTCGTCGGTCGTCGCACGAGATTGGTCTGTGCGGCGCGCACTGTGGCGGGCGCGGGCCCATGGTGCTCTCTGCAGCGCTGCTCGTCGACGTGCGGTTGGACTCTCGTCGTTTGCCTCGCCGTCGTCATCCTCTTCTTTGAGCCCAGACCAGCAGCAGCTCGCGGCCGCCGATGAAGACGGTGGCTGCATGGCTGTGCGGTGGGAGGAGACCACCAACAGCAGCTCATGGCCTCACCGAATCCGAACCGCAGCGGTTAGGGTGCGGCATAGATCCGGGGCCACCCGCATCTTCTCCATCCTCATGGTGGTGGGCCTGGCACCAGAGGAGATGCAAAGATGCAGAGAGAGAACCAAGTTTTGGTGTTGTGTTGGAGGCGAAGTAAAATCCCTCCTGTGTTTGCCTATGCTGTTGGAGGGTGGTTTTTGGACGCAAAAACACTGCGCAGCATGTATTTTTGGGATGAGTCATCATTTGCCTATTCTGTTGGAGACAGCCTTAGGGGCTACTGCACCTCAGCCTATATAAGGAGGGCGTCCCCACCAGCCTAGGGATCATTATTCATTGTGGAGATGTAGAGGCGTCCCTCGAAAGGATGATCTCTCATCTCTAGAGAATTAGGGCTAGACTTTCCAATGTAGTAGATTAGTTCTAGATGAGAGTTAGGGGGAGCGGAGCTGTGCTCTGGTTTTAGAGAAGTCTTCATGGAGTTGGTATGTCTTTGTATCTATTCCTTACTAGACTTGTGCTTTAATATGTTCATCTTGTCTATTTACTTTATGCCTTTCATAAGTATGATTAGTATAGTTGTTACATCGTGACATGGGATCTTTGCTCGTATTGAGTGCTCTAGTTATCGTACATAGCTAGAGTAGTAATCGATAGTAAAGACATGGTGTCTAGCCTATAGGTTACCTGAGGTTGCGCTCAATCCCACGGATAGTTGTGGTAGCCCAAGGGGTGACAGCTCTGTAAGGCCTTTGTAATCCACCATGTTTGAGTTGATGTTTCGTAGAGCTTTCGGCAGCCTTCTCCCAACTACTCTTTCCCAGTCTTGTTCAAGAGTTGGAAAGGACCTGCTGCTCCAAAGTGCTATTGTGTGATCACTATATCTACCCATACCTTAGGTACATAGAACCAAAGTAATAGAGAAGTGCATAGGAACCTTTAATCTCTCCCATTGTCCTCTCACATTAGCTAGCTACTCATTTATCATAGAATTCTCATGTGTGTGCTATCATTTATATATCCTATTCTATCATTTACCCATGCTCTAGTCTAGTTGGTTTACTAAGTTAGTAGATGCATGATAGTGAATTATGAGATTCTTTAACCCATGCTTTCCTGTGGTAAAATATAAATAACGATACCTGGATACTCCTGGTAAAATGCTACAATGGTATTTTCTGTGCGCTTGCGGAATCCTTCATATTTCAATTGCACTTAACAAATACTAACAAGCATTTTTGGCGCCGTTGTCTTGGAAGCATTTAGCATAAAAAGATTTTGATAATGATCTTGATATCTGCTAATTTAGTGTATCACTAGATTTAGTAGGATTACCCCTTGTTCTGTTGAGTTGTGGAATAGACAGGACAAAAGAAGCCATTTTGACCTTCTAGCAAGAGTCCACAAGAAAAAAGAGACATTGACGAACCTAGGGTACCACAACATTCAACATTCATCAACATTGGAACCCTGCCATCTCACAGGTATTTGTATACATATATATTATTCTAACCATGTGTACATTGGAGAAAAGGTTGTCGTTACAAGGATTCAACTCGCATCTCAAGTGATGAAAATTAGAAGTTGCACCACTCACAACCATTTTTGTGAGTCATGGTAAGTTTGATCAAGAAAAGATGAGATAGTCTTGCTCTTGGACTTTAAACTTTGAGTAGTTATCTTTTACATTCTTGCATTGCATTGCATTGCATGTTTCCTTTCAAAATATTCATGTGCTTCATTTAGTTGAGGTTTTATCATCAGTTCACTGCATGTTTCCTTTAAATCATCCATGCATGTTTAGCTTATGTGTCCTCAAATCCATAGCATGTTTAGTTAGTTGCATTCATATCACCTGCATCTAAAAATAGAAAAAAGTCCTCTCTATGATCATGCTCTTTCATCTCTAAGTGAGTAAATCTCTATAGTGCTTTTAATGCTACCTTGTTTGCTATAGTATGCCTCGGTTTGGTCATGCTTATCGACGGTGCTTCCAAAGGCTTTTAAATTAAGTGTGGTGCTTAGGTTAAAATGCCTTCCTTAATTAAATTAGACATGGAGTCTAGTTTGGTTATTGTACTAAAAATTGCTAGGGTAGACATTGGTTATTTTGTTGGACTAATCCCTACAGAAAACTCTCAAATTCGATTCAGGTAAGTCAAGAGAAGATCTCACATCAGAGATGAAGCAAGGCATATGATGAACTTCAACAACTTTGCACAAAAGACATAGCTCATTCATCATCCAAGGAAGAACTAAACAAAGAGAGTAGAGCAAAAGGGTTGTCTTCAACATCAGAGTGCTGTCTTCAACATCAGAGTGCTGTCTCAGCAGCAACCATCCCTAACACTCCAGGAGAACCAATACACCTTCACTGCTAGTCAGCAACACCAACATACTACATCAAAAACCAGCTTGGGGGAGGGCATCCCCCGTGTATCCAGCTAAGTGTTTTTTCCCTCTTCAATTACTAGTTTTGAGTTTGCTTTGTTCAAAACAATAAAAAGATGTATAACCATAAAACCAAAATAAAGATTTATTTTTATAGCTATATGTCTTATGTGATCTTTAATTTTGAAATAAAAAAGTTATAGTGTGCAAAGTGCTGCCTGTTAATAAAATGAATTCTAAGGATAATTTCTTTGCATGGAAATGATGAATAGTTGCTCTGCCATAATCCCTTTCAAGTACCTAGTTTTCAGCCTCGAACTCTTCTGAGTTTTCAATAAAATTGTTTTGGCCTAAGATTTGCTCTGAACTTGAAACTTGTGGGTTATGAATGCTTGATCTAAGTCTAGGTAATTGACAGATATGATATGAGAAGGTTTGAGCTGTTGTTTATCTTGTTCCTAGTGACACTAAAGTTCTAGAGATTTATCTTTTAAAAAACATAATAATGTCATGATGAGTTTCTGTATGATGGGAGCTTAAATTCCTACCACAACCATATATGCATGCTTGCTAGAATAGAAAAACTTTCACATTTATCTACTGCTTATATGCATTGAGTTTGGTCCAGGTGTGTTGACCCTTAGGAGCTTTTCATGCGGTTAAAATCAAGATTTGACACACATACTTTCAACCCTTGCTACTTCTACCCTGTAAGTATGCACCACCATATTCACCCATTTAGATCCACTCAAAAATGATCTTCTCCTACACTGGGAGTGAACACAAAAAATATTTCCCCATAGGTTTTCCTTGTGTGCTACCCCCAGTTCTAAAATAAATGCTCCAAGTTTTTATCATTTTCTTTATCCTCTCAAGAGTTCCAATTGTATCAGAGAGTGGGCTATTTGAAAAAGAGAGAGAGAGAGAAAAAAATGTGATGAAAAAAAGTGAAAGAAAAAGAGTGAAAAAAAGTGTGTGATGAGAAAAATATATATAGCAAAGCCCCAGTTTTCCAATTCTTCAAAGTTCCAAGTTGAGAGAAGTTACCTTTATAAAGGAGCATTGTAGAATTAGGCTTTCACCCCTTCCACCTTCCACCAATATTCTCTACCATTTATTCATTTAAAACCACACATGCACATCTTGATTTGATTGTATGATGAGTTCCTATGGATCCATGGTTGGATTAGGCAACATATGTATTGCAAGTATGTTTGAGCTGTTTCTTTCCCACCTATGAGCTCCACATAATTTTATTAGTTATAGAGTGAGAGAGATGAGGTACAATGTTACTTTGCCTTTGTCCAAAAATACCACATATTCTGAGAGAAGAAGGAAAAACACCTTTGTTGCCTTGGTGAGGATCCACAAATACCACATATGAGAGACCTGAGAGAGTCATACAAAGGAATCTCTGAGTTTTATTTTTAAAACTTATAAAAACTCCAGAATGAAGGTTGATCGAAGAACTCGAGACATAGTGCATGACTTGATTGTTCTGTCTTTTAATTACTCAAGACCCAAGTGAAGGCTATAAGCCCCATGGTTGAAGGTAATATGGGTAAGTTGAAAGTCAGGATGGTTGACTCTAATTCGGAGGAGAGCTCTTGTTTGAACGCATGTGTACTTTTGAGGCGTGAAAGCATTGTAGCAACTCCTGATCCTTTGCTGAGTTTAGCTTTGCTTAGGGACGAGCAAAGGTTAAGCTTGGGGGAGTTTGTTGACGGTAGATAACGTCAATTTTTAACCATCAGCGAGACATGAAAAAGGACTTAAACATAATTACCATCTAGATATAGGGGTTACACTGACAGAATTTCATGAGTTTTGGTGAATCTGTATTTTGTAGGGATTAAAGCACAAAAGTACCAGAATCACCAGATAGATGTAATATAGAAGTGCATAGGAACCTTGATCTCTCCTGTTGTCCTCTCACTTTAGCTAGCTACTCATTTATCATAGAATTCTCATGTGTGTGCTATCATTTATATATCCTATTCTATCATTTACCCATGCTCTAGTCTAGTTGGTTTACTAAGTTAGTAGATACATGATAGTGAATTATCATATTCTTTAACCCATGCTTCCCTGTGGTAAAATATAAATAACGATACCTGGATACTGCTGGTAAAATATTACAATGGTATTTTCTGTGCGCTTATGGAATCCTTCAAATTTCAATTGCACTTAACAAATACCAACAATAAGTTATCACATACTCTTTCGGCACCCACATAGATTTTAAATGGCACTCCTCTTCTAGGTGCACGAAGAACAGGCGGTGATGATAGATACTCCTTTATCTTTTCAAATGCAGCTTATTGGCTTGCCCCCAAGTGAATTCAGATTCATCCTTCAACTT